>OY987327.1:123541995-124058002 GCA_963920685.1 Polydrusus tereticollis
GATCTTAAACCAGTGTACACCGAACCTGGTTCTGATAGTCCCTCGGATTGAATTTTATAACCATTTAAACAGCTCAAAGTTTTCATTTTTTTTTTCTATATATTACCTAATAATTACTTTTGCTCTGTAACTTTATCTTATAATTTACCTAATATATCTTATAACTTCATTTTATATATTTCATGACTACTTTATTTATTTCGTAACTATACCGTTTTTCTCTTTGCTTTGTCATTTTATCTTTGAATTTTTGCTGTTTTACTGCCCGATTGTGACTTGCTTCCCGATTTGACTTGTTGGCTCTTACTGGGGTCCCCTCTTTCTTTTTACTTTGCTTACCTTGTCTTAATTTGCTTACCTTGTTTTATTTTGCTTTATTATTAGCCCTGCAGAGGTGGGCATAGAATAATCCTGCACGGGGAACACAGTGACGTTAAAAATCCGTCAAGTGCCGAAGCACTAGGACCTTCAGTCCGGTTGCTTGTTTTAGCCCTGCAGAGGTGGGCATAGAATAATCCTGCACTGGGAACACAGTGACGGTAAAAGCCCGTTAAGTGCCCAAGCACTAGGACCTTCAGTCAGGTTGCTTGTTTAAGCCCTGCAGCAGTGGGCGTAGAATAACTCTGCGTAGCACCATGACCTTCAGTCGGGTTGCTTGTTGAAGTCCTGAGACCTTCAGTCTATCAGCTTCAAGTTACTTTTTGCTTCAGCCTTCAGCTATTGTACTATTTTTATTTGCTAGTCATGTGTATCTTCTTTTATTTTGTTGTTAACGGAGTATTCCTAGTATTTCAGTGTAATTATTTCTTTAGATTGATATTTTCCACCTTTTTCCTCACTCACTGGTCCTCATCTTAGCGTGAAATGAGTTGAGCACCAGGTGCACAGTTTCAGTTTCAGTTTTTCTATAGTTCTCCTCGATTACCATGATTTAATTTGAGTTTCTTGTATCAGTGTCTTGTGGACTATCATCTTAGCGTGAAATGAGATGAGTGTTCGGCAGGACCGGATTGAATTGATTTCTTATGTAATCTGGTATAAATAATTACTTTATATATTTTCTTAATCACCTTCGATTCTATTTGTTGATTTCACTCCTCCGTTATTCATGATTTCATTTCAGTTTTCGATGTCAGTGTCTTTTGGATTATCATCTTAGCGTGAAATGGGATGAGCATTCAACAAGGCCGGATTTGATGGATTTCCTTGTTTTACTTTCGTATAAATCATTACTTGTTTCTAGTTTTTTTTTAATTTACTTTAGTTCTTTTTTTTTACTACTACCCCCAGTAAACCACTATACCCGGATTTGACTTAATACCTTACCTTGACGTTATTTTGCTTTGCTTACTTTATTAGCTTCGCTGAAAGTCTGATTACAGTCAGACTATTATTACCTGATTTGACTTGATTTAGTTGCCATTTGTTTGATGTTTTTTCTTTGCTTTGCTTTTATTGTGTTATTTACCTTACCTTGATTAATACCTTGCTTACCTTGTTTTCTTTATCTTTGCTTTGATTTTTAGTTATCTTTGGGTACGTTTTTTTTGCCTAGGTCAATTGGAAAAGTCTCGATGTCTTTTGCCAATACGGTTGTCACCGGATTTGTACCTAGAGTCCAATTGCGTACCGTACCTTACCTTTGCTTACCTATTTGTTTGGTTGATTTATTACTTTATTTTTGGGTTTTGTTTTTGGTTGTCCAGGTCATTAGACAGAGTCTTGATGTCTTTGGCCTTTACAGTTCTTACTGGATTTGTACCTGGACTCAAATCTTACCTTACCTTTGCTTACGTCATTATCTTTTCATTATTCTTTTATCTCACTTGTAGGTCTGTTTTTACATAGGTCATTTGGCAAAGTCTCCATGTCTTTAGCCAATACGGTTGCTACCGGATTTGTACCTACTGTCCAAATACTTACCTACTTACCTTGACTTACCTTTTTTCTTTTTCCTTTGTTTCTTTCTTCTGCCTCCCTTCATTTGTTTTTCTTTCTTATGGCAACTAATAGCTTAGTGTTAGCTACCTTATATTTACCGATTTTGTCCTATCTATATACAGCCTTCTTTTTTTTTGTTATACAAGAGGCTGAGGGGCCGTTGGTGCCCCTGGGTGGCGTTTTGCCGTCTTTTGTTAGAATGTTCGTTCTGCTGAAGGCAGATTTGCGGGCAGAGTTATATTGTGGGGGGTGGCTGTCTGACCCCTGATTCAGTCTGCACTTCGATGCAGCACAGGGGAGGGCGAAACTACTGCTTATGACCTCGTCCGCAGGTCTTGTGTGATACGCCAGGCCAGGAGCAGTGCCGCCTTTCGGAACACCCTAATTAAATCTTCCTGTTGAAGGCTGTGGTACATTTAGTTGTCATCGACACGTTTGTATCTTTTAGTTTGGTGTGTACTAAAATACACCCCCTTTGTCTGGTGGAGCATCTGGGTTACAGCTATTTTTTTTGTTGTTGATATTGATTACCTTTATTTATTTATTTATTTTTTTTTTTTCACCTTTCAAGTACTGCTGTGTATTTGTCTTCCTTGGGTCTTTCTTGTGGGTGCGAGGTTGTACCGCGAGTTTGTTTGTATGAGGTTAGTACACGAGGTTCGCCAAGACACATTTGGTTGTACGCAATGCTAACTTAAGTCCGATATCCATCAAGTTCGCTTTTTCTGGACCTCTATACCATACAAACAGCTCGGGGTCACATCCTTTCCTCTCTCGGAGTCTCCATGGGTGGTCAGCTGCGGAACAGTGCTTGAAATTATTATTAATTATTTTTATTACTTACTTTATTACTTACTCTTACGTTATTTGTAACCATATTTAATAAACACTCCGGGAGTGTTTCGGTCCCTGCTTATTTCTTTTTTTGTGTTTGAATACTTAAATTATTGTTTGATTTGCTTTACTTAGCTGATGAGGCTTTTTGTGCTTGATTATCGTCGGTCAATTTCCTTTAGGAAATTCCCCTCCTTTCCTAGGATTCCGATTTTGTCACAAATGAACTAAGTCTGTTGTGTATGGTGTCTTTTAACAAATGACCCTGTATAAAGTAAATACATACCTTGCCTGTTTAAAACAATGTTTGGTTCCCTGTATACTCTTCATAAATTAGTTCTTCAACAGTTTCAATAGTTTGGTCTGACATAGCTCCTACAAATACCTTCAAGGTGAATACATACCTAAGGTCAACGGCCTCTGTTTTCGTTGTCTTTGACCGAGCAAAGCTACATTATCCTCCCATTTTAAATCACATATCTCCCTGGAATACCCTATCTGAGACTTATTCTAGGGTTTCATTAGGTAATCCAATTAATAAATTCCTCTGGTGTGAAACCTGTCAAATCGACTAATGAATTTTCTAGGTTAATATTCTTCTTCTGAAATATGTTTGGGCAACAATATTAGGCAACCCAAACTTCAATGGCCATTTGCACTGAGAATGGCAGGAGTATCTTAGGACTTGGGTTTTCTTTGAATGATTTTTAGTGAATTGTGGGATTTTCGAATTGACTGCTTATTTAAGGCTAAGTTTGGGTGCATCTGTTTCGTTTCTCTTGGCTTGGAGTGTCTGCAATTGAGTGCGCATTGCTCTGGAGACTTCATTCCGTGTCGCCGCCAGTGTGTGAACTGGTCTCTCTCTTTCGGAGCGAGCAGGTAGTTCTGCCCTAACCTTTATTGTTCTGTGGTTCTGGCCGGAAATGGGTCGCTCTTTCGCTTTATCTCTCTCCACCCCTCTCTGGCGTTTCTCTTCTCTCTCATATCCTGTTAACGGCACGTTTTTCAACTTTTAACCTAGAATTCTTGAGTGACTTCACTTAACTTCCAGCGTTCAACGAAGCAGCAGGCGTTTCCAGATCCAGGGCTATTCAAGCCATCTGTTCTACAGGATTTTTGGATCTGAAGCGATACTTTCTGTGCCCCTTTAGTTTTGCTTGTTTTTTTTTGGTTTCTGGGGCCACAGAACGCCACATCGTGGGATTTTTTTTGTCAAAATTGTTCGCTGTTGAAGGTGAGTTTTTTTAATATACCATGCCGTTTCTTTGTCAATTTTTCAACTGTTCTCCTAAAAACACCATCTGGGGCTCTCTTTTAGTTAAGTCGGGTCACTAAGACCGTGAAGGGGCTGACCATCAGAGCATTCACCAACGTTGAGACCCCCAATTTCAATTTTACAGACCCTATAGCTCCTTAGGTAAGCATAATTCATTTTTCTTTCATATTTGTCCCTGTATATTGCTTTTAAATGGCCATAATTTAACACCACATGCTTTGTTCAGATAAATGTGCTTTTATAGTTATGACCGAGTAAAATGGGTCTCGTTGGCTAAGTAAATGAAATTCTTTGTTGTTTTTCGAATAAGTGGACCCCATTTTACCTATACTATAGAATTTTTTTTTTAACTGTTTACTGTCAATTTGGTTTAAATGCAATTAATCTTGACCTTGAAACTTAATTAACTTTATTTAAACTATAATTTTTTTCTTTATAACGGGGTCCAACTTACTGCTTATTTTGGAACGTTTTCTTTGTTTTATATAGCACAAGTTTGCTTGAAGTGTGACATGGTATCTTAATTCTTGCCATACAGGGTGTGCCCGAAATATAAAATATTATTAAGTGTGTCAAAATCAAATCACACATACTTTATCGTTGAGATTAGCAAGCAGACTGTAAATCTTTTAATGTCTACAGACGTGAAGTAACTTAAACAATGTAGTTACACAGCATTCACTCCTCATCGAATAAATTATTTGATCAAATCTGAGATGTTCGAGTGTTAACCATCTCGTTTATTTTTTTGATTATAATTATTATAAATCCACCATTTTGTCAAGATGGTTCTTGAATGGACATTTTTTTAAAGTTTGTATTGCTCTTTTAATAGCGGCATATCCTGATTATATTATTATAATTATTTTTTTTATTTTTATTATGTCCTAGCTTTAATAAATAATTGATTGGTTTGCTAATTGATAACTAATATGTTGACATTACTTGTGCTATATTTTATATTGTTGTATATTTCCCTTATGTGTGTACATAATTGATTATTTTTTTATTTTATGATGTAACCTTAGTACATAGGCGTACGTGCTGGCTTAACAAATTAATTTTATTTTAAGTTTTTGGCTCTTCAAGCTTAATTAAAATATTTAATCTCAATATTAAGTCCCTGAATATAATTTTATAAATTTATTTTTTTTTTATCTCAAACCGAAACTTGATTTGTGACTAATTATTTTTATAGACATTTTTCAAATTTAATTTTTTTTCAAATATAATTTAATTCAAATTTATTTTAATTCAAATTTAATTCAAATTTAATTTAATTCAAATTTAATTTAATTCAAATTTAATCTAATTCAAATTTAATCTAATTCAAATTTAATTTAATTCAAGTTTAATTTAATTCAAAATTTAATTTAATTCAAAATAATTTAAATTTAATTCTTGCTTGTAATTGTAGCTTTTTATAGTTGCTTTAATTTTTTTTTATAGTTCCTTTTTCCTTTGGTTTATTTTCACTTAGTTGGTTTTGCCATTTTATTCTTATTACTTTATTATAAATTTATTATACAAAGGGAAAAGGAACTAGGTAATTTTTTTATTAATAAGCCTTCAGCTAATGCTTTTCTCTTTCTTCTCCGTCTTTCTTTCTCCGTTCTTTCTTTCACATCTTTCATCCTTCTTCTTCGTCCTCTACTTATCTTCAGATCTTCTGATCTGGTTGATCTTGTGACGTCTTTTTTGAACATCATCCTTGGGACGTCTTCTGTATTGGACGTCTTTACAGCTAAGTTTATTTTTAGTACTAACCCCCATATATATGTCTCTATTTTCTTGATTTTATTGAATAAAGCCAGCAAAATAATTTTAATTATCTTTGTTTTATTTGTACAGCTCCCCCTGTGGTTTTCCTTTTTCTTTTTTTTTTCTATTAGATTCTACCTAAATTGTGAAGTCCAGCTGAGAGTGAGGCCCCAGCACCATCTTGGAGGTTTCCGTTTTGGCCTGGCTGCAAAACGGTGGCGCCCTATTTAAAACCCCCCCCTTACTCTCTGGCAATAGAGCTAGGGCATTTGCACGCGGTCCCTCAGCCTCTCACCTCAGCTTGGCTTTGTTTTGGCTTCACTTAAATTTCTCCTAATTTAATTTAAAATAAGTTTTCTAACTTAAAAAAAAAAAAAAAAAAAATTAATCCATTTTTAATAACAGCGAAAGACGCGTTGCACCTCTAAGCCCTGTCGAATTATTATATGGCACAGAAACATACTGCCTTCTGTCCACCAAAAAACTTGTCAACCATAAAAGCGCAGGCCCCCTCACTCCGCAAGCTTCCATTTTTCTCAATAAGATCTGGTGGTCTACACAGTCGAATGCCCTGCTGAGGTCACAGAAGATCCCAGCAGGACACTCTCCGCGCTCCATGTGACCGATCAGTTGTTCATAAAAATGCTGAACAGCATTCATTGTTGAGCAATTTCGGCGAAAGCCGAACTGAAATGGTGTTAAAACTTGATTCCTTGCAAAAAAAGACTCGAGGCGGCTCAAAAAGCAGTATTCAAGAACCTTCGAAAATGTAGAGATCAATGCAACAGGACGATAATTCTCAACGAGATCATCGTCACCTTTTTTAAGGATAGGGATGATTTTATTCATTTTCAGTAAATCCGAAAACTGACCCTGTTCAAAACTTAGATTCACAATATAAGTCAGTGACTCGAATAAACATGATCTAGCAAATATTCCCCCCTCGTCTGGGTGGTAACTCTATTAAAAATTTTAAAACTATCTAATATATCACACAATATTGCATAATCATGCCTATCTCGGTTGGGATCCAGGTTGAAATCCCCAGTTAAAATTATTTGAGTATTTGGTTCATAAATATAGTCACCTGGGCAAGCTTATTACAAAAAATAACAAAATCTCCATCAGGAGAACGGTAACATGTTAATACTATTATTTTACCGTTTGACGGGGGGCTGAGCGATACTCCACATATTTTAAAGTCTTTTTCAACACATTCAATCGATTTGAACTGCAGGGGTTTGGCTTCAATGTCACTGCGGCACCAGATACCAACTCCGCCTCCTCTAAGTCTTGTTCTGCTGTAATTTGCACTGTTTTTAAAGTTATCAATACATAACATAGATACATTTTCTGGCTTGCACCACGTTTCACACAAACACAACATTTTTATTCCATCGGACTGCAGATAATTTTCCACAATCATGTCTGCTTTATTCTGATTTAGAGCTTGGCAATTTAAAACGAAGATTCCATACTTCTGACTAGATGTATTACTTATCTTTGATAAAAATTCTGATGCTGCGGACCCATCTACTTCTCTGATGTCATCCTTTTCTTGACAAAAAACTTAGAGACTAGTGCCCCAGATGGCCAGACTTCTTTCTTCCAGGCCTCTCTAAAGTGTTCTTGCCTTATTATTATTTTCATAGACTTGTATAGGTCAGGTTTTTTGGACAAATGTTCGATGCACTCAACTTCTGGGAACCTCTCGACCAAGGTCCGTTTCATTTCGTCAGTTGTAGTCGCAGGATTTAGCCTGGTGACATGCAAAGCTATAGATTTCGGTACTGTTTGTATGGTCTCGTTACTTGAGTTACCACCAACTACAAATCTGCGGTTTCTACGATTTTTTTGTTTTTCCCATCCTTCCTCTGGTGAGTTGTCTCCTAAGCTATGCCTTTCTAGCAGTTTACATGCTGTCTGAGCCTGCATGATAGCCGATCTCACCTCATTGGACATTAATTGCTTTCCCTTCGTGCTTTGATTGTTTATGTTTCTCTTCGGGTCGTTTTTGCTTGCATTTGCATAGGATAAATAAGATTCCCCAGGTCATGTATTACTGGTTGCACTACGCGAATTCTCACTTGTTGGAATGTTTGAACTATTTGCTGTATGTGTGGTTGTCGTACCTACACAAGGTTTCGTCGGTTGCTGCGTTGCCGTGTCTATTAGTTTATATTGGTGTTTCGACTGTAAATTTTCCACTTTTTCTTCCAAAAGGGTAATATTTTGGAAAAGTAACTTTTCCTTATCTCTTAGTTCTGCTATTATTTCATCTTTGGTCTTGATAATTTCCGTCTGTAGCTTTTTTAAGGTCTCCAGACACTCCGCATTCCCGCCTACAGCACTAACCTCACTTTCACGGGCGCAGCATTTTAGAAGATTTTCCTTTCCCACTGCAACTAAACCGGCCACCCTTAGCGCACAGGATGTATGGTAGACTCCACTACACAGCACACACTTTGCAGTTGAAGTTACCACCTTGCTTTTACATTATTTGCACATTTTTTCAGGACCCTGAACAACGGCGTCATTTTGGCCCATTGTTGCCAAAAAAAACTACATCGCAAAACATATTATAATGTTATGATTTACTGGGCTATTATCTTTAGAAAATGTTCTCTTTTTTTTTTTTAATTTTACTTTTTTACGGTTCGTCGGCGTATCTGAGGCCATCTAGAACCGGTCATCGACCGTACGGTTTTTAATCGTGCGGTCTACCGACTGGGGAGTGTGAAACGGCACCTTCATCCTACGAGATATCCGATCTCATCCGGCCTGTCCGGCGTGAATAGGATGGTTTTGATGTCGATTCATTTTACACTCTTCCCTAAGACAAGAGCACGCGGTGTTTCCCAAGCGGTCACCCATCCAAGTACTAGCCGCGCTCGACACCGCTTAACTTCGGTGATCTGACGGGAACCGGTGCTTTAGGTGTCGCTAGGCCCTTGCCCCAAAATGTTCTCAATTTTATGTATATCCTCGAATATATCGCTGGCTCTGATTCATATACAGAGTAAGTAAAAATGAAAAAAAAAAGAAAGATGTTTGTCCCTTTTCTTTCCGTCAGACCCAATCCTTGGACGCGTATCGCCGTATTTCGGCTCCTCGGCAAGGCTATAGGGTCTGACGAGAAGGAAAGGAACCTTACAGTGTTTTCAACACATAATGTATATATACATATGCGAGATATTACACGTGGCGACATCTCGTAGCAATCGAGCTATTCACCCAACCAGACCAGCGAGGTCTTAGAGAAGACCAAACGCTGGAATGGAACCCGCATAAGCAGGTATCTAATGTCAGGTGACGCTGAAAGCCAATCGTCGGTTTCTGTGAACCGAAAACGCGATATAAAAGAAAGATGTTTATCCCTTTTCTTTCCGTCAGACCCAATCCTTGAACGCGTTTCGCCATATTACGGTTCCTCGGCAAGGCTATAGAGTCTGACGATAAGGAAAGGGGCCTTACACTGTAAGTGCTTATGCGGACTCCATTCCAGCGTTTGGTCTTCTCTAAGATTTCGCTGGTCTGGTTGGGTGGATAGCTCGATTGCTACGAGATGTCGCCACGTGTAACATCTCGCATATGTATAAGTAAAAAAGACTTGAATAAGTATCTAAGCTCTTTGACAGCATTGGAAAATGATTCATAATATGTGAAATAAAAATTAAACTATTTTGTTGGCCAATATCCGTGGTGTAAACTATTTCGAGTTCTCCAAAAGCATTATCTTTTAAAGGTGCATACCTACAGTCAACTAGAACTTGATTTATTGGGTAAACAAATGATCTACCTATATGACTATTATTGATATTGTCATTATCCCCCACATCTGTGCCAAATGAGCGAGCATTAAATAATATAATATAATATACTATAGATATAACATAGAATAATATTTTTTAATCATTTATCTAAATTGAATGAGTTAATAAAAGTTCAAAATAAAATTTTTAGTGGTCTACTTTTCTACCATCCGCGGCCAGGATCTGCATCGCGGCTCACCAGTTGCGGAAGCGTGATTTAAGGGCTTACGTAATTACTATTGTACCTAAATATCTTAAAACAATTAGTTGTAAATTTATATTATTGTGTTTTCATAACTACCTATTAATCTTGATATTATTGGGCAAATTAGAGAATATAATAAAAAGTTATTGGTGCAAATATTTTAAAGCTCCCGCTGTTTAAATTTTATATTTTTTTAAATTTTTGAAGAATATTGATTATTCATTACAAACATGAATAAAATATTTTAAAGTAGCCACTATACAGGGTGCCTCCGATTAAGCCGACACTATTGCTAACTCCGTTATTATTAGAGCTACGATGTTGGTTAAATTATCAAAAATTTTTCCGCATATTAAAATTACCAAAATAGAAAAATAATTAAACAATTGTTGGTCGCAAATAAATATCTAAACAATTATATGCACTATCGGTCTAAACTTTAAATAACAAAGTTATAACCATATTTTACTCTCAGTCAATGTTGAATATGGAATTTCGAAACTAAAACTAGTTTGCTTAAATCCCTTGGAAAAGAAAAGCAGACTATAGATGTAATACTTCTAGAGACTAAAATGGCTGTGGACTCCCAAAACGCATTATTTATGGAGGGTCTTATAAATTATACGTACAGGGACATGTTTTTAAGCGTCTCACCCGATTGGCGATTTTTCTGCTGTATATAATAAAAAAACAAATTGCACTTGCCTCATTTGATATTCTTCAAGGAAGCCAAATTTAATGTCAGCAAATATATAGGTTCACCCCTTTAATATATAAACCTTTGTAACTGAAAACCACAATTTTTACACGGTAACATAATTTCCCGTGACCACGCTATTTACGCTACAATCAAATAGACAGATGTCAAAAAGTGATAGATACGACGCCATTTTGAATTTTTTTAAATGATAACCATAATCAATATCTATACGAGTGAACTGCATTTCGCGATCTAATTTCAAAAACATCTAGTTTTTGATATTTATTTTCAACCGTATTGTGAAATGCAATTCACTCGTGTAGATATTGATGTTTAAAAAAATTAAAAATGGCGTCATATGAGGGTGAGACACTTATCATAATGGATGCAGGCAATTTAGGAACCCCCGTATTTCCGAAAGGGCTGAAAATAAATATCAACAACTAAATGTATTTGAAATCGGATCGCCAAATCCAATTCACACGTGTGGTTATTGATACGGGTTGACATTTAAAAAAACTTATATATTTTTTGATATTCAATTTGGCTTCTTTGTGGAAAATAATTGAGAAAAGTGTAATTTGTTTTTTATTGCAGTCAGCAGGAACATCGGGGGAGACACTTAAAAAAAGTCCCTGTACATACCGTATAAGTATCGTCCATTCCAAACGTTATTGCTTGATGATTATGAAAAAAAAAATATATTTTGCCATTGGTGATGTGATACTTTTGAAGAAAACAATAATATTTTAGTACATTTTAAGGAGTGATGAGGCAAATTTTTCTAATTGAGGTATGTTCAATCGCAAAAATATACACTATTGATCACAACAAAACCTATTTCTTACTAACCCCAGAAACTCTCAGAAGCAGTTTAGTGTAAATGTTTGTTTGATGTTTAATAGGAAGCAGGATAATCGGACCTATATTTCAGGAGCTCTAACAGAAAGAAGATATATTGATCTGATAATATCCGGTATGCTGGAAGAGTATTTGGAGTATTTGGATCATATTAATTTGGAGGCACGCCAACTATTCTAGTTTCAACAGGATGGAACACCGCCTTATCAATCTCGTAACGTAGGAATATTTCTGAAGAGCATGTTTCATGCCACAAACGGCCTAATTTGTTAACCACCAAGAACCCCTGACTTGACCCCGCTTGTTTTTATTTAAAGACGAAGTTTACAAGATTATGTAGAATATATAAGAATTATGCAAACATGGAAGAACTCCAAGAAAGTATCAGAATAATAATAGCATGCATCGACGATAGGGCTATTTCAAAAGCGACAAGGCATGTCCTGCAATGTGCCCGAAAATGCATTAAACAAGGTGGTAATGTGCTTGCACATTTAACGTAGGCTGTTTTGTTAAAGTTGTTATATAGATAATAGATTGCTTAAAATTTTCTTTCAATTGCTTCAGTAAATAGTTTGTATAAAAATAATAAAAAACTATTCAGGGCAACACTGCCAAGTAACCCACAAGAACAATATCTAACACATATTTTTTAACATCAATGGCAGCATAGATATGTTTGTTAGAGCGTAAAGGATAAATGAAGCCCGGAGCAAATCGTATTATTTGTTTGTTTCAGAATTCCATAGTCTATTAGACTGAAAGTTAAATATGGTAATAACTTTGTCATTTTTAAATTTATGGGCAACAATAAACCTTTTTGTGTAAATATTAAATTGCGATCAACATATAAAAAAAACATACAGGGTATTCAAAGAAAGGGAATTCTTATAAATAATTGAAAATCGTGACGTTCAATTTGACGTTCAATTGTTTTTCTGTTTTCGTCATTTTAATCTGCGGGAAAAATGCGACTAGTTTGCGAAACATCGTAGCTCTAATAACAACGAAGTTAGCAATAGTGCCGACTTAATCGGAGGCACCCTTCCTGTATATGAATAAATATTAAAATTTATGTTTGTCCATAAAACTGTATATATCTAGCCTTCAGATTTGTTTCTATTGCAAAATAGGGTATTTGTTGTCTACAATAAACAATAAAGCACTCTACTATACAATATTTACTTACCCTGCAGTCAGTGTAGCGCATTCTCTTGAAATATTTAAAGGGAGCGTACAAGCAAAAATTATTTGCATACAAGCGGTCTTGAACTGAAAAACGTAGTGTTCGGTTTAGATCACAATTATAAGAGGACGATATATCTAACCAAATCTAGGTTAAAATTGTGGCAAATTCATATTATGACATGATATGCCAAACTGATGAATATTAAAATAAGTAAACAAATACAATGTTACAATTATAAATTCACACGTGTCTTCATATTTTCGAAAGCGTTGACCGGCATCCCTGGAGAAATGTTACCACATTCTTGGATAATCCCTTCTTGTAACTATTCTAAATTTTCAATTATTATTTTGAAAATATTGTTCTTTAAGTCAGGAATGATGAAGTAATCCATAACCGTCAAACAAGGTGATCTGGGTGGAAATTTAATGTCTGTTAAAAAACTGATTAATCTGTCGTTGAAAAAATTGCGTAAGTAGTTAAGAGTTTTGGCGGATGTATGGGCGGTTGCACCGTCCTGTAGAAAATAAGTAAAATGTAGTTCATTGTCAAGTAATTGCATGACAAATGAATTGAAAATATTGTCTCTATACCGCTGTGCTGTGAATGTCATAAAAAAAATAGGATCAACAATTCTTCTTCGGGAAATAGCCAACCAGACACCAATTTTTTGAGGGTGTAATGTGGACTCTACAAAAAAATGGGGATTTTTAGTACTCCACATGCGTGTATTCTGAGAATTTACATAATCGATGAGGTGGAACCAGGCTGCATCTTGCGTCTTTCAAAATCTCTCTAGAAATACTTGCACTTTATAAGGAATCAAATTTAACTCATTTTTAGGAATCAAAATCAATCAATCAATCAAAAATATGCATTATTGTCCAAGAATACAAATACCCAATGTTCTTATTGACAAAGCTACCTAAAACTACGCCTAACATAAAATTACAGGTCAAAACAGAAACAGAAAGGGGCAAAACGCCCATAAAATCACAAAAATATATAAATCATAAATATAAAAAATAAAATAATTACACTCACGACTTCAAATTATGTAAAGATCACGAAAAAATAATGCTAATTATTTGTATCATTAAAAAATTCATTGACAGTATAGTACGCTTTTCTAATTAAATATTTTTTTGTTTTCCTTCTGAGTCTCCTCTCGCATTGCTGACTCCTTAGGTTAATTGGTAGATGATTAAAGATTTTTTTGCCACCATATATTAAAGATTTTTTAATCTGATCGGACCTAGGAATAGGCAAGCTGAGGGTAAATGTTTGGCGCATATTATAATGAGTAGAAACAAAGAGATTGTTCCTATATTTTCTATACATCAAGCAGGCAGTCTCAAGAATAAAAATACAGCAAACTGTCAGAAATGCGTGTCTCAGGAATAGTGAACGACAAGAATCACGAACTCCAGCCCTAATAGTCCTGCATGTTCCATAAGATCCTCCCACTCCTTGAGATAGGCACATTCTCTTGGCGTATTTAGCATTATTTCACGAACATTTGCAACAAGCTCTTCTGTTTTTACAGTTGATCTTCCAGCTCCTTTTTTTTTGTTGTGCAATAGTAGAAGTCCCCAGCAGTATTAGCGACACTGGGAACATTTTCGCGG
This sequence comes from Polydrusus tereticollis, assembly GCA_963920685.1. Classification (NCBI taxonomy): domain Eukaryota; kingdom Metazoa; phylum Arthropoda; class Insecta; order Coleoptera; family Curculionidae; genus Polydrusus; species Polydrusus tereticollis. The sequence goes on from OY987327.1 coordinate 123,556,203, forward strand.
AAATCGTCCATGCACAAACGCTGATTATATTGTCACTCGCCATTTACTCTAACCACGTTTCGAAAATACGTTTCAACCATGAATTTTCCGTGCTGTTCCGTAAAACCCATTGCGTGAATTATTCAAAAGTTGGATAAATTAGCGATGAATCAAATGACTGGTAATGACTGTAAAATATGAGGGAATAACTGATTGATTGATAATGCGGGTATTTACTGACACCCAACAGGTATTAAGCTCTACCGGTAAGCAGTACGGCCTTAGATGCACAGCACGCTTTGATAATAATAACTTTTGCTCGCACGGTATACTACAGTGACGGGCAGAAAGTGCGCAGCATATGGGAAAACTTGTTATCTATGAATTTAGTAAATTTATTTTATTTCAGAAAAGTTCTGCATTTCCTTAAACCAAAATAACACTCATCAAATCCCGTAAAAGTCTTATGGTATGGTACGAGGGAGAGTCAAAAATTGGAAATTCCGCTAAGAGTAAAGAACCTCCATTGTTCATTTGAGAAAGAATGGTAATTAATAAATAATGTTTAAATTTGGCCTATTTTGGACATAAAATAGGGTTTAATAGTTTTTTCTAAATTACCCTGTATAAAAAGTACATCGCAAATTGTATTTTCTGTACATTTTGTTAGAGACAACCGTAAATAGTGTGTCAAATTAGTTACTTTTAACAATATTATGGCATTTTAAAATAAAAACATAAAAATATTGAATATTTTTGCTGCACACCGTAGTTTATTTTTTGAGGAAACATAGCAATTTAATCTAACTAATATCTTGTTAGACACTTTAACTTAAAGCACCTTTTAAATAAATTCCGTACAAATAATATTTTCAATTTTTATTTTTTTTTATGACGATCACAATTAAAATCTAAATAAAGGGAAAACTTGTACTTTTATGTATTAATATAACGTTTGAAAAGTGCTTTAAGTTAAAGTGTATAACAAAATATTAGTTAAATTAAATTATTTTTATTCCTCAAAAAATAAAATACGGTGTGCAGCAAAAATATTTAATATTTTTATGTTTTTATTTTAAAATGCCAAGATATTGTTAAAACTAACTGATCTAACATACTATTTAGGGGTATCCCTAACAAAATATACAGAAAATACAATTTTCGTACTATATGGCTGCGATGTATTTTTATACAAGGTAATTCAGAAAAAACTATTAAACCCCATTTTTTATCCAAAATAAGCGAAACTCGGCATTTGAGCATATCTTCCAAATTGAAACAATATTTCTTAATAATTTTTTTTCTAAAATAAAAAATGGAGGTACTTTATAATTACCGAAATTTTCAATTTTTGACCCTCCCTCGTATACCATAAGACTTTTACCGAATTTGTTGGGTGATATTTTGGTTTGAGGATATGCAGAAATTTTCTGAAATAAAATAAATTTACTAAATTCATAGATAAAAAATGTTCACATAATATGCTGCGCACTTTCTGCCGGTCACTGTATGATAGATATAAAAAGAACGCGTAGGAGACCCCTTATTTTGATACAATTAATTTTAATGATATCAAAATAGAAAAATAAATATACGGTGAGGAGCATATAGGCGTAGCTAGGGGGAGTTGAGAGAAATATTAGCGCTTTATAGAGAAACGAAGATAGTTACTGCAATAGACAATCTTGCAAGATTTAAAAAAAATCTTGTCGTGACTGGATGAAATGAAATAGATTTAGTCTTGTTCTGTCGAGACTCTTGCAAGATTATGCCTTGTCTTTCAGACTTCTTGTCTTATCCAAAAAAAAATGAAACTTTTCATTACATTTCAGCTTTTATTAAACCGATTTCAATATTTAATAAAACATTATTTATACTAAATAGGCAACGTATCTACCTTGTTCTTCCAGACAAATTCGAATATTTTTTTTTATAGAATCAGAAATATTTTTCAGTATCTCAAGAGAGTTGTCGATTTCCTCAAACTTTAAAGTAATTCACCCTTGCAGCGCATATCTTGAATTACTACTCTTGCAAGGTAACCTAGGTAAAAGCGCATGAAAAATAAAACTGTCAAGTTACGAAAACGGACTACAGGTAGCAGCAGTGTAGCTTCCTACGTTTAGAGAGTGATCCTTTCCTTCCGGTAGTTTCTGCAATCTGGGTTTGTATTTTAGTACTAACTGTATTAGTCAAAATACGCCAAATTGTTGCTTTGCAATATTTGGTTAATCTTTGTTGTACCGTGTGTCCCACTAAGAATGGCTGTCGGCCGTATCTCAGAAAGTGTTAGTCGTATGGCTTGCGGAAAAAAATATATTAAGTAAAGTGGTCATGAGAAATTGCTGGAAATTATTTTCAAGTTTCCTCAAAAGTCGCCTAGTAAAGGTATCCCGATAATAAAATTTTTGTATATTTCGAAGATTTATTAATAAAATTCACCTATAGAACGTGTTCGCCACTTTTCAATTAAAGTGGTGGGGGAAGGTTGAACATTATTTGTAATAAATGCTGATAACTCCGGTCTGGCTTAACATAATTTAGTAAACTTAGTTTTGCTATAAAAGGGTTTTCTCACCCTATATACCATCTTATGAACTACGGCAATATGTGTTTTACACTAGGCGCTAGGAGGCGCTGTCTTACAACTTCACAAACATTGCGCGTTTTTTCCATAATTGTAAATATAATAGTATATTCAATTTCACCTGATTATAAAGATGAAAAAAAGTCTAAGAAGTCAGCGAAAACCGCAAGTTAATATCTATTTTCAATCCGGAGATATCAACAACAATAATCATAATTACGGAACATTATGATTTTATTTTCAAGTTGTATGTTTCAAGCAAATATATCGTTACGACAATAATTGTCAGTGGCGCCCTTAATGTACAAATTGCCGCCCATCGTTCTGTATACACGACTCCAATCTCTCCCTGGTTGATAATACTGCGGTTTCCACCTCTGCCATAGGGATACGGCGGCTGCTGTCCATTATCCTTTCTATCATGTTTTTCCTTGTGGTGGGTCTGGTAACGAAAACAAGATCCTTCAATCTCCCCCATAGATAAAAATCTAGGCATGTTAAGTCAGGTGATCTAAAATAGAAATAACCACTTTCATTAACAGTATCACAATATATCCTATAATATTACCTGGCAGGCCACGTAAATATACTCCCTCTTCCTATCCACCTTACAGGATTGTAGCAAAATATGCAGGACATCCATCGTGTTGGAAAACCATAGTTCTGCGAATATCCAAGGGCACATCTTCGAGAAGAATTGGGAGTTCGTAATTTAAAAATGTAAATATCTTTGCCCAGTAAGCGACTCATTAAATATAAACGGTCCAATTATTCTGCTACCCAAAATGCCGCACTAGATATTGACACTCCATCTTCCTTGATGCGGCACCTCCCGCATCCAATTGGGATTATCCCGCGACTAATAATGCATATATTATGGCGGTTTACTCCTCCATTAGTATGGAAAGTAGCTTCATCAGTCCACAAAATTCTGGAGAGGAGATTTATATCTCCAATATCATATTGAGCAACCAATAGCAATGATTCAATCTTCTATCATAATCTTGCGGGGTCAAAGCCTGGTGGAGCACAATATGGTAGAGATGTAGCCTAAAGAAAAACAAAATACTTATTACATTGACTTGAAAACTACTAAGAGAAATATTGGCATTATTCTAAACTATTTAAGAGTTATAACATATTGATATAATTACTTACCTTTCTTCTAATAAAATCCTATGCACAGTAGAGCGAGTAACTAATCTTATGCTAATTTGTGGATTAAATTCCACATATGCCAAAACATATACAATATTTTCCTCGGTTCGACCTTGGCGGCGTCTGCGATATACAGGGCGACGAATACTTCCAGTAGTACTAAAACGGCTGGCTAAACGATTAAACATTCTACTGTCGTATCGGCGCCTTTGAGGGTATCGTACTGCGTAAACTCGTTCAGCAATTGTTGCATTTCCCAAACATTCAAAATACCCCGCAATGATGTCAACCGCTTCTTTAAGTAACAGAGGCATTTTGAAAATCAAATACGACACAACACTGTTGGCACGACAAAAATTTTGACGTAATAATGAAAGGTGACACGTGTGCACAGTTTCAATTCATATTTTGTTTTTCTAAGGCCTATTTGACTCTTAAAAAAACCTTTACAATGGCAACTTAAAAATAAAATCATAATGTTCCGTAATTATGATTATTGTTGTTGATATCTCCGGATTGAAAATAGATATTAACTTGCGGTTTTCGCTGACTTCTTAGATTTTTAATCATCCTTGTAATCAGGTGAAATTGGATATACTATTATACTTAGAATTATGGAAAGAACGCGCAATATCTGTAAAGTTGTAAGACAGCGCCCCCTAGCGCCTAGTGTAAAACACATATTGCCGTAGTTCATAAGATGATATATGAAGTGAGAAAACCCCTTTTTAACAAAACTAAGTTGTTAGATATGTTAAGCCAGACCGGAGTTATCAGCATTTATTACAAATAATGTTCAACCTTCCCCCACCACTTTATTTTAAAAGTGACGAACACGTTCTATAGGTGAATTTTATTAATAAATTTTCGAAATATACAAAAACTTTTGAGGATACTTCGTGATTCATATTTACCGTTACTGTTGCGCCCTCTAGTGCCAGTCTGAGAAACTTGAAAATAATTTCCAGCAATTTCTCATGACCACTTTACCTAATATATTTTTTTTTCGCAAGCCATATACGACTAACACTTTCTGAGATACGGCCGACAGCCATTCTTAGTGAGACACCGGGTATAAGGTATCAGCAAGTGGCTAGAGAACAAACTGAATTTTTTTTTGGGATACCTTATATAAATACTGATATCTGATATTTTGATTCCCTGTTCCGTTCTTATTATTTTTGATCCCAACATTTTTATCGCATCTGTCATCGTTTTCTAGTTATTGGCGGAAATAGCCATCGATGCAAACCAAGTATTATGCAAGTAACAAAATTTAAAATAAAAGTAGTTAACTGGTACAGCTTATATTTTATTTTCTGTTTTTTGATGTTCAGCGTTAAATAGTTTTGTTGATTGATGTTTCCAAAGTTAGTTAGAGCTATTTAATGATGGTTGAGTAACTCAACTTGAGTTTACAAATCAAGAATATGCCGATATGCATTTTATTTATGGTCTTACCAATGGTAATTCCTTTGAAGCTAGATGACTCTATTGGCAGCATTAACCATATCGAAAGCAGCCTAATTCACGAACTTTTGCGCAGGTAGACATTCGACTGCGTGGAAATGGAACTTCAAGGGAATCCACTCATTTGGCAGGGGCACATCGCACTGTAAGAACTGTCAAAATTGAGGCAGCATTCATCATTTCCTTACATATAATATACATATTTACATATCAGATCATGATTGTCAACTAGTATTCATTTGCTATGGTATTTTTAATTGTTATCTTTTTCCAGGTTTTACTCGCTGATACATTTTTTCTTGTGAATCTAGCATCTGGTGCATAATCTCCAAAAATACACAATACGGATATTTAAATGGAAATATTCGGAAAATATAGTCGAAACTATAAGTCAGCGCGCAGTGGATGGATTTTCCGCGCCTGAACACCAAATTTGCCGCCAGTTTTCGCTCAAACCTCGGACGAGCAAGCAGAGGAAAATCCTTAAGCCCGTTTAAAACTTTTGGCGCTTTTAATTCGCGAATTTCGACAGAAACATTTAGCCAGGTCCGTTAAAATAAGTACGTTGCTATAAAAAATAGAACTAAAAAAAAATGTGTTGATATATATGGACCAGAAACTAATCTTAAATGGCGTATAAGCATGAATGAAAAATACAAAATCCTAAACAAATACAATTTGGTTGGCTTAGATTTTCGGGGCCTGCAATAAAACTTAAAACTTTTAGTAAACAAGTCATAAATATTGTGTGATTGTTTTCGGGTATAACAAAATAGATTATCTGTAATAGTCGGTATCTCCAGGTGATCGAAAATTTTTGTTCCGTGTACCGGTATTATTAAAAAAAAGACATTTAAGATAATAAATAATAAAGTGGCATATTCAGTGTTACATTTTTCCCAAAAAGGGATGACATTTTAAAATATGGTGAGTTTTATTGTGATATTCATTTGTTAGTTACAGTTTTTGTCAGTGGTAAATGGAATTCCTCAAAGTACTTACTATAAGATGCTGGTAGATGTACTCAAGCGCATTACTCTATTTTTAAAATTGAAGTAAAAAATCATTAGATTGTAATTATAGTCCAGATTTAAATGACGTAGAAAAAGAAACTTTTATGTTAGGTCAGTTTCGATTATTTTCGCTGATGATTATTTTAAGGCATCGCTGTATTATATTATTATTTTTGTTATTTGTATGTTTCACAAATACGTAACCCTGTAGATGTTTACCTATTTTAAATAAAATAATTTTCTCAATTTTATAAATTGACTTTCCAAAAATATTTTGCCTTTTCTTTCTGGCTTGGTAAAATAGCTAGACCACTTATTTTAAATGTAAGGCCTAAATTATTAATATTTTTCTTGTACTTACTGCTTATCGTCATATCACTTTAAAAATTTAATTAACTTTAAGAAACTTATATAGTGATGTAGCACCGTAGGGACGCGGTACTGGTACTGGGGTAAGGAAAACCAAAAAGGCGAACTACTATTTTAATAGTATTTCCTACTGTTGGCAAAAGATCTTGATATAATTCAAGTCGCTGCATCTATTTCTGGACTAGAATGTTTATTTAAAACACAATATAAAGTACAAATACAATACAAATGCGGTTCTAATAATACATCATATGAAAGAAACATTAACAAGACATGCAACAAATACTTAAATTTCAAGTTTTTTGATGCCCAAGATGACATATAGCCTACATTAAAAGTAAAGTCAGCTAAGACTAGAAGCTGTCTTGGAAATATTTTTCCAGGCTAATTAATATGCCCTACTAGCCAGGAAGTCGCTGTTGCCAAAACTGTGTATATTTTAATCACCCACAATTTGCACTTAGGTGGTTGTAAATTTTGATTCGTTAATAAATATAATAGAGCACATGGTTAAAGTTAATCATGGGATTGGAAGACGAATATAAAAACTTTGTATTATGGACGCTATTTTGGCTGATATTGTCAGAGTGTTTCCGATGAATTAACCAAACCATTCTTAAAGGAAACAAACACACAATGGTTAATATTCTGAACCAAATAAACAATGGTTTATAATGATCAGCTTATTTTGCTATACACATAAATTTAAGGGATCTTTTCTGAATAACAAACACTGAATTCAGCAGTTGCTGATATGTTTAAATTAGTGTTTATATTGGATAAATTTGCCGTAATATCCCAGCCATGTTCTTTTAAATTCAAGCAGTCCAAGTTTTTTTTTATACATAATTGGGTTCACGAGCATATTATAGTGCTTATACCCGGTGATCCAGTATGGGTAGCAAGCGGCTATATCTTTAAAAATATTGGGTTTCATTTTCAGGAAAAATACTTTTATAATGTGAATAGAAAGCTTGTCCATTTTTGCGGCAGTTTGGACGTCCGTTTTTTTTTTGTATATCCGATAAAAAAGGTGGGGAAAGCTGGTTAATACCTTAACTTTAAAAGTGCTGTATCATTTGCACCCTGTATCCGATTTTAATAAACTTAGGCTCGTTTGAAAGAGAATTCCGCGCCTGTTTATAAACTGATTTTGGTGATGATTCGTAATTTGTTTCAGGGGGCGCTTGGTATAAATGTTTCAGTTTTACCTAATTTCCTTAAAAGAACTAGATGGTACTTTATACTTTTGTATAATAGTTTCGAGGAGCATAGCTCCATTTTGGTGAAAACCGCGTGTTATTTATTATCTTTATAAAGTAAGTAAGAGGAAAGTGTATCCTCATGAATCATAGATATTTCTTGTGAGTTACAGGGGACCATCAAAATAAATAGACCATTATTTAGATCATAAATATCAAATAGACGAAAAATTTAAATTAATCTAGTAATGGTTTGGTCTAGTAGGCCTCAATATTTAAAGCTCAATATCAAGTGGTAGGCCTCGGTCTGCAACTATTTCGCAAAATGAAGAACGGGTACGGCTAGCAGTTACTCAAATGCAGCAGCCTTAAACTTGAGCAAGATTATATAAAATTAAATTTCATCTTAATAAGCTCGCTGTTGTTAACAAATTGACAGAACGTGATAAGCATTCAGTTTTGCCAATGATTCTTAGAGGTGCGGAAGATCATGCCAGGTATTAAAAACTTTTTGATTATGTTCGACAAGGCACATTTTTACTTAACCGGTCATGTCAATAATGAAATTCAAGGAAGTTAATTGGATTCTCCAAAAGCGACAGTTGTGGAGCTTCTTCTTCAAAAATTATTGGGTGGAATTTTTTTGAGGAAATAATGCAACAGAAACATTTAATTCTCAAAGATATGCAGCAATGCTACAGAATTTTTTTCTTCCATAACTAAATGACTATAAAAAAGAGCGATACCGGTTTCAACGAGATGACGCTATTAGCCATACTGCTAGAGCTTGAGAATTCTAGAATAATCTATTCCGCAGCGGTCGTTATCTGGTAATAGCTACTTTTCATGGCCCCCTAGATCACCGGATATTACTATTCCAGACTTTTATCTTTGGAGTTATTTAAGGAGTATAGTGTATAAAGACAAACCTAGAACCTTAAAGGAACTCAAAAGGAACTTCTGTGATAAAATTGAGGCTATCCTGGTGGCTGTCCTTCAACGAGTATTTTCCAAATTCGATCAATTTTTACATTAATGCATTGAGAATAACGGCAGTCACTTAAAGCATAATATATTCCATTAAATAATCTCCCACTAACTGTAATTATTATACCGTCTCATTTTCTGTTGAAAGTTTCATTAATAAAATATAATAATTACAGTTGAAAAATGCTCCATTCATTTTGACGATCCCTGTATACTACATACAATATGTCTGGTCTCCTCCTGTCAACAAAATAATTTTATTATTCATGTTTATGCAACCAATCACTCAAGATTAAAAAAAGCAGATTTTATTGGTCACAACTTGCCATGCCATACCTCAACAGAACAAAACATTTAAAAACAATGACATTATCGTCTTACGAAAGATGAAAAAGTACTGTTCAACACTAAAGTTTAATTTTCGGTACTTTTTAAATCTACTTTTCAACACGAGTGTAATATAAGACATTTTCTTGCCAAGTTAGCAGTGCTTTTTTGGTCACTTCCATAGGTGTTCGTACGAAAAATACAGGGTGTCCCAGCCGAGCGTGACCCATTTTAAATGCTTATAACTTTTATACCAGTTGTGTTAGCCACCTGCGGTTTACGCCATTCCTTTTCTCTTGGCCTAAAGTTTTTTCTAGTTGGTACCAAATTTTGTCTACAGTTATACAGTGGGAGTAAAAAAATTGCCTTTTTTCGACATTAAAATTTTCAACTATTTTTAATGGAACACCCTGTATATTGCAACGCCATAATTAGGAGTCGTGTCCAAGGTATCCATATACCAGTAAACATCGGACTTATAACTTGAAGTTTTAGCAGCAAAAAATTAAAATAGTAGTTTGGGTATTTTAGCAAACGTATTTTTTATTAGCATATTTACGACTATACATTAATAAAGAAATAAATATAAATCTAAAAAAACTGCTGTATATGTTGACCGTTCTGTTCTACGCATTTATGAAGTAGGACCATTAAATGGTTGAATGAATTGTGTAACATATCTTGGGGAATTGCTTCAATTACTTCACGAATATTCCTCTTAAGATCATTCAAATTATGTGGAAGGGGGTTGTAGCACCTATCCTTGACATAACCCCAGAGAAAAAAGTCTGGAACTGTCAAGTCAGGAGAGTACGGTGCCCATTCTATAGGGCCAGCTCTTCCTATCCATTTTGCCCCAAATGTCAAATCTAGTGATGCTCTTGCTATTAAAGAATAATGAGGTGGAGCACCATCTTGCTGAAAGTAGACCTCATCCAAGATACCCTCCTGTATTAACTGTGGATAAAAGAAATTTTCCAACATATCAGTATATACAGTTCCTGTTATCGTTGGCTCATTGAAAAAAAATGGTCCATATATTTTTTCAGCAGAGATGGCGCACCAAACTGTTACCTTTGGAGTATCTCGCTGGAACTCGTTAAATGCTCTTGGATTCTCTGATGCCCAAATCCTACAATTGTGCTTGTTACATCTACCATCTATGTGGAAACTCGCCTCATCAGACATAATTAATAGCGTATTTGGGTTAACTCTAAACAAGTCCAAAAGAGTTTCGCAAGTAAACAATCTCTTTTGGTAGTCCTCCTGACGAAGCTTTTGAAATGTTTGAAGCTTATAAGGGAATAATTTTAAACATTTAACACATCTCTCGCACTCACTTTTAGATAAATTTAATGCAGCCGCCATTTTCCTAAGAGATATTTTCTGATTATGAATTGCAATAATCTCATGGACCGCTAAAAGTCTGTCTAAATATTCAGGATTAAACAAATTCCTTTTTGGTCTCTTGACCTCCAAGTATCCATGTATTGAAAAATTTTGATGCCATTTTTTAATAACGTTTTTGCTTGGCGGATTTTTCTGGAATCTAGTTCTAAATCTTCTTTGTGTCATTATTATTGATCGGGTTTCGGTATAAAAGATTACTGTTTTTGCTTTTTCAACTAATGAATAAATCATTTTCTTTAAAATTTATGTTTTTATGTTAACTTAATTTGATATTTTACTCTGACAGTGACAATTGTTTACTACCTAGTACAAAGGTAGATGATAAGTACCTATACCTATTTTAGTTTTAAAAAAATATAGCTCGATTTGTATTTTAATTTTTTGCTGTAACAGCAGTTTTTTTAGATTTATATTTATTTCTTTATTAATGACAGGCATCGCATGACTCATCCACCACGTCTAAGATCCTGTATAGTTGTAAATATGCTAATAAAAAATACGTTTGCTAAAATACCCAAACTACTATTTTAATTTTTTGCTGCTAAAACTTCAAGTTATAAGTCCGATGTTTATTGGTATATGGATACCTTGGACACGACTCCTAATTATGGCGTTGCAATATACAGGGTGTTCCATTAAAAATAGTTGAAAATTTTAATGTCGAAAAAAGGCAATTTTTTTACTCCTACTGTATAATTGTAGACAAAATTTGGTACCAACTAGAAAAAACTTTAGGCCAAGAGAAAAGGAATGGCGTAAACCGCAGGTGGCTAACATAACTGGTATAAAAGTTATAAGCATTTAAAATGGGTCACTCTCGGCTGGGACACCCTGTATTATACTGGCTCTACGACCATTGTACAGGGTTTTATTAAAAATATCACACACAATTTATTTTCGATTCGCTATCCCATAATTGCATTTTATATTAATTCATATTTCTTTCGGGATATTTTTGGCATTAACTTTTGAAGTAAGGGGTGTAAGCTGCTTGCAAAATATATCTTCTGCCAACCAAAAGCCGCCCGAGATATGACAAGGTATATAACAGCTTTAAAGAATGGTGCACGAAAAACAAAGTTTAAAATCCTGGTTCTAAATCGACGCTACTAGCTTATTTTAGCTAAAATGCCAAGACAAAGAAGATATCAACCCTTTGGTCAGTATATTCAATGCTGTAGACCACTCTATCAATTAGGGAAAAAGTAGACATCTGAATACGCAAAGCTTTGGCATTTTTAAAAAAGCAAAGGAATACAAGCCGAAAAAATCAAACACACTGTCTATGGAAAATATTGAAACTTTTTAGGAACAACCCCCATGGGATTTCTTGTTCAAAAGGTATTTTAGCCCAAAAAGTTGACAGTTTCTATATAGATTTGTTATTTTATACATTTGTAGGTTGCATTGGCTATTGGTGTCTCAGGCGCCTGCCGATCAGATGAATTTCGGAAAAATATACAGGATGGAAAGCTTTTCATGCAAATCAGATATGGAAAAATTACTAAACAATATATTGGGCACAACACTTTAAGTCAGTTTCCAAAAATAAATGCAGCTTTTCTAAAGCTGAATATTGAAAGTTTTTCTGGCCACTGTTTCAGAAGAACAGCGGCTAGTTTGCTTGCAAATAATGGTGGCGACCTCATGCAAATTAGGCGGTTAGGAGGCTGGAAATTTAGCACAGGCTGAGGGATATATAGATATTTCTGTCGCTACACAAGCTAATACGGCACATTTGATTTCAAAGCCAAGTTAAAATTTGACTAACACTACTTTAACTTAAAATAATCATGAATCAAACCTTTAAAAAAAAGAAATTCTGCGAGGTTTGAACATATCAGTGCCTGCCTACAATAATGCCACTATAATAATTAATTTAAATAAGCAAAACATAAACCATGTTAATTTTTCGTTTCTATAAATGCCATTATAATTCATTTAAAAAATAAAAATTTATTGTCATTACATTTGTGTAATGACTGTGACCGTAATACAGTGTCTATGTTGGTGTGTTCGGATATTATTTCGAGATATCGATTTTTAATAAAATAACAAAAAAATAATAATTTTACTTTTCACCCGGGTGGAAAGTAAAAGTCAAAAAACGTCAACTTTCCACCTTTTAAAGATAGGTGAAATGTCATTATTACATGCATGGTTGTAAATATAGTACTTTTTAGCTCTACATTTGAAATTGAGAGTATTAAATAAAGACATAAATTAGGGGCTTTTGGTAAATATGCTTTGCCCGTAGGAAAGTGCCACTTTCAGCCCTTTATGTATACTATTCTATTATATATTAATCAAATTAAGATCAATCTTATGATTGGTTGCAATGGGTTCATATACCATATTCATTGACGACAATATTTCTGAGGCAACAAGCAGATATTTAGATGTTTAATGAAAGTATACTATTTTCCTATATACAGAGTGATCCACGGTCTATGGTACGTTATACGTATATGGAAAAAGGGTAATAGGATCGTTTTGCAAGTTTGGTTTCTTACATGTGCACACACGTTCTATGCGTCTAAAATATTTTTAGCCTCCCATTGTTGCTGCTTCTATTAACAAATAGTGGCAACTTTCTTATTTTAAATGGAACGTCCCATATAATATTATTAAGTTTTTAGGGTCAACTTTTACTTCTAATAATATGTTCTTGAAACTGTCCTATAACCAATCTCTTACTGTTGCCTGTCCAAAATGTCACACAACATGACCTTATTTAAGAATTTGTAAATCCTCCCTCTAAATTCACGGAGAGTTAAAATGTTGGTTATAGTTTAGCGAAACTCAAATTCAATCCCCATATAGAAATTGGTTAAATATTATACAGAGGGGGTGAAATATATTTATATTTCTCTTACTTCTAAAAATGGTTAAAACTTCATTGTTGTAAATGGAACACCCTACCCCGTATATTATTCCAAAAATGAAAAGGCTATTAAATTTGCTTTCAAATGATATATATATTCTATTTTTTCCGTAACCTTTATTATATTAACATTGTTTCAATAAATGTTGAAAATGTTGAGCATTAGAATCTAAACATTTTAAAATGTGCCCACGACTTGTAGTGGCTCTTTCATCAAGTGCTAAATTTTAGAGAAAATCGTTTACAATAATTGTTCATAAAATTTGGGGATATCTTTCGGAATTTAATGACTCATCATAAATTTAGAAGCTAATTTTGTTCTTCTTCAATAAACAAAAAGCATTAAAGCTGAAACCTCATTCTTTTGTAACATGTGGTTTTTGATTAGCCCAAAAATGTTTTTTTCTTTCTGGTAAAAATTCCTGTCTTCTTTTAAATGGATGCATGTCGTGACTGATGTTTATGATATGCCCAAATCTACTTCTGCACTTTGGATGAAAGTTTGTAGAGACGCATGGAAGTATTCCAAGATATTTATAAAATTATCTTCGTCCGAAGTTACAGAATTTGGACGCCTTTAATTTTGAGCCCTAATTTCATTAGTGGTAAATCAGGATACCTTACAATAAACTTTCTGTAAGTTCTGGGTATAATTTTGTTCATATGTAATAAATAATGTTATTAGAACTTAAAACGTTAATATCAGTTTTCCCAAACTTTTTAGACTGTCATAATATCTACATCAAATACTATGCATACTAACAACAAAAATTCAAAATTTGATAATTTAAAAATAAATGGCTTTATTGAGACTACCTAGCGATGAAGTAATTTGAAAGAACATTTAATGGCCTTTTCTTTTTCTGAATAATATATGGAGTGTTCATTTAAAAAAAATGAGTTATGACGATTCTTAGAAGTAAAAGAAATAAAAATAATTTTAGGCGCCCCTGTAAAATATTAAATCGATTTCTATATGGGGATTGAACAATAACAGAAGTGTGAACAAATTTTTGTTTCATGGTAACGTATTCAATTTAAAGCTGTTACAACGGGAGCGATTTTCTCCGACGTTTCGAAAGCTTTTGATAAGGTCTGACGCTGCGGTCTGATTTTAAAACTAATAAGGTTGGGGGCCCCCAGATATATTATTAAGGTTATTATCTACTTTCTGGAGGAAAAAGGGCGGAAGTACCGCAAGGATCCCCTTACGTTCCGATGTTGTACAACATTCCGGGAGACAGATTTAACGAGCTGTTGTTATCTGCTGACGATACTGCAATTATTTCTGTTGCAAAGTCACCGCGGATAATGGTGTCTAGACTGCAAAGGCACATTATTTTACTAGAAAAAATGGCTTTCGAACTGGATGATTTGTTTGAATCCTGCCAAGTTAAAAGCCGGATACCTTGTTAAATGTTGAGGACGGGTCCTTTGGGTTCAATAAATACCTGGGATGACATAACTAATAACTAACCATGCGGGCTGGTATTAAGAGGCGATACACGGAGCTAGTTTACAGGCTGCTACACAGCGAGAAACGTTTAGTTCCCAATACCTGAATATAATTTAGTCAATGAAATAATTTAATTGATAACGGGCAACTAAATCTTGAATTGCTTTTTTTTACTTCCTACTTAAGTTGGCTGCATATAAAAAACTTTTTGATGACTAATTTTACGGGAAAAAGTTCCTCACTTATAAAAAGTTCTGCATGGTCTAAGATATTTAATGAATGTATCTGACTGACATCAAAACTAATTAGTCATATTAAGGCGTAAGTATATGAATCTGGTGTAAGAGCAAAGTACCACCATTTTTCAAAATATCATAAAAGGTTATAAAGAAAAGTTGTTTTAAATTAAAAGCAGGTTCAAAATATGCAGTCACCTCTAAAATATGATTTTTATATTTTTTCCATACTCTACCACATAACGGCGAATAACATTGCATTTCATAAATATACATAGTGGCAAAAAAGTCGTGCATAATGCCTGTAACTTTTGAATTAACTCGTATACGAAAAAGTGACCCTTATGAAAGTTGTTCAGTGAATTATTCCCCACATTTCTACCTGCATTAATTTTTTCTGTCATTTCTGGTTTGGTTGCCATAGCGGCCAACTTACTTTTTTTTAAATGGAACACCCTGCATATGATTGCATATTTGGATTTTACTGGGAAAACTGTGAATTTTTTGTATTTCAAATTTTTACCTGCAAGTGTTTCCGAGATAATGAGAGCTCAAAATGAAGAACTTCCTAATTATAGTATTCCTACCTAATGTATCAATTTGGAGTTCCTGTTTGATAGAAGAAATGAATTTTGTGAGCTGATGATGGAAGGATGCAATAACGATAATAACTACGCAACAAATGTCATTTTCTCGGATGAAGCTACTTTCAATTTAAATGGCATTGTTAATAGACACAATTATCGTTATTGGTCTGGTGAGAATACTCACTGGTTCCAGGAAGGTCATACTCAGAGGCCGGTTAATGTTTGGGCGGGCATAGTTGGTAGACATATTGTAGGATCTTTTTTCATAGATGGTAATTTGAATGGCGAAACATATCTGAGCCTCCTCAGGAATCACATAATTCCTTCTTGCAGATTAGTTTTACCGGGTATAAATATTGGCATAAACGAACAGGTATGGTTCCAGCAAGATGGAGCACCTGCGCATTATGCGACAAATGTTAGACAATACATAATAATAATATATAATAATATATTACACAGTTTCATTATTTACTTTACAATAATTGATACTTGATGCCATGAATGACAATGTGAATATATTATTTGTTACGGCTAAAGTTCATCTGAACTTGTGCGTATTTACCTAATATATCTTTCACCATCGTCCATGAATGTACTATAATTCATATTATATATAAATGAAAAGAATAAAGTAAGTATATAAAAAAAAACAATATATTATCATTATACCTAAAATTATAGAAATAACACCCTTACCAAGAGAAAAGAAATGTAAGCATTAGTGAACATTAAACAATACACATCCAAGCAAGTTAAACAAGCGAAAGCAAGGGGAATAGTAATAAAAAAAAGGTATGGTCAGTGGTTGCATGTTTGCAGAATATCTATCACATATTTAGTTAAGGCGAAATTAGCCAGGAAGCGCCAATATAGATCACATATTATATCTTTATAACTATCTATAATGGGAAAAAATCGTCAAAGTAGGAAGTTTGTTTTTTAGAAGTATCATACCTATTACTGTCTAGGTTAGTGTTGGGATTAATTGGGGTTTTTGTTTTGTTTACGCTAGTAAATATATTTTTTATTTTTTTTTTTATTTTAGTATTCAGTATAGTACATATTTTTTATGTCTATTAAACTATGTATGTAACTGCTGCTTTTATCGAGGATCCATTTTTTAATTCTTTTTTTAAATAAGTTGTCAGATTTTATAATTTTTATGTCGTTTGGTATTTTATTATATATGTGTGGTCCTAAAAAGAAAAAGCTTCTTTGAGTAACTGTTTTTGTTGCAATAGGTACTCTGGTAGTATGTTCTTTATTTCTTGTTTCATATCCGTGTTCTATGGGATTCAGTTGTAACCTATTTTTATGTTGTTTGGTTAACATGATTAAGCAAAAATGTTCACGCATGTCTAGGAATCCTCCCTGGTTATAAAGTTCTTTGCTTGGGAAACTTCGTGTTTTACCATATATGATTTTTAGCATCCATTTCTGTACTTTATCCAATGAAGATAAATAATTGTTGGTGATACCACCCCATGCCAAGATTCCATAGGTAAGATGGGGTTCTACCAGACCGTGATATAAAATTTTAAGGTGTGGTATAGAAAAGAATTTTTTTAGGTATCTAAATTTATAGAGAAGGGATCGAACCTTTTTAGTTACCGCTAGAGCATGATGGTCCCATCTTAGATGTGCATCAATAAGGATTCCGAGATACTTACCATTAAGCGTCATGTCAATATTTGCTGCGGAGCAATTGCAATCCTCAAATACAGATATCGACTCATAGGTTGGTAGATTTGTGTTATATGAACTAAATGGTATGTAGTACGTTTTGGCAATGTTAACAGTGAGCAATTTTCTATTAAAAAAATGAAAAACTTTGGCCATTTCTCGTTTTACTGTTGTTCTCAATATATCCCAGTTATCGGCTTCGAAAAATATTACGGTATCATCAGCAAAACTCACCACCTGTCCATCCAAGTTTAGCGAAAAGAGGCTGTTTAAATATATATTAAAAAGTATAGGTCCCAATACGGTCCCCTGAGGTACGCCAAATTTAACCAGTCTAGTTTCACTTGTTTCATTTTTAATTTTTACGCTTTGTGGTCTGCTATTTAGGTAATCTTTAAATAGGTTATGAGGATTTCTCCTAAAGCCAATTTTATATAAATCTTCAAGCAATTGTTCATGGTTGACTGTGTCAAAGGCTTTTGCAAGATCTATAAAGACAGCTATGGCAGGTCGTCGTTTATCCAGAGCTTTGTATATTTTTGTTGTCAGGTCTATCATAGCATCCTGTGATGATTTTTTTTCCCTAAATCCATATTGTTGGTCTGATATAATTTTATATTTATTTAAAAATGTAGTCATTCGGTTTTTGATTATTTTTTCTATTATTTTTGTAATACCTGATATTAGGGTAATAGGTCTGTAGTTGGTTATCTCCAGTTTATCTCCGCTCTTAAAAATTGGTTTTATTATAGAATTCTTAAATGTATTTGGAAATTTGCCCTGCACAAATGATTGGTTAATTATTGCTGCCAAAGGATCTGCAATTAATTCAGCTATATCTTTAAGAAGTTCATTGCTTATATTATCATATCCAGGTGCTTTAGAATCTTTTAGTGTAGATATTGTATTGGTTACTTCGTTCTTGTCAGTCGGTTTTAAGTAAAAGGAGTGTAGATTTTCTTGTTGACTTGGTGTTTCAGAATTTATGCAATTCTTGATCTTATTTGCCATTTTTTCCCCGATATTAGTATAAAAATCAACGAAAACGTTAGCAATTTCTTTAGGTTCAATAAAATATTTATTTTCATTTTTTATTTCAGAAATATCGTTTTTATTTGGGCCTGAGCACATTTCTTTAACCGCACTCCACATGTCTTTCGAATTGTTACTATTTTGTGCAATCCTAGATTTAAAATATCTTGTTTTTGTTGTTTTTATTAGACTGGTTAATTTATTTCTAAAAATTTTATATTTATTTATATTATATGGTGTTGGATTAGATGTTTTACATTTAAAAAGTTGATTTTTCGTTTTTATTGAGTTTAAAAGGCCGTTTGTTATCCATGGGTTTTTTTTTCTATTGATATTTGATTTTATCACAGTCGAACACGCCTTGATTAATTCTTTAAGTTTATTTACGAAATATTCCGCGCAGTCATTAGCGTCAATATTTTCATTGTATAATATATATTCCCAAGTTTCACGTTTAAGCTGTTCTTTTAATTTAATTTTGTCTACATATGTTTTTAGATTTAAGATTTTATTATTGAAATTAGGTTTATGATATTTATAGAAAATTATCTGTAATATTTGAGAGTAGTGGTCAGTTATATTTGTTTTTAAAATAATAGGATTTAATTTTATGTCATTGTTGTCTCTAGTTTTAACAAATATATGATCTATACAGCTCGCTGTCTGGTTTTGTACTCGCGTACTTTTGTTTATTGCGGAAATAAACCCTGCTTCGCTTAAAATATTTAAGTATTCGCTACTACTGTTATCTTCCTGCGATATATTTATGTTAATATCTCCTAAGAAAATGTGAAAATCATAATTAGTACTGCATCCTTGTAAATAGTTTAAGAGTTCTGCATTAAAAGTTTCAATGCAAGTAGATGGGGGTCTATATGTAGCTGTTAACAATATTTTTTTATGAAAGAAATTGACTGATAGTTGTATAGCCCTCACTATTCCTAAGTTTATAATTTTAAAGTCGTAGTTCAAAGAATCTTTTATAAATATTACTAAGCCATCACACTTATTTATGTTTCCCTCATTGTAAATTAAACTATAACCTTTCATTTTGAAAATATCTGCATTACCAAGCAACCAAGTTTCCGAAAAAACTATACATTCAAAGTCTGTATTTAGTTCGTTAAGTAATATCATAAATTCATCTAGATTTTTATAAAGGCTTCGAATATTTTTGTGAAATATTTTAAAGTTTAAACTCTTATTACTATCAAGAAAGTTCTTGCAATCATTAGCATTTTCCAAAATATGCGTATCTATTACTTTGAGATCAAAATTGTTTATATATGCTTCCATTTTTTTTTCTTGTTATTCTTATTTGAAATTAAGCGTACTTACTACTTAAATAATGAAATATTTTCCCTACAAAATAAAGCAATATTGAATTTCCTATAAATTTTAACTTATGTTCTACAGGATAAAAAAATTATATTGGATTGTATTTTAGTTTCTATACTATATAAAATATTTTATTCAGGTTAGTTAAACAGTGGTTGGTAATTTAGTATGATTATTGTAGACTAATATTTTCGTTTTTTCCCATTTCTAGTTTGACGAATATTTGGGCTATCCTTCTTCTCTTTTTTTCTTTTTTTTAAATCAGCCTGTTCCTGTTTATTTTTAGTATTCTCAAGATTTATGTGCTTGTCTTGCCCCTGGTTATCCTGGGTACTGTCTGTTTCATTCTCTGTCTCGCCATCACTTTCTTGATCTTCGGTTTCATCACATTTAGTATCAGAACAATCTTCTAGTTCTTTTACAGTATACAGAACGTTGGAGATTTCAATTTTACCTCCCTTTATTCTTGCTGGTTTGTTCTCACTGCGTGCTATTTTAAGATGCTTCCGTAATATTTTATTGTTTTCCCTGTCTTGCTCACATAGGTCATTTGAAACTGAAACATTTGTTCCCTTTAAGGCTTTTAGTTTTTCGGTGTTTTTGAAAATGTCTAGTTTTTTTAAAAATGATATAAATTCCACTACAATAGGAGGTTGTTTACTTTTTCCTATTTTGTATATATTGTTTATATCATTAGCTGTTATATTGAGGTCAAGGAGATTATTTAATGTAGTAATAGTATCTTCTATTAATTTTGAATCTTCGATATCGAGGCCAAACACAACGATATTATTTTTCTAACTTTTCGTTCAAGGAAAAGACAGCGTTCCTGTAGTTTTTGTGTATTTTCCTGATTTTTTCGTAGTGCATCTTTCACTTTGACCAAGGTACTATTTACATTATTAGTAATTTGTTGCGTCTGGTTATCAAGCAACTTTTTGATTCCGTCTAGTGTAAGTTCTGCCATTTAGCGTGTTCAAAATAGGTCGGCGGTATTTACAGCGGTACCTTGATTGCTTGGGTTTTCAGCCGATACTGCATGGGACTTTGGGACTCATGGGAGTTTGTTTAAATAGTACAAAATTCGCGCATGTGATGTTTGAGAGGCACGGCATGCAGGATAATCTTAATATGGACGCCGAATATTACCGAAATTGGGCAAAAACATACCTGTCTTTTGGCTTTAGGAACTAAATTGCACTAATTGAAACACTTTCATAACAAACTTATAGTCGTTTGGAACAGTTATGCGTAAACGTTCTGCATTAATTAGTCTGTTAAACCACTATTATTTAAGATATTTTGTAGACCGATCTGATCTGCCGGCAACGTGGACGAGTATATAAGCGAACAACTTCCAGGACATTGGATAGGCACAAGAGGTGCTATTGACTAGCCAGCGCGATCCCCAGACTTAACCCCGCTCGACTTTTTTTTGTGGGGACACTTAAAGAACAAGTCTACGTTAACCGTCCAAATGACTTAGAATCTCTAAAAATCAGACTTATTGCTAAAATTCGGGCCATTCCAGAGGACTTCCCTTTAAACATTGTAGACGGGTTCTGGGATCGACTGGCGCTCTGCTTAGCAGAAAATGGTGGTCATTTTGAACACCTGATCCACTGAAAAGGTTTCACTTGTTTATTATTCCGATGTTAAGTTGTTTAATTTTTTAGGCTATTTATTTTGTTATTATAAAGTTTGTTACAATTTTAAATAAATAAAAATTTGAAACACAAAAAATTCAGTGTTTTCCCAGTATAATCTAAATATGCAATAATATGCAGGATGTTCTATTTAAAAAAAGTAAGTTAGTCTCTATGGCAACCAAACCAGAAATGAGAGAAAAGATTTATGCACGTAGAAATGTGGGAAATAATCTACTGAACAACTTCCATAAAGGTCACTTTTTCGTATACGAGGTAATTCAAAAGTTACAGGTATTATGCGCGACTTTTGTGACACTCTGTATACGAAGCATTTAATATATACCCTTGTAAAATACTTGGTGCTTTCACAATCACAAAACATGAGAAAGAAATAAATGTAACAGAATCATAAATAAAATCTGTATATCCTATAGGTTGGATTCGGGCAGATTCAGGAACAGTAGGTATAATGAAGCAACTAAAGCGAAGCAAAGGATAGTCTATGCTCTTTATTTAAAACACCCTATGCCGTCAAGTTAATTCAGAAAAAAATAATTCTATGTTATGTTTTGAATCAGAAAGTATGATAGTATTTGTCAATGAAATTGTATCATCTATCTTCTAAGTCTAACAAATATTTAACTTTGAAAGCAAGGAATAATCAAGAAGTAAAATATAAAAATACAAATTCTGTAGTGTAGCAATAGTCATATTAAGGCTACGAAAAAGATAACAATGTTAAAAAAATACGATGTCTAAATAATAATTAGTATTAAAGAGAAAAGAAAAATCCAAAATTCTTCACAAATATTTAATATCTCGCTCTACGCGTTTCAGTTTCTTAAACCATTTTCAAGAGCTGTATAATATAAACACAAACTTTACATTAAGGACACAAACAAGCTCACAATGGCGAGCACAGGTTAAACGGAGTTGTGCAATCAAGGCAGCGTATAAACTATTTGGATAGTTTACTCGCCCATATGTGGGCGAGTGTAAAGTTGAATACCGGTTAACTCTAATAGTAAAAAAGTACCGTTAAAAGCCTCTACATACGACCCAATCTGCAGGGTCCAATCTACAGGAACCCTGCAAATTGGGTAGTGTGTAGGCATGTCGGACCGACAAAGTTCAGATCGGTCGGTTGGTTCAGCATGGTTGGGTCGATTTCATCGATATTAATTTGACGGTGAACGTTCACGTATTAGTTCTGACAGATTTGCCACAATTATTTTGTATTTTCAATCAAAAATGTCTGGAAGGGGGAAGCAAGCCTGGAGAGAGATTTTTGAGCTTTATAGGGATATGCCCTGCCTGTGGGATATTTCCAACGCCTATTACTTAAATAGAGACAGCAGTTCCCTAAATGTCTCGGTTTTCATTCTCAAAAAGTTTTTAAAGGCAATTGGTCCTAATTCTTTAAGAATATGGCTAAACTGTTTCCTCTCTAATAGCCACTTTTTAACCCAGAATTTTCTTTTCTTTCTTCGCGAATCATTTTCTAATAGCAAGGTCAAATTCCGATTTCTTGGCATTTACTAGGAGCCATTTTGAAAACTAACCTTTATGTTCTGTGATTTTGACCTTTAGGACTTAAGATTCGAAATACATTAACTTTGTTTCTGTTTTCTGTACACACTGCGAGATCGGATGGTGTGGAGAGCAGCACCCGATTTTCCTTTTCCTATATGTCCTGCAAATCGGACCCTGCAGATTGGGTCGTGTGTAGGGGCTTTTATCATATCAGCGAGTAAACCCTATATAAAAAACAGAAAGATATCCTGTGGTGACAGATTGTCAGAATATTTGTGACGTTTCCAAAAAACGATAAGGTTATAATATTTCCCAATATCTATATTTCAATTTAATTTCAACATGACTTTAATCATTGAGTAGCGAGACGAAAGAGATAAAGACCTTGGATTCCTCTTCGAAATATGCGAGAAATATAGCTTCATTATATTTTCGAGAAGAAACGCTTTTCAAATTGCACCACTGCAGATATTTTCCATAAGCAATTTTGTACTGTTCCTTTGTCTTTTTTGACAAGAACTCAAAGGTAGCCCTACTAGCTGCTTCATTCATTTCCACATTCCTATCGTTTTCTTCCAGATTATTTATTGAAAATAGCACAAATTCAAAAAATAACGCTTTTCACAAATTATTGACAGCGAGCTTTTCCGTAACTTTCAAACAAAGAAATAAAGTAATTCACTTAATTGAATTAATATGGCTTTAGTTTTGAAGTTGATAGAATAGGTAATAATTTTCTTGTTCATTATAATGCCTGATATCGGTACTACTGTTTTTTTTTGTCCAGTCTAGGCCCCTGGGTTGCTATCGCGTGGTATATTACCTGCCAAAGCGCCCCAACTTGAACATGTCGGTTTTCTTATAGGTCACCTGGTATAGGTAAGAGGAAAATAGTCAATATACATTTTTTTAAAATTATTTTTTTAGCCTTGAGTTCTATTCCGCCTGAAGACTCCGTTAGAACCAAACCGCAATATGATTGGTTAAATTTGGCGATCGAAGAAAAGTAAGAGTTGACCATCTTAAACGTCAACGGACCGGCGAACGGCTCCTTTCGGTTCTTTAATGTTTCTTTACGTCAGGAAAAACGCCTATGCCATCAATCGATGAGCCTTATCAATTTTAACAAGAGATCATTGTGCCAGACCTTGTCAAATGCTTTATTTACGTCAAAGGAGACCACTCCCATGTGTGCCCTCCTGTTGAAGCCTTTGATAATGTTTGCAGTGAGTCGCGTGTTCTGTCCATATATGTATTAGTACTATATTACTCCATGGCGCCTTGCCCATTTAACCAATGTAAACGTGGTGAAGCCGAGGTTCCTTGTTCCTGTGCGCAGTGCGCATGTACGAGAGAAAGAAAATAGACGTTTGTTTTAAGGAAAAAAAATGAGGTAATCACATTTGACTTTGACAACTGGACCGAAATTTGTAAACAAACATTAAAGTTCTTGATTTGTTTAAGATTTTGTATATTATTTCGATTGAGAAAGGAAAAAGAACGCAGGTAAACATATTAATAAAACTTTTATTAGATATTTTACAATTATTCTTACAGTTTAACAGGTAAAATAATACGTTTTTGTAGGATTCTTTGAAGTACATGCAATTTTCGGTAAAAATAGGTAGGTACCTAAGTATATCAACAGCAGCAAAGGAAAATAATCTTTAGGAAATGGACTACCTAGTTATTGTTCCCTCACGAAATCAACGTAGGTAAGATAAAAGGAAGAAATATCCGGTCTAGGTACACATCTGTAGAACAATAAATCTTTGTTTAAGCTTTTACGCCTGTTTAAAATAATGTAAAATATTCTGTTTTGCCTCGGCATCGTCACAAAATTATTACACTTCACACACACAATCAAAATTTGCAGAAAAGTAAAGATAAACAGTACACAAAAGCCGTTTATAATACCAAATCAACTCGATGAAGCGAACTGTCAAACAATTAACATGTACTACCACTCGACTAGACTGAAGAGAAAATTATAAATTTGATTGAGCTAATAAGCGATTATCGGAATGTCTGGAATCCTGAAAATGAGGCGTATTAAACCAAAAACGCCCGCCACGCGTGTAATGCATTTTCTTCGGAGTTCATTTTAGCAATGACTGAACAAACATCTAGCAACTAGCAATGTTTGCTACGTTCATTAGGAACTTAACATCGTTTAGGGTGACTTAGAGAAAGTCCTGAAACGGGTGATTGATGGTTTTGTAAATCTGTATTGTCCATGAGACCCTCTCATACCTTCACACGTCATTTCGGGTTGTCACTGAACTGGTCGCAGAGTTTGTCTGCGAGCAATTCAGATTTATCCTTGACATCGATTAGAGCCGCACCTATTTCCTGTTTTTTCAGGTGAGACATTTTCCGCTAGAGATAAACCCTAGACCTGATCATCCCACAGGTGGTGAATAGCTCTGGGATGTAATCTATAAATGATAAAATAATGGTAACGCCACTTGTCTCCCCTGCAAATGTCGAACGTCGACCAGTACCATTCAGCGACGGCAAACTGTAAATCCAGCTTTAGTGTTAGATTATTTTATGTAAGAAAAATTAAACCTTAATTATTATAATCTATGACCAATTGTTGGAAATAAACTTATTTTTTTACAACTGCAAAATCATTGTTACCTCCTTTATAAATTCTATTGGAAGAATCTTAATGGAATTAACTGATCATTGATAGATGTTAATATTGTTGGCAACTATGTATCTATTTCTTGCTCCTATCGGTGAATGATAAAAAATGCGCGTAAATCGTAATATTCTAATTGAATTAGGTTTATCCGAAAATAATGTAAAATCCTATGTCAACAAGGATCCTCTAATTTATGTCTATTTTTGATACTGATTGATTGATTAGTTAATTCTGTCTGACATTTCTTTACTTTTGCAACATTTAATTTTATTGTTGCGTTCCTTTAAAGCCCCATTATTTATAAAAGTTGTTCTATTTTTCTCTTAGCGTGTAAACAGAAAACTAAACTTAAAAATATTTATCTAAGAAAATAAAATAAAACAAATCAACCATTAACGATTACAAAACAGTCCAAAAAGATTTATTTGTAATAACATACATAAGTCTGGAAGATTTGCAGTAAATATATATAAATCTTTTAGGGAGAGGCATGATAAAATTAAAATAGGTTTTCTTTTCATGTATACCATATGTTTCTTGTTAAAACTAGTTATAAATTTATAACACTAGCCAACTTCTTTGATGTATACAACTAATATGATCAAAATTTGTTAAATTTTTTGCTCTCAGAATTTGTCCACCACATACTTAACTTTAGTTTACTTGTGTAGGTACAGAAAAAATTATTCTTAAAAATTGGAAGTACCAAGTAGAAGTACAAGTATTAAGTTAGGGTTGTTATAAAGAAACTTATCAACAGAAACTTGATAAGAAATCCCTTCTGTTAATTTTATTTTTTTCAAATGAATTTTCGTACAAAAAAAATAATATAGAGTATAGTTATTGCAAAACAATTTCCGTCATCAATCAGCTGGTAATTCTACATCCGCAAGAAAACATGAAAAAGTTAAATTTGGGCAAATAATATTAAAATTTCATGCGATATTGAATGTACTAAATACGTAAAGTATTGTTCTTTGATACAAACCCACTTATAGCAAATATTATTTTGAGGTAAACTTGTAAAAATTAATATTGTTTGAATTTTTTGGGCCGACAGTTGGCACCAGAACTGTCAACGGTGCGGTGGCGCCAGCTCATTCGTTAGCCTGTTTTGACATTTAGTTTTCGTTTTTCGTGTTGTTTGCCCTTGTTGTTCGTGTATTTTTAACACAATTTTTTAATTAAAAATACGAAATAATAAAACAGATTAATAACCAATAACCGGCAGAATTCTCGCTCCATATAGAGAACTTTTATTATCGATTTCTCAAAAAATTTTTTTCTTGATAAAAGTTTTTGCGTCCCCTTAAACTAAAAAAGCGTGCATTAAAATCGAAAAAAAAAACTGTAGTTTATAGTAGTTCAAGAGTAAAGTACTCTTATCTTTTGTTTCAGATATAATTTTCATTTATAAAAGTTGTTTAGAATTAAAAGCTATGTCCGAATACGAAGTCACGGCCTTTACTATTTAAAAACGAAAAAATACTTATTTTTTTGTCTAACCCTGAATAGAGACTGTATTGAAGAGATTAAATTATTTTTTAAAGTAATTTTTGATGTGAAGTTTTAGAATTTTTGTCAAACTTGAAATTTCTCGTTATTTCTATACTATGTTGCTTAATGCCAGAGAGTAATAAAATGTAAATTTGTAATGACAGGACCCATTAAGCAGGGTGGGCAACTTAAAGGTTGCATTGTAAATTTTAGGTAAATTGCAAAGATTGTTTTTAAAAATTCCGTATTTCAGACCTACACACCCCGAATCGGCCCTAAATTAGGTTCACCCTAATTTGCATACAAAAGAAAGACGAGTTTGGTGAATAAATTTAAGGTGACAGCGGCGTTACTTCAGGTAGTTTATTAGAATAAAGAGTATAATAATAATTATACTTGATTATAATTATAGAGATAGACAGCTAATTGAGATATTAATTATTCTAATATTAAGTAGATAACAACTTACATAGAAGTAAAAATAATATGAAAATGGATAAATTGGAATAAATTTTAATATTTATAAAAAAAAATCCACTATGTACAATACAACAACTTGATTTTTAAATTTTAGTAATCATGTTCCGAGTAGTCTGATGAACTATCGTCGTTAGCGTTCCGAGAAATAATATGGGGCTCTACAGTGTTTTCTAGCATGTCATCAGCTTCCCACATTCTTTCTTCCATTAAATCACATGTTCGACGCACTTACTCCATTATTCTCAATCTACTGTCTTTATTCCCTCTTGTATGGGTGGAATGAGATCATCCTTTTTCATTTCAGACATTAATTTGTCCAAGGTAGGTATTTCTTTTGTTAAGTAAAACGAGTGTATTATGATTTCTGACGGCAGTGTTTTCATAATAATTTATTTCAGTTTCTTTTCTTCCAATACTTCTCCTCGGTGACCTGATGGGGCCAAGTTTATCCTCGTGCACAAGTGTGTATATTGTTGACTGTCCGACTCCATATTCGAACACATTTTAACTATTTTTGCAACTCCGACTAATATACTTATGAAATAATAATTGGACTACGCCTATGGACTACGGCGAAGATCACTGGGTTTTATAGTTCAATAATAATTTATTACTCTTTCGCATTAAGCAACATACCATATTTTTACTAGACCATTCAAAGAAATTATGCCAAAATTTGTTTATTTATGGAGCAATTAAGTTTAAATGATCAACATTTTAGGAAATAGGTATTTCATACAGACGAAGCAAACTTTTTCCTGCGGCAGCTTGCAAAATTCAAATTTTGAAAATAACAGTGAAAATCCGCATTTTGTAATCGAGTTTAAGGAACAATGTTCATTTAAGACAAACGTTCGGTGTAAAATATTGAACAACCGAATATGGTGGCCGTACTTCTTTAGAGAAAATTAAAATGCAACTTGCAACAATGTTACTTACAATTTTTACAAATTGTGATCTCCAATATTTTAGATGAATTGCCAATACAAATTCGGAGAAAATTATTTATTCAACACCCGTACATAGTACATAAGAAGTAAAAAGGTGGTTAAATGAACATTCCCTGAACCGCTGGACAGGAAGATTCTCTACACATCCAGGGCCTGCTAGATCGCCAGATCTTACGCCATCAGACTTTTTCTTGTGGAAAATAGAAATAAGGTGTATGAACATCACCCTTTCGAAAACATAAACCATTTGGAAAATGTAATAACGGAATGCCTTCAAAGAATTCCTACCTTTTCAGGAAATGTTTGAAGGTAAATGAACATAAGAACAATAAAGAAGAGGCATTTCCTTTAGATTTTTGTTACACTGTTACGGTTTGGAAATTGCGCATTTTTATAGTTTGGTTATCTGATTCTATGTTAAGTTTTCGGTTTTAAATTGTTAAAGTACCTAAGTAAACTTAAACATTAATTAATAATTTAATTACCTGTTGATGGTTAATAGTTTCACTATGTTCAGTTTGAAAATTTTGTTGATAATGTTTATGTTCCATGAATGTTTGGTATCTTGTAGGACATAGCCTTAGGCAGGTCTTAATTCAAATCCTTGTTTAAGTTAATTAGTAATTAATCAACTTTTCAAGTTATCAATAGAAATAATTTTTTAACCTTGTATATAAGATGTAGGTCCAATGTGTTGGCTGTTGTCAGTTGATCAGTGTCAGACTGACAGTTCTGTGGATTTTCACGGCCACGTCTGGTTAATTGAGGCTAATTTTTGCGGTTGACGCTGGTTGCCTTACATTTTTTTTATGGTGTTAAAGGGGTTATAATTTTCATGGATTGGTATGACTAATTTGTCAACAATTTTTCGTAACCATGGAGAAGAAGAAACTATATCCGGTCTTTTCGACGAAAGACGCTTGAAGTGAAAAGCAGGTTTGTGGAAGTTGCTCCCGAATTTTAGTTTTCTTGGGCAGGGAAGGCCATGTGGTGCCGATAAAATTATTGCACAAATTTATTAGAAATAATATGGCATAGTAGTTTGCCTATTCTTTTGGCAAAATGCCCATTTAAAACGCTTTTTCATCAAACTTCAACAAGCGGTCCTAGACGCCATTTTGTGGAATGGAAGCCTCGTAAGTTTTCTGAGGTAGGTTTAAATTTTAGCATCTAATTACCCTTGATGGGTATTATAAAAGTTTTCTCTTTCATGTTGTACATCTAAAATTCGATTTTAGGGTTTTTTTGGTAGGGGCTAAAATTCCGAGTTCAAACTGGAGTATTAGTTTTATATTGGAGTTGCCTAGACGCGGGACGTGCCAGTTGCCATGTACTATTTGGATTTTTGGAGACTAGCAGTATTGTAGCAGTATCCACGTTGACTGTTTAAGGGGCCATGTTTGTGGGTTTCACTGAGATTCTTCATGAACTTTGGGTAGCAAATAAAGTTTCAGCTAAATAAAATGTTTCTTGAGTGGTGCGGAACCTTGGGAGTACCCAGCAGGTGACAGGAAAGCGTGAAATCAACCTCTGCTATATTATTTTCCGTGGCGTGTATGCTATTATCAAGAAATTCCAAGTCTGAGGCAATGTCCTGGATGTAGGTCTATGTGGCTGCCAGATCAGACTAAACAGTCGTTTTTACAGTGTAGGTCTGACAGTTTTCGTCTTGTGCAAGGCCCTGTCAAACGGGGGTTGACTTTTACTTATTCTTTTATTGATATCTTTGTAATTTAAACCTTCAAAACTTTTATGTCAAACCTAATACTACCACTTTGTTATTACATTTTACTTATTTATCTTTTAACTTCAAGTACCTATTGTCCACCAAAGTAAGAGGAGCTTGCATTTATAAATCCAAGTAGCCAAGGGCCTAACACGACATAAGAAATAAATATTTGTATTGGCCTCTGCTATTGGCTTTTATTTGAAAGACAGCGACTTTGAGGGCCTTAAGTGACTGAGAGCCCGTAAGAGGCTATTGCAAACCGATTGTGAAATAACTGTTTTTTTTCCTAGTTTGTTTTTTTCTAAGGCCAAACACTAGAACATTTAAAGGCTTATAAGAAAAATAAAACTAAGGTGGCGCCTTCAGGATTTGACTTTAACTTACTTATGTAAGAGTGCTAAACCTCTCAATCTAGAAAGAAAATAGCGAACCCACCCTGAGTTGAGCTAGCTAGGGGGTGAGTTTTCAGACAGTACAACATAGTTCATTTTTAGGGACTGTTGTCTGATTCCAGGGCGTAGGGTTGTCAGAGTAAGTGTGGATAAGTTGCCTTGTTGCAGTATATTTAGGCACCCAAGAAGTATCGTGATAATATAGTAGCACTGCGGATTTTTATGGAAACATTACACTGGCGCCTATTCTGAAAAGGATAACAACACTGTGACTATCTCTTTGATATTATTTTTTTTAAATGTATTCGAATGAAAATGTGAAGTAAAGTACAGGAGTTTTGGACTTATTGTCTATAACTAATTTTGGTTTAAACCTAATTGCTGCAAAAATAAACGGCAGAATTGTTTTGAATGATTGAATGGTTTAAAAAAAGTTAGAAATAACGAGAAATTTAAAGCCAATATTTTAAAAGCAAATATTAAAAAGAACTTTTGAAAATAATATGATCTCTTCAATCCATATCTGTCTCTATTCTGGGTAAGAAAAAAAAAGCATTTTTTTTTGTTTTTTGAATAAAAGTCCTTGACTTCGTATTCAGACATAACGTTTAATTCTTTTACAAATGAAACTTGTATCTAAGACAAAAAATAAAAGTATGTTACTCTCGAGCAACTTTTAAAAAATTGAATCTCCTTCGTATGCACTACAGTTTTTTTCAATTTTAGTGAGCGCTTTCGCTTTTTTAGTTTATGTGGGTGCAGAAACTTTTATCAGGAATAAAATTTTCTGAGAAATTTATAATAACGTTACATTACATTCCAATACAATTTAGGTCAATTGTCATTCTGGAAGATTTTTAAAATAAAATAATAGTACATTATATACCTAGGTTGAGAAGCTGTTACGTTTTTATTTTGCCCAATCAAATTATCTAAAAGTTTTCCCATTAACACATTCGCTGCCAAGCCAAATTTGTGAAAATTGCCTACCAGGCCAAGGCCGAATCCTATAAGATACGACAATTCTAAGACTATTAGCTATGGCAGTTTTTTTTTGTTGCATTGTTTGTCTGTTTTTTTTTAATAAAACATAAACAGACACCGGTGTCTGATATGGCGTGGTGATTAGGTGTTAAACCTTTTTCTCAAAACGCGCCACAGAAGACACTCTAAGAAGACATTTTTTTTATATGGGTACGCCACAGCGGACACCTTAGCGGACACGACGTAGATAGTGGACACGTCAAATCCTGTCAAGACCCGCCCACCGTATGGAGCTACATTCCTTACAATGAAGAGACTTCAGTTGGAAGTAACATAACGTGGTGTCTACTGCTAGTTCTCCGTTGCAATTTTAGGCAAAAATGAATAGCAGAACGCGAAGAATTATGTTTCTTGTGACTAATGAAGACCCAGGGAGTGATTGTGAAATGGATGGTAAGTACTTTCATTGAGGTTATTATATTATGTGTTTTTTGTTTATTCAATCAATGAGATCGATACTTCTTTTCGTAAAATTATGTTGTTAGGACAAAAATTTATTATCAGTGTGTGTGAAAAATTAGAAATTAGGGAACTGTTGGGTCTAGTAAGACAGATGCCCATAATACAAAGAGAGCATTAAATTGTGTAAGTGTTGTTGTCGTGTGTCTTCTGGCCCGGATCAAATAACTTTTTATAATTTATTTTGCGTGTCAGTTTTTTTTTTTAATATTTTGCTTTTTTGCAGATCCATATCATGATTCCGATGACTCTCGTGATCGAAACTATTTTATTATATACAGTGATGACGAGTTGACTGATAGCAGTGGACCTGGATATAGGGAATTTTCTCCAATCCCAAACGTACCTACTTTATCAGATACTGATAATAATAGCTCTTCTGGCAGATCTGAAAATGAAGCCCTAATAAATCATCCACCTCCAAAACCTACAAATCCTTCAGAAGAAAATATGGATGTCGATCAAAATCAACCTATTCACCAGAATAATTTCGAATATACTCCATTTAGCTGTATCAACGAAGCATTGATGTCTTTACTTGCAAATGGTGAACCCTATGATTTTTTTAACTTGTTAGTTAATAATGAAATTTTTGAGATTATTGTGGAACAAACCAATTTGTTTGCCATACAACGCTTAGTAGAAAAAACCACCGATTATACGCCATCGTCCCGATTTCATGCTTGGTCTCCAACAAATGTATCCGAAATAAAGAATTTTTTTGGAATCATCGGCTACATGGGTTTAGTAAAAATGCCTACATTACACAAATACTGGAGTACTGACCGCAAGTATCAAAATGCAGTGTGTGGAAATATTATGTCAAGAAATCGATTCGAACTTTTGCTGTCTATGGTTCATTTCTCGGATAACCTAGTCAACCCAACAAATAGCAGGGTACATAAAATACAAATTTTAATTGATAAATTTGTAGCTAACTGTCAAATGGCTTACACTCCAGGTAGAGTTTTTTGCATTGACGAAAGTTTAATTCCCTTCCGCGGTAGATTAATTATGAAGCAGTATATCCCCAATAAAGCTCATAAGTACGGCATTAAAGTGTTTAAGTTATGTGCCGGGCATGGGTATACCTGGAATATGAGAATCTATACTGGTAAAGAAGCAGATAAAAATAAATCAGTGCCAACAAATATTGTTTTAGAACTCAGCGAAAAACTTTTAGATGCTGGGCGTGCCGCTGTTACAGATAACTATTATACCAGTGTAGATCTTGCAAAGCGGCTTATAGAAAGAAAAACTCATTTAGTAGGCACGTTGAGGGCAAATAGGAAAGGCAACCCTCCAGAAGTGATGTGAGCTAAGTTGAAAAAGGGAGAATTGAAAGCTAAAGTAATTGAGAATGGAATTTCAGTTTTGAAGTGGAAAGATAAAAGGGGCGTGCTGATGTTATCCACCTACCATACAGATGAAACTGTAACAATCACCATAAGAGACCAAGAAATTGTTAAGCCACTGGTAGTTCTTGACTATAATAAGGGCAAAGCATCTGTTGACCTTTCCGACCAGTTTGCTAGTTATGCTTCCTGTCTACGAAAAACAGTGAAATGGTACCACAAAGTTTCCTTTGAAATTATACTTGGTACTGCTATTGTAAACGCTCACTTTCTTTACCAAGAAATAACTGGGAAAATAAATAACGTTACTTCAATTTCGCGAAGCTGTTGTTGATAAACTCTTGGAGAAAAATGAAACCGATGACCTACAGACACCTCAAAATAAAAGCGTTCTGCAAAAACATGTCTTTCAAAAACTTCCAGGAAGTGCGAGAGAGGGAAGAAAATATTGCAAGGGCTGTTATGAAAAAAAAATTAGAAACGAAATTCCAAAGAGCAAAGTGAGAAAGGTAACAACTTTTTGTAATGACTGTGAATTCCAGCCGAGATATTGTTTAGACTGTTTTAATGCCAAACATAAAAATTAGTTTGTTTTTATCTGTTTATTATATAACACCTACACCCACATGTGTTAACATTTTGATTACATTTATAAAAAAAATAAATAAATAGAAAAAGTGCGTTAAATTTTTATTAAAATAAGTGTACTATACATTGGGTGTCCGCCTTGGCGTGTATAGAAAATAATTTAATAAAATAATTATGCACGCCATAGCGGACACAATAGCAGACACAGGTTATAAAATCTATGTACATTGTCTAATCAAAAAACCAAGATAAGTGGACTATTCCGCAGCGCCAATACAGACACCTCATAAGGAAACTTTCATAGAAAAGTGTGTCCGCTGGGCAGAGCCATTAAATAAATGTAGCGGACATGGGTGTCTGCTCTGGCGTGGTAAAATCATAGCTGATCAGACACCGGTGTCCGCCATGGCAGCGAATGTGAAGCTAATTTCCTTAAATTCATTTTGCAAACCTAAATATGTCATTTAATTTAAAACACATACAATCTTCATTTTTATAACACTTTATTAAATATTTAATAACATATTGTAAATAAAAAGCGTTCAAGGAAGACTTGGAGATTCTTGAGGTCAATTACGGTCCTGAAGCGGCCAATCCAAATGAATCCGAAATTAAGAAAAGGGTTCTATTAAAAGAATTAGTTTGTAGAATATGTTTCAAACTCATTAAACAGGCAAGCCTGTATAATCAACATAAACCTTATTAAAAATAAATAAAACATTACCTTATAATTAATTTAAGGGACACTCTGGCTACTTCATGTGGTTGTGGTCCCCTCGACTGCGGCCTTATGTAACATTACCATTGAATACCTCTGAAATAAACAAGATACGAATTAGATTCTTATAGAACGTCAACCAACACTAATTATATTTAACACTATTAAAAATTAGAACTAAATTATTATAGGGGAGAATGCTCTACCTTATTGCAATTTCATGGATATTCCCTCTTATGAGACAATGGAGATTCTTATTAAGTACATCTTAATTAACTATTATTGTTAATTTATTGACAGTGAGTGACATTATTTACTACCAACCTAACTTAATGAACTAAAATTTCTATTTAGGTTCTACCGAAAGTTGCCAACTCAAGAATAACACCAATTGACGCTAATATAAATATCACCAGAAATGTGTTTGGCGCCTCTTTTTTTTGGTTCTCGATTCTCCTTGAGAAAATTACTGTTACTAGGCTCACTTCTTGGCTGCGAAGGCTGAAGTGAACAATATTTCACTTGTGTGGATTTTTTTTGTGAGACTGGAATCTTCAAATTTTTGATTATAGCCCCTGTAGGATGACCTACTATTAGGCAATCAACAAATGTGTTGGATCATCTAAAAATTTTGAAAGCAATTCCAGGATTCCATTTTATCGCCATAGAGGCATATTTTTTAAGTGATTTCTTTTGTTAACGGCCAACCCAACACCTCGTGGCCGTTTTTGCTTCACCCACCGAAGTGCCGTTTTCGCTTCACCCACCGAAGCGCCGTTTTTATGTCACCCACCGAACTGCTGGTTCTGCCTCACCTTCCGAATTGCCGTTGCTGTTTTTGTGTTGCTCCCTTAATTGCGACTGCTGCTCCTAAACCTGCTAATTGGACTCAGGTGCTTGAAGTATTACCGCCGTTGGTTTGGTTTCCGAGGAATATCGTATTTCGGCTTCAACCCCCTCGTAGAAGCTAGGGTCTGTGAATGCTCATATCATCGCAGAGGCCCCTTCATTGCGGCTGATGGCAAGTACGATAGACTCGTCTTAAGGTAGCCTTTATATTACTTTATTTTGGACACTTTGGTTATTTTAATTTCATAATTGTATTTTGCTGGCCGAAACAATATTATTATAGTTCACATAAATTCACTTTTTACACTGTGCGCCGAGCGTATACGTATACCCGAGGTTTTATTAAGCAAGGGCTCATTATTTTTATTAAATTAATACTATTTTTATATAGATAACCGACCATTTGCCCTAAGTACTGTGTTTGCGGCCCCAAAATGTTCACAAATTTAGGTACTAACGTTACAGTTCTTATTTTGCCCACCATGGCGACCGTTTTTAAGGCCTACTAAGCGGCAGGCTTTACCAATTAAATAAAGTGGCATATCGCTAAAGGATCACTGTTTATTTTTTGTAGATATTTAAATTATTGTGGTGAATTATTTTGTGCATATGTAAATATGCAATATACAGTATAAGAGTATAGGTTTATCCTAGGGTTCAGGTTAATTAACTTAGTACATACAACATATATTTAAATGTTCTATATATTTACTTTGTAAATTTGCCAGTTATTTTAATATTAAATATTGACTCATAAAGCACTTTTTGCGTTTCTGTTGGTTTACCTCTTATAATATAGTTTCCTGTTTTTAAGCACCCAGCGCTCGTTTTTCCGACCTACAGGGCCCCAAAACAGGTGGCGCTTTTGTTTAGTTGATTTTACCCCCCCCCCCCCCCCCCCCCCTACTCTACCGTGTCAGAGCTAGTCAGGACACTTTTGCCCTACCGGAAAAGCGAGCTAGGGACCATTAGAGTTGCAAAAAGGCAAAGCTTATCACCAGGATATAACCTAAAAAAAAAATATAAAGCTCTACCGAGGGAGAATAAATAGTAAAAATTGACGCCCAACGTGATTTTTAGACTTAATAGTGGGTTCCTTCATGGTAATTGTTTTTTTTTCATATCTCATTTTTTTTCTGCTTTGGTGATAAGCATTTTTCTTCAGTTATTTATTGATCATTAACCTGAACCTTTGGACGAAAACCGATATTTTTTTAAGCTGATGCTAATTTCTTTTATTTGTTCATCTGCAAAACTACTAATTGATTATGAGATGAAATTTCGGAGCGGGTTATTTATTGATATTATAAATAATTAACCAATAATATTTTTGGATATTTTCGTTTTTTTAGAAAGAAAGAAATAAGAGATAATAATTATAATTATTAAGGTTGGTTGTCGTTTTGATTTTTTTTATACCGGCCTTTAAAACTTAGGTGTTCAGTATGTGGTTTATTTTGAACGGCTTATCGGAGATAAAATTTGAAATTAAGAATTTTTTTTGGGTTTCTTGACTTAATACATTTTAGATATTTCTTCGTGTTGATACACAGTTTTTGTCGGTTCATAATCAGGGTGAATTAAGAAGAAAAAGATAAACTTAAAATGCAGTTCCCTTTATAATAAAATTTACGTTTTTGAAACTATTAAATATTTGGCATATATTTTGTAAATACGCTATCGTTAAATTAATTGGGTATTTAATTATTTATATTGAAGAGGTATATACAGGGTAATCAAAAAGCCTGCATTCGTTAAAATAATTAATTATTTAGGATCTATTTAAGTATATACTGAAACCTTATGTTATCTTTGTTAGTTTTGTATTAAAAAACATTTTGCTTGGCTTCCTTATATACAGGGTACTCATAGATTCTTGCAACATAAGTATAGTATATTTTTTTTTATTTCGCGATTTATTTTGAGTAAACTTGAATTAAATTAAGTTTTCTTATCTATGTTATTGTAGTAGGTTTGATTTTGGTAAAATTGTATTTTGGTGTAATAGGTTGCTTATTTTTTTTTTCCTTTTTTTTGGTTTGCGTCGGGTTGTGTTTTTGACACGAAATAATAATCGCATTACCTACTTTATTTTCAGTTCACTGATAATATAGGTACACAGAATTTATTAAATTTTTTTTAAATTACCGTTTATTCCTTTTTTTTTGTAAAAATGGAAGTCAACCGGTTAGCAAGCGACGACTTAGAATACGAACTATTAATTCGAGGTTTACCACTCCCTCGGTTAATCGCAGATAAACAAACAATGGTTCGAGATGTTTTTCGCTTGGAACGCGAAGGCTTAGTACCTATACCGACATCAACAAATTTGGATGCTGTATCCGAAATATTCAATTATAGAGCAAAATTGACTGCGTTAGATAATGATATTAGGGTGTTTAATGTTGAGAATCGCGATAATGAATTTCAAAGAATTAATTCCCGATTGTTACAACTAAGGCTTCGTCTTAATCGAATAGATTGTCAGCAGGAGGAATTAAACAATGACTTACTGATCGAATTAAAGAAACGGTGTTCACAATATTTTCTTGATCTTCGGTTGGTATATGAAAATTCTAAGAAAACTCGTGCTATTCAAACTAATTCTGTGCAGCAGGACTTACTTACCGATCAGAATGTCATAAATATCCCGGAAGTTATAGTGCCTTGTAGTCAACCAGATGTTTCTTACGATTTAGTGTCTATCCCTGGCTTTATTCCGCCTACGCCAACTTCCTCTCATATTAATGTTATCTCAGACATACGATTAGAGCCTGGTGCGACTTCTATACCGCATAGTCAGCCTACTCCAGTAGAACATATAGATAACAAACCAAACTATAGTAATCAAAGAACCATTAGTCAACCCCCACCCCAATCATTCAATCAGTCAGAAGAGTTAAGTAGACCGCAGGTCTCAAGGTCGACCGTTTTCCCAAGACAACTGTCTACTTTAGAAGATAGACAATCATCAAACTTCATACATAATTCCGGTCACAGACAGAATATGCATAGTCCATCCGAGCCTCACGTAATCCGTGAACAAAATAGCCGTTTACCTGAACAAAAACTTTCAAGTAACTACCCCAGTCGCCATAATGCTAATGACTCTCTTCATAGATCCTACCGCACCTCGTCACCTACGAGACGAGACTCGCACGTCCGATTTTCAGAGGATGTAGACTGCTCCCGGCTACCAAATATTAATTCAGTTAGGTCTGACGGACCTTTGTCTTATCCTGACTCGTATCTAGCGGACATGCTTAATAATTTTGCTTTTTCGCCATTACGTGGTAGAATTGCCGCAGATGATAATCGATCAATTGACATAATCCGGTGGAATATTAAATATGATGGGCAATCTAGCGTTAATAACTTTTTGGAACGGGTAGAGGAGATACGTCGTTCTCGTGGTGTTTCTAAACAGCAACTACTTCGGGCTGCGCCAGAACTTTTCGTTAGAGATGCGCTTTTATGGTTTAGAACCGGATCATTTGAGACTTGGGACGATTTGGTGTACCAGCTAAAAGAATCTTTTCAGCCCTATGATTACGACTACTCATTATGGGACGAGATAAGACGTCGTACCCAGGGTGCCCAGGAGCGCGTGCTATCGTTCGTCGTCGCAATGGAAAACTTATTCAAGAAGCTGTCAGACCCTCCATCTGAAAACACAAAATTACAACTTATCAAGAGGAATCTTCTGCCGTATATTCAGAGCCGACTTGCAACTTGTGAAGTAAATTCTATTTCAAATCTATTACGTTTTAGTAGAGGAATCGAGGAAACTGAGACTCGCATTCAACGATTTCAACCACCCCCAACCAATTATAGGCATCTTTTGGAGCCGGAATTGGCCTACCATAAGCCATTTACCAATCCAATTGCCGCTGTTAAAGAGTCGACTAGCGAAGAATATCCAGAAGTTTCCAACAACGTCGATGCTGTTACAGCAAGTTCGACAACAACATTATTGTGCTGGAATTGCAAGGAATTAGGACATCGTTTCAGGCACTGTGGGAAGCCGAAGCGACGATTTTGCTTTAAGTGCGGTCAAGACGATGTTACTTCTAAATCATGTCCGGTTTGTTCAAAAAACGAGCAAACGGGCAGACAGTAGGCCAGCAGCCTGTCCGTTCATCAAAGTTGGATCCTACGGCCAATCACCTTGCTGTTCTTGACTTTATTTTAGCGCACGCAAAAGGAGATGAACGACCTTACCTGAAGGTTGATATATTTGGAAAGACACTTTAGGACTCTTGGACAGTGGATCTTCCAGAACCATTATGGGCTACTCTGGATGGGAACTATTTAAGGATCTATGCCAGCTTAACACAGCAACTCTGATCGAATGCACGGTTGCTAATGGAAACACTTGTAAAAGTATTGGTACCGTATCCATTCCCATTCAGCTTCGTCATCGGATTGTGGTTATGGATGTTTTGATTTTACCAAGCCTTCATCACACGCTGATTCTTGGTATTGACTTCTGGTCTCGTATGGGTCTTATTCCTGATTTGCGAAGTGGTGAATGGAGTTTCGCATCGGATACATCCCGGACAGCCAAAATTTCAGCCATCCAATCAATGGATACCCTTACTCCAGAACAGAGCAAAACTTTGGAAGGATTAGTTAGTGTTGCTTTTGAGAGTTTTGGTACTACTCTGGGTTGCACGAATTTGACCGAACTTACAATAAAGACAACCGGCGATCCCGTCAAACAGCGATATTATCCTCTGTCTCCAGCGTTGCAAAAACACGTAAATGATGAACTGGAGGAGATGTTATCGGCAGGTATTGTTGAGCCCTCGGATTCCCCTTGGTCATCGCCCATTGTTATGGTCAAAAAGAAAACCGGTGGCTGGAGATTTTGTGTAGACTACCGAACTCTTAATAAGATGACCGTCCCTGATGCGTATCCCATCCCATATGTTAGCGCTACCCTGGATAAGTTAAGAAATGCGAAGTACCTAAGTACGCTTGATATAAAATCCGCCTATTGGCAGATTCCAATAACTAAAGATTCAAGACCACTTACAGCTTTTACTGTCCCCAATCGAGGCTTATTTCAATTTACTAGAATGCCCTTTGGTTTGACCAATGCACCTGCAGTTTGGCAGCGTCTTATAGACAGGGTGGTAGGCATTGATCTGGAATCCTTCGTATTTGTCTACTTGGATGATGTCATTATATGCACACCAACATTTGAACTGCATGTCGAAGTCTTAAATAAGGTAATGAACCGTATTAGGCAAGCCGGCCTTACCCTTAATAAGGAAAAGTGCCAATTCTGTAAAAGTGAACTCAAGTATTTGGGGTACATCGTAAATGCCTCAGGATTGCTAGTGGACCCAGAAAAAGTGGAGGCTATTCTTCAAATAAATCCACCCAAAAATGTTACTGAAGTACGCCGTATCGTTGGATTGGCATCATGGTATCGAAGGTTTGTTCCGAATTTCTCCACTATCGTGTCCCCTCTGACTTCACTAACTAAGAAAAATGTCAAATTCGTCTGGGATACACACTGCGAAAGGGCCTTTAGCACGATTAAGGAGTATCTTGTTCAAGCTCCCGTTCTTTCTTGTCCCGATTTCAACGCTCCCTTTATAGTCCAGTGCGATGCATCAGATTACGGGCTAGGAGCAGTACTATATCAAAAACAAGATGAAGACGAACGAGTTGTTAGTTACCTTAGTAGATCGTTAACAAAAGCAGAACGAAAATACAGTACGACCGAGAAAGAGTGCCTAGCAGTACTATTTGCTATTGAAAAGTTGCGTCCCTACTTGGAAGGTACCCGATTCACAGTTGTCGCGGACCATTATAGTTTAAAATGGCTCAAATCTATCAAGGACCCAGTTGGTCGGATAGCTCGATGGGCTGTCAGATTACAACAATACGACTTTGAGATTATACATAGAAAGGGTAAGGATAATGTCGTGCCAGACGCACTATCTCGCTCTGTGCCAATGATTGATGTAATTTCTGAAGGTTCCCCGGATCGATGGTTTCGAGGTATGCTTCAGAAGGTGGAGAAGTACCCATCAAAGTATCCAATGTGGTGGATTAATGACGGCAAACTCTATAAAAGAGCATTCCAAAAGTATCCGCTGCTGTCCTCTTCAGATAATGAATGGCTAACTGTTGTCCCTCGAGAAACTCGCTCAAAAA
This sequence comes from Polydrusus tereticollis, assembly GCA_963920685.1. Taxonomy (NCBI): domain Eukaryota; kingdom Metazoa; phylum Arthropoda; class Insecta; order Coleoptera; family Curculionidae; genus Polydrusus; species Polydrusus tereticollis. Next base: position 123,597,988 of record OY987327.1, read on the forward strand.
TCATTGAAGCACACCATGATCCACCGACTTGTGGCCACCTTGGTGTCTTTAAGACTGTTTCCCGTATTGCTCAAAGGTTCTACTGGCCTAAGATGCGTTGCGACGTCGCAAACTATATTCGAAAATGTAATGTCTGTCTGCAAATGAAACCAGAACAAAAAGCGCCTAGAGGTCAAATGTTGAGCCGCCAACCTACTCTTACTCGACCTTGGCAAGTTCTAAGCGTCGACCTGGTCGGACCATTACCAAGATCCTCCTCCGGATATTGCTACGTGTTATCCGTTCACGACCTTTTTAGTAAGTTTACTTTATTCTTTCCCCTTAGGAAAGCTACGACCACCATGATAACACGTTGGATTGAGGACCATGTGATACTTTTGTTTGGTCGTCCTACTAATAAACTGATAGCTGACAACGGCCCCCAATTTCGAAGTAGGATATTCTGTGAGACGATGAAAAAATATGGCATTACTCTTGAACACACAGCAAACTATCATCCACAAGCGAATCCAGTCGAGCGAGTGCATCGTGTATTAAAAACTACCCTATCGTCGTACGTCTCGGCTGATCATAAGCAGTGGGATCGCTATCTAGGAAAGGTTGCTTCAGCAATACGCTCCGCCAAGCACGAAACAACAGGTCTGACCCCAAACTTTGTGATCTTCGGTAGAGAATTGGAAATTACTCATGAAACAGCTAACGACAAGTTAGAGCCTGATCAGCCATTTGATGCTGCTGCTCGGGGAGAAGCGTTAAACAAAGTTTTTGCCGATGTACAGAAGATATTGATTCAAGCATACCAGAAAACTAAGGTTGCATATAATCTCCGCCGTAGACCTGAACGCTTCCAGTTAGGTCAACAAGTTTGGAAGAAAAACTATGTTGTTTCAGACGCCTCGAAGCATTTTGCAGCCAAGCTCGCTCCCAAATATACGGGTCCCTTCGTCATTTCGAAAATACTTTCTCCTTGGTCGTATGCACTAACCGAAAATACCGGACGCAGTATCGGCGTGTGGCACGCGAAAGACCTAAAGGCGCACCCACCGGATGCCAATGACTCCATTTAACAAATAATCCAACCCCTTTTCCCACTCACTTCCTATTCCTATCACCTACTCCAAAACAAACAAGAAAACATTTTTTTGGAATACTATTTTCTCTTTCTTAGTCGACCATTTTTTTTGTTGAATAGTTTGTTGAATAGTTTGTTTTGCTTTACCGTTTAATCATTATTATTATTATTATTTTAAAACATAACTGGTCAACCATCATGTATAGTCTTAAAATTCGGTAGATTCAACTTCTCTGACATTGAGGGAAGTAAACTTAAATTAAAGTTGTAAATATATCCGTGTTTACTGTGTAGTGTAAATTAGTAGAAATAGTGAAATTTGTCTTATTAGGTTCATATATGACATAGGCATAATTATACGGCACAGTTTTATTAAGTATCTACGATACTTTTTTTGGGGTTAGGGAGGTGTTGTTACGTTTTTATTTTGCCCAATCAAATTATCTAAAAGTTTTCCCATTAAGCTAATTTCCTTAAATTCATTTTGCAAACCTAAATATGTCATTTAATTTAAAACACATACTATCTTCATTTTTATAACACTTTATTAAATATTTAATAACATATTGTAAATAAAAAGCGTTCAAGGAAGACTTGGAGATTCTTGAGGTCAATTACGGTCCTGAAGCGGCCAATCCAAATGAATCTGAAATTAAGAAAAGGGTTCTATTAAAAGAATTAGTTTGTAGAATATGTTTCAAACTCATTAAACAGGCAAGCCTGTATAATCAACATAAACTATATTAAGAATAAATAAAACATTACCTTATAATTAATTTAAGGGACACTCTGGCTACTTCATGTGGTTGTGGTCCCCTCGACTGCGGCCTTATGTAACATTACCATTGAATACCTCTGAAATAAACAAGATACGAATTAGATTCTTATAGAACGTCAACCAACACTAATTATATTTAACACTATTAAAAATTAGAACTAAATTATTATAGGGGAGAATGCTCTACCTTATTGCAATTTCATGGATATTCCCTCTTATGAGACAATTGAGATTCTTATTAAGTACATCTTAATTAACTATTATTGTTAATTTATTGACAGTGAGTGACATTATTTACTACCAACCTAACTTAATGAACTAAAACTTCTATATAGGTTCTACCGAAAGTTGCCAACTCAAGAATAACACCAATTGACGCTAATATATATATCACCAGAAATGTGTTTGGCGCCTCTTTTTTTTGGTTCTCGATTCTCCTTGAGAAAATTACTGTTACTAGGCTCACTTCTTGGCTGCGAAGGCTGAAGTGAACAATATTTCACTTGTGTGGATTTTTTTTGTGAGACTGGAATCTTCAAATTTTTGATTATAGCCCCTGTAGGATGACCTACTATTAGGCAATCAACAAATGTGTTGGATCATCTAAAAATTTTGAAAGCAATTCCAGGATTCCATTTTATCGCCATAGAGGCATATTTTTTAAGTGATTTCTTTTGTTAACGGCCAACCCAACACCTCGTGGCCGTTTTTGCTTCACCCACCGAAGTGCCGTTTTCGCTTCACCCACCGAAGCGCCGTTTTTACGTCACCCACCAAACTGCTGGTTCTGCCTCACCTTCCGAATTGCCGTTGCTGTTTTTGTGTTGCTCCCTTAATTGCGACTGCTGCTCCTAAACCTGCTAATTGGACTCAGGTGCTTGAAGTATTACCGCCGTTGGTTTGGTTTCCGAGGAATATCGTATTTCGGCTTCAACCCCCTCGTAGAAGCTAGGGTCTGTGAATGCTCATATCATCGCAGAGGCCCCTTCATTGCGGCTGATGGCAAGTACGATAGACTCGTCTTAAGGTAGCCTTTATATTACTTTATTTTGGACACTTTGGTTATTTTAATTTCATAATTGTATTTTGCTGGCCGAAACAATATTACTATAGTTCACATAAATTTACTTTTTACACTGTGCGCCGAGCGTATACTTATACCCGAGGTTTTATTAAGCAAGGGCTCATTATTTTCATTAAATTAATACTATTTTTATATAGATAACCGACCATTTGCCCTAAGTACTGTGTTTGCGGCCCCAAAATGTTCACAAATTTAGGTACTAACGTTACAGTTCTTATTTTGCCCACCATGGCGACCGTTTTTAAGGCCTACTAAGCGGCAGGCTTTACCAATTAAATAAAGTGGCATATCGCTAAAGGATCACTGTTTATTTTTTGTAGATATTTAAATTATTTTGGTGAATTATTTTGTGCATATGTAAATATGCAATATACAGTATAAGAGTATAGGTTTATCCTAGGGTTCAGGTTAATTAACTTAGTACATACAACATATATTTAAATGTTCTATATATTTACTTTGTAAATTTGCCAGTTATTTTAATATTAAATATTGACTCATAAAGCACTTTTTGCGTTTCTGTTGGTTTACCTCTTATAATATAGTTTCCTGTTTTTAAGCACCCAGCGCTCGTTTTTCCGACCTACAGGGCCCCAAAACAGGTGGCGCTTTTGTTTAGTTGATTTTACCCCCCCCCCTACTCTACCGTGTCAGAGCTAGTCAGGACACTTTTGCCCTACCGGAAAAGCGAGCTAGGGACCATTAGAGTTGCAAAAAGGCAAAGCTTATCACCAGGATATAACCTAAAAAAAAAATATAAAGCTCTACCGAGCGAGAATAAATAGTAAAAAAGCAAGCTGTTATATGGCGAGCGCCGAAGGATATAATGTGCGAGGTATATAACAGCTTTCTTAAATGAGGTATAGGATTATATTATATAATTTAATTCATTCAGATTCTTATATTAGCCATAAGTTTTAAATTGTTTTGAAAATCAAGTAGCCTGGAAAAAAATAAAACTATAGAAATGCGATTTGAAATGTCAGTTTGTAGAAAACTTTTGGCCGTGTTACCATTTTTGAATACGACAGCTTTCTTTTGAAATATTTTCCAATCTATGATGAAGATTCCTGTATTATTACGAATTTGATATAATTTGGCAAAGCTTCTTCATTTAAAATGGTTAGTCAACGCTCAAAACCAATAACATGTTATAGAAACGGTGAGAAAGAATGTTAAAATCGTGAGTAATTTTACTTTATTAGACAGAAACTTTTTTATTATTGACTTAAGTGATTATTTATTATCGTTATTTCCCTGGTTAGAGAAATCTTATTACCATAGAAAGGGAAACTGAACACTCAATCAATTTCTTTTTTTTTCTTCCTTTTTGGGCCACCTTGTATACATGAATTCACCATAAAAAAAAACACATTAAGAAATAAACGGGTTCAAGCGTTTTTAAGAAAACAGACCGCTGAATTTTAAATAAATTTAGACATTACTTCTGGCACTCACTTTTATTATATATTTATACTACGACAATAAAATTGAATATAAACAGTACTACAACATAATTAAAAAAAAAATAAGAACTTTCCGCTTCTGGCCAATTCTATGGAATAAAGTGGGCTTCAAGCTCTCCCGTTTTTTATTTAGTTAGTTATTTATTGCCGCCCTTAGACTATTATTATCGACACCAGCGGCAATTTGAATTGGTTTTAGAGTCAGGAGTAACTTTTTTCCATTACTTATAGTACGACTTATAGCGACATTCCAGGGGCGGCAGGGTCGGTAGGGTAGACCCAGTGTCAAACAGCCAGTTTTATTATGATATTATTTTTTTACATCAATTCGCATTTAAATGACTCGCAAACTGCCAGCGAATCACCGCTCTACTTCATAAATCGCCCTTGTAACCGCAGATGTTATAGTTGAAAACTAGGCTGCCACCAAATAAATTATTTTATTTTTTAAAGGCAACCAAACATACACCACTCAGTATTTTGTATCCAAGTTAAAACTAGAACTCGTGCTTGCCGTCGACTTTCCATTTTTTCTTTTGATTTTTGTATGTGCTGACAGTTTGTGAAAACTGTTTTTACGCCGAAAGGCAAAATCATCCTTTTGACACACCGTGAAGGCACTTGCCGGTACGGGAGTGATATAATAATTACATAAATGCTAAAATTGTAACCAAGGTCATTCCAATGGCCGCCGGGCTCATGACCCGGTTCTTTGGGCGCATTTCGGGCCGTATTATTACGGTTCGTATGCGCCCAATTCTGTACATATATGATATCTTAGGTTGAAGTGTATTATACATTAGGCTTAAGTTGAGATATAATTAGGTATAATTTGGCAATATACTTTATAGGAAATAAAGAGCTTTGAAAGTGAAAGTGGGTCGGCAAATTTGTGTTTGTCGCAACATTTAAAGTAAAATTAAGGTTAGGTTCTATTTTGTATCGATCTCATGTTTTGAAAGGTTTTCGTGTATCTTCATAAAAGAAAAGGAATGGTGTGTCGTTTTTCGTGACTATTGTTGACAGAAAGGAGTAAATTAGTGCGAAAGGTGCCAAAGTAAAAGTTATCCATTGAAAAACGAAACTTTTGTTTTTTTTACCTAAGTATTTTAAAATTTAAGTATAATAACGAATTATATATTATAATAATAATTATATTGGGCATTTAGAAAAAAATTGAGGGCCACGCAGGCAATGACATGGAAAATCTAATTAAAACTGATGTAAAAAGTTTAATCCATTAATGAATAAATTAAGATAAAAAGCCGATGTTCGTCCGACCCTTAAAGTGTTGAATTTAATTAACACGGAAGACGAGGGGAGTAATGGGTCATTTTCAGGAAATTGGTGTCAAACACATGCCTGACTTATGGGTACAGAAATCAAAATTGAACTGTTTTGTTGGTCATGCATTTTATTGTTAAATTAAAAAAGAACAAATAAAAATACGTGATATGAACTGTTTGGGGCTCTCCAAAATCATGACATTTGAAAGGAGCATACATACGGTCAACTAGTTTATTTGCCAAGTAGTATAACATTTACCTGTATGACTCTTGTTATTGTCATTGCAACTCACATCTGTCTTAAATCCAGTGGCGGCTCCTCAGGGTAGGCCTCTGAGGCCGCGCCTCACCCTCAATCTCCCAAACTCCTCTCAAAAAATACAAATATTTTTGTTGTATATTTATAAATTTTCAAATATAAATTCCATATGAAAAATAATTATCATACTGCTTTACCGAGCGCCGCGCTATAAGCGACTATTTTATTCTGTAAACTTTCGTCGACGGCCGAGAGGCTAAATAATTTCAGCTTCACTGCTCCGAGTGTTCGTACCTATTTTGGCAAGCCTCATACGAAAATTTCAACGTCTTTTGTTTGGTCTGTCTCTCTCTTACTCGGGGCTCATTTCGCGTTTGTTCATCTCATTGAGGCTAAAAGATCCCAGCTTGGCTGGTTGTTGATTGGCTGTTTAAATCACATGTTTTATTCTGCGAATTCTGTGATTACCCGGCGCCCGACTTATATCGTAGCAGGTGTGTGAACTGTGTGTCTTGGTTTAATTTAGGAAAATTACAAATTGTCATATTTTATTGGTTTATTTTATGTTAATATTGTTGTGAGTTGTGACTGTGCAGGGTAGTCAGGAACAGGTGCGATGCAGGTAATGGAGAAGTATTGGCAGTGTTTGTTTGGGCAATGTATAATTTCGTGTTCGGCAAATTAAGGTTATATTTTCAAGATCCGGTAAGTTTTAAGATTTCTTTATTATGTTATTAATTATTAAACGCTAACTTTTATTGTTTTAAAAAAATACAAATCCTGTTCATGATATTATTCTCTCAGTCATTGAAACGCTATTTTTAAGGAGAAACGTAACGGAAAAAAGACAGATATTATGTAGTCGTCCGACACCAAAAATTTCGCCAATATTTAACGATAAGAGACAGGGTAAGCAATATTCAAGAGCTTTTCAGGTAACCTGGTACGAAACCTAAGTGGCTGTGCGGATTTTATTAGGCAGCGTAAAAAACAATTGGAGTTCAGGGGGTGGGTATTCTGATTTTAAAAAATTTTCACGGGCGGTAAAATCACACGAAAGTTTCAAACAACATATTAAAAATTCTGTGGCGCTTACGAGAGTAGAGCAAAATTGAGACACAATAGCGGATGCACTGAGAGAAATTGACCCTGACCGTGCAAATTGAATATTTTTCTCGTGAAACCTAGTATTTCAAAATAAATATATTGTTGGTTGAATTCCTAACTATTCATTTTAAGCCAATGACCTTGAAATCGCGAAAAATTTTTGCCTGCAGCGCTTTTTTATAGCCTCACCCCCCTATATACCCACGAGCCGCCACTGCTTAAATGAGCTAAAGTTTTCTTGTCTATAGCGCTTTAAAACTTATTCTCGTAATACAATTAACCAGGAATGAATCTCAAGTTTGTCACAATAGTTATAGTCAATTGAAATAGGGGACAAAAACATCTCAATTTAAGGCGCTGTAATTCACAATTGTGCAACATCCAAAACTCACCGTATAGAATTAATTTACAAACAGGTTTGAAAAATTCTAAGATTTTCTCATGATAGTTAATTTCTAGTTAGCGAGTAGTTTAAATGAAAAATATATTAAAAAAAAAAAACAAAGAATTTAAAAATGTGAAAAAAATTCTGTAATAAATCATATAACTCTATTTTTATTTTATACATAATATATTAACCCAGGACCCAGGCTGTCAACCCGCGAGGCACCACTGATAACTTATTCCGCTAGAAAAATTGTCACTGGTTATAATCTGGATCAACTATTACCCATTAATAATAATTTTACTTAGTGATAATTTGTTACTACTGAACTCCCCCCAGTAGAAAAACCCAGCTAATTACCGAGCAATCTAAAAATGTTCCCGGTATGCACCTTGAAAATCCCTTTCGCGGAAGCATTTTTACTCATGCGCAGTACGTCGGATTTCTATGATTTTTTTATATTCCCCTGAAATTGACGTTTACCTTGTTCAGAGCCGGTCGTCTCTTTACTCTTTAATTACATAGTGTTTGGCGTGTGTATTGTGAGGTTTGTGCCCGTTATTTTCAATTCTTTATTTTATTTTTTGGAACTTTCGTTAAAAACTGGTTACCAGATTTGACTTTTAGAGTTTAGCTTTATTTAGGTTATAGTGCAGTGCCTTTTAGTAAATTCGTAATGAAAAACAAGTGGATGGTGTTGCTTTGCAACAATTATTGGCCAACGACCAAAATTCAGTTCGTCAGATAAGTAAAGTATCTAGCTACTTAAAATAATTTTAACCCCGCATATCATGTACCTTGCTGCTCTAACCTTAATGGTTTTTCTGTCATCCCTGTCAACTGAGCTTTCAACACAATCATGTATTTATTTGGGTAAGTGTTTTTTTTTTAATGTTTAAGCTGTTGACGGATATACCTACTATAACGTTCAAGTATTTTACAACCATTTACCCAATTTGGAACTCAACAGAGAGTTATTTGTGTCTAACTTGTTTACTAATTTTTGATAAATTAGTGAAATATTTTAAAAATTCTTTTCTGTACTTACAACCCTCACAAAATAATTCAAAGTATATCCAACAATGCATCAATATTATCTGTTTCGTCAATTCGGCTGCTATGTTACTGGTGCCTTCATATTTTAATGTAATACACAGATTACTGTGGTAATACTACTATTTTATTTACCCGTGTCCTGTTTTTTTGCTGTACGTTAACATTGACATACGTACAGGGTGATTGTTTATATTTAACTAGATGGATATCTCGGTTAATATAAGTCTTACAAATAAGCTTAAATTACCAATTTTGAAGTATTTTTAACGGGTATTCAGAATCTGTTATCAGTGAAAACAAAAAAGCATCAGAAGCTTAAAATTTCAAGTTGCCTGGTATTTTTAAATTAAACAACCCGATATTTTATATTTTCAGTCGGGAGATATCGTTCTCCGAAGTTCAAAATATATATTATGCTGATTTGTTTTTTTATCAAAGTAGCCATGGATAATAAAACAAAGAAATTCAGTCTAATTCAATTATTAACTACACAATAAAGTAGTTGTTTAAAATGGCCCTTATTTACAATTTTACACAAACGATATCTTAAATATATTATCTTGAAAATATAGAAGTATATCTAATTCTTGATTTTCATTTAGTCGAACCATTTTGGGTTTTCGCTTCAACGAACAGGTATTTCTAAAACGCTTATATAAGTTAACAAATGTTTTCTTACTGGGAGTTCTTCTGTTACGATAAATTCTTCAATGTTCTTGACGCGTCAAGTGTTGATTTTGATTACTTTTTATAAAAACTGACATAATATTAACTTTTTCTATCTCAGAATATATCACTGTATCTTCAGAATTTAAGACAACTCTCTCTCAAATTAAATGGTAGTTGTGTCAAAAAAATTAATTTGTTTGTTTTATTATCCATGGCTACTTTGATAAAAACAAATCAGCATGGTCGAATAGGCTTCCACCGCCGCCTTAGATTCATACGAAAAAGTCTACTTTTTCTCGAAAATTAACAAAAATAACCATAATAACCTATATATACAGGGTGGTCCAACAAAAACTTAACACCTTGATTTCGCTCGGACCCATCGATTTCTGGTTCGAGGGGGAATAACTTTTCCGCTTTTTTCGTCTTCGTAACTTCAACCCCGGGGTGATCACAACACCCTGATTTTGAATAGGGATGAGGGGTGTTGCGATACCTCATTTTGAAGATCTTATCGAGTACTATCTGACCCTAAAATTTCGCTTCAAAATTTTCATCTAAACGAAATGACAGCTAAAATAGTGGAAGACTACTACTTTTGTGATTAGTTTAATAAATGCTGAAAATGGCCACAATTCACTTGCATGCAGTAAAGAACGCTGGTGTATGAGTAGAGAATGTGGAATTTACCTCGAGGATATTACTCTTATCAGACGCATTTGAATTATTTATTTATTTGTTAATTTTTTTGTCCAAAAAAGTAGACGGACCATGTTTTTGATTTACCTTAGTCTATCGTGAATTTTTAAGAACGTTAAAACTGTGTCTAAGCGATTGTAATTTTGTAGTAGAATTAAAATGGTGTATTCCGTAGAAGAAAGGGTGGAAATGATAAAATTATTTTTTAGAAATAACGACTCCGCGCGAGTAACAGCGGCTTTATTTAATGAACGACATCCTGAAAAAAATGTATCCGCTGCCTGCGTTGTGCAACTGGTTGCCAAATTTGATGCTACTGGTTCAGTCGGAAACAAAGAGAGGGTGTATGAAAGAGACGAAGCGAGGGAAGTGGCTGTCTTAGGTCAAGTAGCAATGGATCCGACCCTTAGTACTAGGAGATTGTCCGATGTATCTGGTGTTTCACGCACAACAATCATGAGAATCCTTCAGCAACATAAGTTCCATTCTTTTAGGATACGACTGGTTCAGGAACTGAATGAGGATGATTTCGATCGCCGAATCCAGTTCTGTGAAGTGGTCAGTGGAATTATTAACAATAATCCTAACTACATGTTCAATATCTGTTTCTCGGATGAGTGTTCATTTTATCTTAATGGCATTGTAAACAGGCATAACTGTCGGTAAACACTTAAGGAAAACAATAATTTTCGATTTTCACTATATTTTAATAAATAAACACATAACAGCTGTTTCGGTACACTGTACCTTCTTCAGATGTGAGTACTTTAATACTTAAATTACCAATATTAGGGTAATGAGAATAAAGCTTAAACTACCTGCTAAATTATTATGGGAAAATACGTGTATACAAATTCAATAATGGTGATCTATTTAAATCTAATTGATCGTTCAGTAATATGTTGGAATTTTTAAGTTTATTTATTTCTAATGTCTCTAGGGTATTTAATTTTCGACCTTTGTTTTCTACATGTAAAATTGTATATTTATCATCAAAATTATGTGATTCTTCTAATAAATGATTGGCGTAATTAGAACCCCTTTTATTTTTCAAAAAACATCTTTTATGTTCCTGTATACGTTTTTTAAACGGTCTTCCTGTTTGTCCTATATACACCTTATCACAAGAACCACATTTTAATTTATATACGCCAGATTTATCCTGTTTTTTAACTTTACTTTTATTGTTTTTTATTAATTTACCTAAAGTATTCCTAGTTTTAAACGCTAATTTTGAACCACGCTTCCTTAGATGTCTTGATATTGTCTCCGTCGGTTTACCGATATAAGTAAGGGTTTGGAAATTATTTGTGTCATTTACTTTATCCGGGTAAACAGCTTTCATTGCCATTTTATATTCCTTTTTTTTAATTATTTTATCAATTAAGCAGGGTTGAAAACCATTGTTTACAGCCATTTGTTTAATGATATTTAGTTCTTTATCATAATTCTCTTTGGATAAAGGAATATTTAACAATCTATGTATATAACTATTGTATGCGGCTAATTTATGTGTATAGGGATGTGTAGAAGTGTTATGTATTGTAATATCAGTATGTGATGGTTTATGAAAAATGCTAAAATCCAATTTATTATTAATTTTATTAATAGTTAGATCAAGAAAATTTATAGAATTATTTTGTTCTGTTTCTAATGTGAATTTGATTCTATTATGTAAGCTGTTAATATGATTGAAGAAAATATTTAGTTGTCTTGCATTCCCAGTAAAACAAGCAAAAATATCATCGACATACCTAAACCAGAATAAAAATTGTTTACTTAGTTTATGATTATGAATTTTAGATTCAAAATCATCCATAAAAATTTCCGCTAACAGAGGGCTTAGAGGGTTACCCATAATTAATCCTTCTTTTGCAATATAAATATTGTCGTTGAATTCAAAATAATTTTGGTCTAAGCAAACAACCAGCGTATTAATTATATCTTGTTTAATGATTATGTTAGTATTTTGTTTTGTTAACTTTTTATTAATTATATCTATAACTTCTATGGGTGGAACACTAGGAAAGAGATTTTTTACGTCAAATGATATTAATTTTGAATTATTTGGGATATGCAAGTCTTTGATACTTTGAACAAGTTCAAAGGAATTTTTTATGCTGTATTTCGCGGAAAATGTACAGTGGGTCTTAGTAATGTCTATCATTTTATTAGAAACCTTAACTGAGGGGGCAGTTATAAAAGAAACTACTGGTCTGATTGGGGAGTTTTCTTTATGTAATTTAATTAGAGAGTAAAGTTTAGGAGGTTGTGGATTCATTAACGTTAAAAAGAATTTATCTTTTTCGTTGAAGATACTACTATCTTGTATTATATTTTTAATTTGTTTCTGAAAAAATTCTGTAGGGTCGGAGTTTAAGACTTCAAATTGATGTGGGTCCAAGAAATCAATAGTTTTAGTAATGTACTCATCTTTGTTTAAAGCAATTACTGTTTTTCCTTTATCGGCGCGTGTGAATATTATGTCATTTTCTATGGATTTCTGTTTAATAGAGTTCGCCAGAGCATATTCTTCAGAAACAAAGTTACTATTTGTGCTAGTGATAAATTTATTAATTTTATCGGCTAAAATATATTTATCTGAAGTAGGGTATGTATTTGAATGGTTATTTGAAATTAATTCACATTCTACAGCTAAGGTTTCTAGATTGGTTATGTTATTAGTAGGTTTAAGGTTGTAGTTAAAACCTTTTTCTAAGATTCTTGTTTCTTTTTCAGAAAAGACGACATTGGTTGAATTAACAAATCTATCAAAGAAAACGTGGTTCGAAAATGTTTTAACATTATGTACATTATTAATAGGATTATTATACCTAATTAATCTATTTAATTTGGATTTTTGTATTAAATATTTTTTATGAATGATGACTGAAACCTTTGTTCTTACATTATTGTCGAAAATATCAAATTCTAGATTATTAAGTCTAAAAAGTAACTCAGTATGTATTACCTTAAGATAAACATTAAAATTGTCTCTTTTGCTATATTGAATTTTTCTGTCTTCTATTAACCATTTTCTTAATCCAGCAGCTTGAGCTCTTCTGGCTGAGGCACTGGAATTGCATGTTCTTAGTGCCATATACCTCGGGGTGACGTTGTTTCGTAAACAGCAATTATAAAACCAGATATTCTGTGAAGTAATGCGGCATCGCAAGATTAGTTTGAAGTACCATATGGCCAAAAAACTGGTTGCAGCTCCTTTTAAAAACACGATTGATGAGGCCTTTACTTGATGAAAATCCATGTTCAAAACACTTAAGGAAAACAATAATTTTCGATTTTCACTATATTTTAATAAATAAACACATAACAGCTGTTTCGGTACACTGTACCTTCTTCAGATGTGAGTACTTTAATACTAAAATTACCAATATTAGGGTAATGAGAATAAAGCTTAAACTACCTGCTAAATTATTATGGGAAAATACGTGTATACAAATTCAATAATGGTGATCTATTTAAATCTAATTGATCGTTCAGTAATATGTTGGAATTTTTAAGTTTATTTATTTCTAATGTCTCTAGGGTATTTAATTTTCGACCTTTGTTTTCTACATGTAAAATTGTATATTTATCATCAAAATTATGTGATTCTTCTAATAAATGATTGGCGTAATTAGAATCCCTTTTATTTTTCAAAAAACATCTTTTATGTTCCTGTATACGTTTTTTAAACGGTCTTCCTGTTTGTCCTATATACACCTTATCACAAGAACCACATTTTAATTTATATACGCCAGATTTATCCTGTTTTTTAACTTTAAGAACATGCAATTCCAGTGCCTCAGCCAGAAGAGCTCAAGCTGCTGGATTAAGAAAATGGTTAATAGAAGACAGAAAAATTCAATATAGCAAAAGAGACAATTTTAATGTTTATCTTAAGGTAATACATACTGAGTTACTTTTTAGACTTAATAATCTAGAATTTGATATTTTCGACAATAATGTAAGAACAAAGGTTTCAGTCATCATTCATAAAAAATATTTAATACAAAAATCCAAATTAAATAGATTAATTAGGTATAATAATCCTATTAATAATGTACATAATGTTAAAACATTTTCGAACCACGTTTTCTTTGATAGATTTGTTAATTCAACCAATGTCGTCTTTTCTGAAAAAGAAACAAGAATCTTAGAAAAAGGTTTTAACTACAACCTTAAACCTACTAATAACATAACCAATCTAGAAACCTTAGCTGTAGAATGTGAATTAATTTCAAATAACCATTCAAATACATACCCTACTTCAGATAAATATATTTTAGCCGATAAAATTAATAAATTTATCACTAGCACAAATAGTAACTTTGTTTCTGAAGAATATGCTCTGGCGAACTCTATTAAACAGAAATTCATAGAAAATGACATAATATTCACACGCGCCGATAAAGGAAAAACAGTAATTGCTTTAAACAAAGATGAGTACATTACTAAAACTATTGATTTCTTGGACCCACATCAATTTGAAGTCTTAAACTCCGACCCTACAGAATTTTTTCAGAAACAAATTAAAAATATAATACAAGATAGTAGTATCTTCAACGAAAAAGATAAATTCTTTTTAACGTTAATGAATCCACAACCTCCTAAACTTTACTCTCTAATTAAATTACATAAAGAAAACTCCCCAATCAGACCAGTAGTTTCTTTTATAACTGCCCCCTCAGTTAAGGTTTCTAATAAAATGATAGACATTATTAAGACCCACTGTACATTTTCCGCGAAATACAGCATAAAAAATTCCTTTGAACTTGTTCAAAGTATCAAAGACTTGCATATCCCAAATAATTCAAAATTAATATCATTTGACGTAAAAAATCTCTTTCCTAGTGTTCCACCCATAGAAGTTATAGATATAATTAATAAAAGTTAACAAAACAAAATACTAACATAATCATTAAACAAGATATAATTAATACGCTGGTTGTTTGCGTAGACCAAAATTATTTTGAATTCAACGACAATATTTATATTGCAAAAGAAGGATTAATTATGGGTAACCCTCTAAGCCCTCTGTTAGCGGAAATTTTTATGGATGATTTTGAATCTAAAATTCATAATCATAAACTAAGTAAACAATTTTTATTCTGGTTTAGGTATGTCGATGATATTTTTGCTTGTTTTACTGGGAATGCAAGACAACTAAATATTTTCTTCAATCATATAAACAGCTTACATAATAGAATCAAATTCACATTAGAAACAGAACAAAATAATTCTATAAATTTTCTTGATCTAACTATTAATAAAATTAATAATAAATTGGATTTTAGCATTTTTCATAAACCATCACATACTGATATTACAATACATAACACTTCTACACATCCCTATACACATAAATTAGCCGCATACAATAGTTATATACATAGATTGTTAAATATTCCTTTATCCAAAGAGAATTATGATAAAGAACTAAATATCATTAAACAAATGGCTGTAAACAATGGTTTTCAACCCTGCTTAATTGATAAAATAATTAAAAAAAAGGAATATAAAATGGCAATGAAAGCTGTTTACCCGGATAAAGTAAATGACACAAATAATTTCCAAACCCTTACTTATATCGGTAAACCGACGGAGACAATATCAAGACATCTAAGGAAGCGTGGTTCAAAATTAGCGTTTAAAACTAGGAATACTTTAGGTAAATTAATAAAAAACAATAAAAGTAAAGTTAAAAAACAGGATAAATCTGGCGTATATAAATTAAAATGTGGTTCTTGTGATAAGGTGTATATAGGATAAACAGGAAGACCGTTTTAAAAAACGTATACAGGAACATAAAAGATGTTTTTTGAAAAATAAAAGGGATTCTAATTACGCCAATCATTTATTAGAAGAATCACATTATTTTGATGATAAATATACAATTTTACATGTAGAAAACAAAGGTCGAAAATTAAATACCCTAGAGACATTAGAAATAAATAAACATAAAAATTCCAACATATTACTGAACGATCAATTAGATTTAAATAGATCACCATTATTGAATTTGTATACACGTATTTTCCCATAATAATTTAGCAGGTAGTTTAAGCTTTATTCTCATTACCCTAATATTGGTAATTTTAGTATTAAAGTACTCACATCTGAAGAAGGTACAGTGTACCGAAACAGCTGTTATGTGTTTATTTATTAAAATATAGTGAAAATCGAAAATTATTGTTTTCCTTAAGTGTTTTGAACATGGATTTTCATCAAGTAAAGGCCTCATCAATCGTGTTTATAACTGTCGGTATTGGTCAGATGAAAATCCAAGATTATTTCGTGAAGTGCATACTCAGCATCCCCAAAAGTTAAATGTTTGGGCGGGTATTTATGGAAATCACATAATCGGCCCTTTTTTTATACCCAGTAATCTCACTGGCCAAATTTATTTAGAACTATTAGAGAACGCTATTTATCCAGCCCTTGTTCAAGTATTGGAGAATGAAGAAGACCATGTAACGATCATTTTTCAACAAGAAGGCGCACCACCTCATTTCGCTCAACCTGTGCGTCAGTTCCTAGATGAAAATTTTCCTCAGGCCTGGATTGGAAGAAGGGGACATATTCAGTGGCAACCCAGATCACCTGATCTGGCTCCACTGAACTATTTTCTATTGGTTCACCTGAAATCTAAGATTTACGCTACCCAGCCTGAGTCACTGGATGATTTGCGAATTCGGATCATTAATGAATGCCGTCAAATTACACCAGAAATGTTGAGTAATGTACGTGAACGTTTTGAGCAAAATTTATTTTACTGCATGGAAGTGAATGGTGGCCATTTTCAGCATTTAATAAACTAATCACAAAAGTAAGTAGTCTTCCACTATCTTAGCTGGCATTTCGTTAAAGATGAAAATTTTGAAGCGAAATCTTAGGCTCAGATAGTACTCGATAAGATCTTCAAAATGAGGTATCGCAACACCCCTCATCCCTATTCAAAATCAGGGGGTTGTGCTCACCCCCGTTAGGGGGTTGAAGCTACGGAGACGAAAAAGCGAAAAAGTTATTCCCCCTCGAATCAGAAATCGACGGGTCCGAGCGATTTTCCACATTTTCATTTTAAAGCAGGATAATCGAGGTGTTAAGTTTTCGTTGGACCACCCTGTATTTGAACTCAGGAGAACGATATCTAAAAATAAAATATAAAATGCAGGGTGTTTCATTTATAAAACTAAAAATTTTAGGTTTCTGATGCTTTTTTGTTTCTTTCTGATAACGGATTCTAAACATCAATTAAAAATGCTTCAAAATTGCTAATTTAAATTTATTTGTAAAACCAATATTAACCGAGATATCCATCTAGTAAAATATAAACAAGCACTCTGTGCATATGTACGTAACATTCACATTTTTTCTGACAAGTACATCTTAATTGTAGTTTTATAATATAATTAATTATATTATTAACATAACTGCTTGTTTAACAGTTTTTATAATGAGCTGCATTAATGCATTCCACAATTATATGCTTTCTAACATATTAACTTTCTTTCCTATAGAGAGCCAGGATAAGAGAAATGCACATTAGGGTAGAGCGAAAAAATTTTTTTTTTCTTTTTCTCAAAATTTTGATATTGGCTAGGAGCCAAAATGTTCTATCTATAAACACTATTTCCTGCGCAAAATTTTAATTTCCTACTCATTTGTTTTGAGGGGTCACACAATCCTCAAAGTTATAGCAATTTAGGTATATTATTTTCTTTTTGATATCGGTTAAATTATGTCGGACTTTCGCTAGTTCATGATATATTTTAAAAGAAATATGCAATGAACTACCCAGAACTCACCACGTGGAGGTATTCGACCTAGAGCCCCTCCCCCCTCCCACCCTTATATTCGCAAATCAGTTAAATTCTGTTTTGGTTTCGAAAACTGGCATTTCTGATCGAGATTGCAGTTTTGCCATTACATAGCCATCTCTAGATTCTTCTCCTGAAACAGCCAGTGAAGCCTCAGACACGATGTTTATCATTCTCTCTACAGCTTGCGTATGACATAGAAACTTCACTAAATCCATTTCAGGTACTGTTTTAATTAGCTGACTTAGGTGATCATTAGGTATGATTGCTAAAATAGGTGGTTCACTTAGTTCACAATTCTGCCAATCAATCAGTTCATTATAACGAGTGATTATTAATTATTTTGCTCAAGGGCGGCTGTGACCCAGTATACATAGTGTAGCAGTAGCGCGTAGATTAAATCATAGGGCGAATTTGCAAGAAAGCAGCGTTGTCACGTTGAAAATAATGTTTTTTGACGGTATGTAATATAAAATCCTGAGCTATCTTACTTTGAAAGCCTACTTTATATGGCCGCCTCCTACTTCTAGACACCTTCTGATGTTTCTTCTTACCCTCAGAGACACATTAACCAATACGTTTGGAGAATTATTAATTTCGGCAATTTTTTCTGAAATCCTTCGTTTAAGATCATTTATATCCTCAATTGGTGTTCGATAAATGGAGTTTTTTATAAAAGGCCACAAGAAGAAATCGCAGGGTGTTAAATCGCAGGAACGAGGTGACCATATTTGTTGCGTATTTCGGCTTATAACTCTGTTTTCAAAAAATTTACTTAAAAAATTGAAATTTTCTCTGGTTACATGAGGTGTAGCGCCATCTTGTTGGAAGTAACCTTCCCGCAATTCATCATCGTGAAGCTCATTAATAAATGTTGGCAGAATTTCGATCCGATATCTCTCAGCTGTAATTGTGCCGTCAAAGTAAATTGGGCCTACTATTCTTCTAGAACTAATTGCTGCCCACACACCAACTTTTTGAGGATGAAGAGGTCTTTCTACAAAAACATGCGGATTTTGCGTATACCACATTCGCATATTTTGTGAATTAACATAGTCTGATAAATAAAAATAAGCCTCATCGGTAAAAAATGTTTTTTCAAAAGCACCACTATTTTCTTCTTGAAAATTGTTTAAAAACCATTCAAAAAAATTAAGTCTTTGGGGAACGTCATTGGGAAGGAGTTCATGAATAGCCGTAACACGATAAGGGTATAGATTCAGATCCTTTTTCAAAAGTGTTTGACATGTACTGTAGCATAAATCCGTTTGCTGAATTTGTTGAGATAAATGCCTAATAGAAGTTGAAGGATTATTTTCCATAATTTGTCGCGCTTCTTCAATAACCTCATTCGATTGTTTCGTTGGTCTTCCAGCCCCTTTTTTATGTTGAACAGAACCAGTCTGACGAAATTTATCAATTAGGTATTGTGACCCAGTACGAAAATGATGAAAGGTCACCGCAACGTCAGGAAACTCGGTTCGAAATTCATCAAAGCAGTCATGCATAGAGTAATTCCACACACCGCCTATTTTGTTTCCATTTCTAAAAAAACTTTCAACAATAAAAATTTTTTGTGCTTCACTAAACATTTTTACTGTAGAACTTTCAATCCGGCAACAAAGCTTCACCAAAACTTGATACGCTGAAAAATAAAAAAAAAATAAAAAATTAAATCATATCCTGTAAATAGCACTTTATAATAGTCAAAAGACGACTCCCCGGAGAAATATTAGTTAAAGCAATAGTTACCTACCTTCAAATAACTGCAAAAGTTACAAAATTTCTCCAATTTTTAAACTTTACAAATACACAAATTCAAATAAGACGTAAATGTCATAAAACAATCATGTCATCTTATCTACGCAGTGCGGCCATGATGCTTTTAAAATGCATGGCCTCCCTTGAGCAAAATAATTAAAAATCACTCGTTATGTAGTTGCTTCAAAATTTAATTTAGGTATAATAAATTCTGTTATGCGTTCACGAGTAATAACATTTCTGGTCTTCAAAATACGCCTAAAAGCTAATTCTCGAAGATAACATTTGTTATCATTTAGCATACATAGCAATATGTTCTCCGGGTGGGCAAAATATGCATTTCTTTGAATTACCGGATCTACAATTTCTAACATATTTTTTGGTAAAAACCTTGATCGCTGAATCATTTCCAGTAAATGCTTTGGGCCATCTAAGCAAGATGACTTTACTTTAATACTATACCAAGTCGGCGCGTAGACTTTAATCACAAAAGAGCTTAGAATTTTAAGATTTGTTGAAGGTACTTCCGTTGCTGAATACAAACGTAAAATTCGGTTGGCACAAGTAAGCTATCTAGAATGGCCTAAGGTTCCTGGGTTTCTTTTGGATAAGTGAAATGAAAAATTCCCGGAAGATATTGCATTACATGCTTCGTATAAATACTTTTGGTCGGTACTTACTATAGCAACATCAACATCGGGCATCTCGGCTTTTATAGGTTGAAAACGTACAACCGGCATTTTCTCACATGTTTCTAATAGCTTTCCAATTTCTCCGGAAAAGCCCCGTGGCCCTGTTGTTGAACCATCTAAAAAATGCAGTAGGTGCCTTAACGGTAATTCATTCGCATGGAGCATACAGATAAACCACTGGAGTGGCCTTTTTAATTTTTTCTCAAGCTGCACTATTACTCCGTTTTTGCGTCCCGTATTCACAACAGTGCCATCACAACCAATAACAACTACACTATCCAAGTTAATTTTGTTTATTAGAAAGCTAAACAAAGATAATGTAATATCTTTAGCGGCTCCGGCTCTTGGAGAAACATGCCCTAAATATTTTGATCCGGGTTCACTTAAAACTACAATATGTTCTTCCACAATAATATTTTTATGCTTTCTTTGTTCAATAGTTTCGTACGTAATAGTTTTGCCCTTGCGACCACGAAAATAAATTCCTTCAATGTCACTTTTAACTTCGTTGCTTCGAATCGCCTTTCTAATATTTTTTCTTGCTCGCCTTATTTTGCTTCTATCTATAACTTTAGACTTGTCTTCTTAAGTTATTATCCCAACATCCTGGAGAACCGCACTGACCAACATTGCAGCAGCCCTATCTGAAACTCCCGTTCTATCACATACTAAAGCCAATTTGTTTATGTTAATTCGCATTTGAGATGTGCTGGGAATAGCTAATGCTTTCGAAGGAGGTTGCGTGCTTTTTATGGGAACCAATTCACGATCATCTAATTGTGAGTCACTGCTCAAACTCTTATCTTCATCTAAATCATTTGAATTAATAGAAGGTAAGGTGAGCGTGGAATACTCTTTGTTTTTCTCTCTTCTATTTGGCTTATTCGGGCAACTCGTCTCTCTAAAGATCTAGTGGTTACAATATCCACACCAGCAATAACCATTTTTCTTTCGCGTCGCTGATCTACTAAAAATGCTTGCTCTTTAGAAGGAACTTTATTTAAACACAGGCACTTCTCACAAACTTATGTCAAGCAGTTTTTTTTAGCTCCATTTAAAAATAATTTGGCCTTTGGATTCCGTCTAGATGCTGGCAATTTTATAGCCTTTTTATGCTTCTCAAAATAGTCTTTTAACATTTAAAAAAGTCTACGGTCACTCGAATATGGCAAACAAGCTTTTTCCCATACACTTTTAACATCTCGTAAAACAGTGTTTGCAACTTCAGGAAACGTTGGCACATTCTTCACATTTTGTAATAATTCAAACCTCACATACAAATAATGCTTCATCACGTCACAATATCTGTGCAAAATACGTCTTTCTGTGTTTTCGGCATAATTCTTTTTAAAAATGTTCAGTTTTGGCACTACTTACAGCATAACAACTTAAAGCAACACTGAACTGACTCAACTGGCCTGCCGCAGTATCAAAAAACGTGGTTACGACGATTTCTGTGCGTCGATCCTTCCGGTCATGCGCATTAACGAGCTCAATACGGCCTGTGGCAATGTTGCCAGTTGTTGTAGGAAATAGTTATTGCTATTACTTATTCGGAAAATTTGCGAGCAGTGTGACCCCTGAAAAACGCTTCCAAAAAAATTGAAATTTTTACCATATAATCAACTTATAAGTAGGAAACTTTTAGGCACTAGCCGTTGTTAAAATTTAAAAGTCGAGTTTTTCGCTCCACCCTAATGCACATGTTTCTCAAGTCTACCATAAACAACCAAAAGCCCTGTTCTGACTTGACAGCAATTTTTGTGCAACTTTCGTCTTATGTGGTATAGAAAATAATAAAATAAAACCAAGTGTTAAGAACAACCATTATTACTTACGAAACTATGCGGGAAACTAAACTTTAATTCGAGCCCTGAAATTTTCATAATTCTTTGTGATGTATTGCTTCTTCGAGAAAATTATTGCCTTTTCAGTTGTTGGAAAAAGCTGGACGAAATACATAAACTCAAGATTTACCCTAATTGCTTTTTTTTAATAATCAATAATATTCAAATTAAGTTAAATAAGTTTAAAGCCGGACTTGACGTACACACGAACTGCGCAGACGCAAACTTACGCAAAACGCCCTGGGGACATTTCTGTAATACGGTATTAGCAATATATTAATGGCTATAAATATGTTACTGAAAACTCTTCTTTACATCATTTAGAAGTTATACAAGCAATTTCCTTACAGTCATCTCAGAGGCGCCTAGTTCCCTTAGGGTGCATTTGCGTACCGGTATGTATATGAAATTATTGTCTTATTTTGAGTCGAGAAATCTGCCCTTATAGTAAAGCACCACTATTTCTGAACACACTGTATAATTTTATTTATTCCTTTTTTAATAATCTTAATTTTTTTGCATTTTGTAACCTTTTTCGAATTTGGAAACATGATATTTTCCTGTTTTTTTTATTTGCTTAGTTCAGCAAATAAATACAGCTCTGAATATAAATTCTAATCAATAACAAGCTAACAATTTTTTTGTTTCGTATGATATCGCCTATACGATGAGTTTTTCCGGGTACTATGTGCTTCACGAATTCAAAGGTTCTGATTAGAGCAATATCGATAATTAGGTCGATTAACTGTGACACTGAGCATAATGGTTGACTCGTCAGAAAACGTTACGATTTGCTTCCCATTCTTGTATAATTCCACGCAGCCATAGAAAGTTCTTGGACTAATGTAATTTTATAGCGATAGAAACCGTTATTATTAGGAATATTCTTGACAGATACGAAATCGACATATTGACTGGGAGGCCACTTTGCGTATAGATAAATTTGGATTATCTACAAAATGCTGCAATACCCTCTAAATTTTTCATTATCGGTAGTCCTTTTTGGCCTTCCTGGGGCGTTCATAATCTTCGCAAGTTCCAGCTTGATGAAATCTCGGAATTCTCTGAACATTTTGAAATAGTAGGGCATCTAGAAATGTGTTATTAAAAGGATTTGGCGTTTTAATATAAGATCGTTTCCAATCTCGGAAGCTTCTAATCATAGCAGCGTAATCCTATATTTCAGTCAGGGACAAGAAATTTGACAAAGTCGAATAATACTGCCACAAAAATGTTGTAAAGCTAAATAGTAGAATAATTAGAAAGTAATATTACCTTATAAGTTATGAGTTGTTATTGTGTTAATAAAAATGACGGTATATCTCTTTTAAATAAACAAGAAACGAGATTTTGTTTGGGTTTTTATGTTAGGTAAAACCTTTCATATACAGGGTGATTCAAAAGTACTTCGACAAACTTCGGGAGGTAATTGCCGGCAATATTTCAAGATGAAAAGTTCTTATAAACAGTGGTCCCTGGCGACTTCGTTACGGAGATACAGGGTGTTGAAATGTTAGAAGGAATGGTAATAATTTTTAAATAACTCCTTAACGAGTAATTTTTTTTTATGAAATTTGGTGAATTAAATAAGCATCTCAGGACACTTATTTTCAAAGTAAAACACATTCGTAAATTTAACCAGTGGCGTCGGTACAAAATGTGGCTATCATATTTTTTGTGGAAAGCATGCCTAACCTAACCACACCACTGACTTATTTGATTTTAACTTTTTTTTTTATGAATCCCCCATTCAATTACAACAAAAAAGTTCACGTGTGTTATTTTGCTACGAGGGCCAGTTTAATGTCAAATGATTATTTTATTTGACTATACACAAATATTAAAAAATATGTTTTAAATAATTGATCAAACACTCAAATATTAATTTAAGTATATTAACTAAGATCTATACATACTTACAATAAACAAATATGTAGGTATATGCCAAAGGAAGGCATCTGAGGATGCCTATTTAAGTATAACATGTTCTCAGTGACATGCATATTTATTTATTAGTATGAATAGTATGTTATTTTCTAATATTTTCTATTTTGACAAGGCGGCTTTGGAAATACTTTTTTGATATTTTGTATTTTGATAAGGCGGCTTTGGAAATGCATTTGTCGTGAATTAAAGCATATTTGACAGTTAGTTGCTTATGTGGTTTATTTCTCAGTTTTGTCATTTTCATTGAATATTAATAGTATTGTTTAAAAGGTATGGATTACTTAAGAAATAATGCGCATTTAGCTGACATGCATTTTGTATATGGCCTTGCCGATGGAAATGCACGAGCAGCTAGACGAATCTATCAGGAGCGATATCCTAACAGAGTACTGCCTGCTGCTGAAACATTTTCAAATCTTCACCGACGTTTAGCTGAAACAGGGAGTTTTGCGAGGTCACGTGACATTCCTGGAAGACCGCGAACAGCCCGAACTCCAGAATTAGAAGAAGCTGTTTTAAATGCTGTAGTGGAAAATCCAGATACAAGCACTCGAATAATTGCTGATGCTCTCAATTCCACCCAAGCCACAGTTTGGAGAATTCTGCACGATGAGCAGTTGTATCCGTACCATATTCAAAGGGTACAAGCTCTTTTACCCAGGGACTTTCCTCAGCGCATTAATTTGTGTCAGTGGTTTTTGGAAAAATTTGCTGAAAATCCCCAATTTTTAAATTATGTACTTTTTACGGACGAGGCAAATTTTTCTCAGAGTGCGATTACAAACTTTCACAATAACCATATCTGGTCTTTGGAAAATCCCCACGCCGTTAGTGAACGAAATTTTCAATACCAATTTTCATTAAACGTGTGGGGGGGAATAGTTGGCGATTACTTAATAGGACCTTTTTTTCTTCCACTTCGGCTTAATGGCGAGACGTACCGACATTTTTTGGAAAATGAACTTCCTCCCTTACTGGATGATGTGCCCTTAGAAACTCGAAGACGTATATGGTTTATGCATGACGGAGCTCCCGCCCATTTCAGCATAGTGGCCAGGACCCATCTTAATCAAATTTATCCAAATCGATGGATAGGTAGGGGAGTTGAGGAAGGAAATCAACCGTGGCCACCAAGGTCCCCAGATTTAAATCCTCTTGATTTTTATTTGTGGGGACATTTGAAGTCAATCGTTTACAAGACGCCAGTCGAAAATGCAGAAGTGCTAAGAAACCGAATAATCGATGGTTTTGAGGCAATAAGAAACAGACCAGATATCTTAGCACGCGTACGAGATTCCATGCAAAGGAGATTAGATGCCTGCATCTTGGCTGAAGGTGGACATTTTGAACAATTTATTTAAAAATCATTTAATTTTTGCAACGCACTTATTTAATTATAATTAAATTAAATGTTATACCTTACCCCTTACATAATAAATCTTTGAATTTAAAACATATTTTTTAATATTTGTGTATAGTCAAATAAAATAATCATTTGACATTAAACTGGCCCTCGTAGCAAAATAACACACGTGAACTTTTTTGTTGTAATTGAATGGGGGGGATTCATAAAAAAAAAGTTAAAATCAAATAAGTCAGTGGTGTGGTTAGGTTAGGCATAGTTTCCACAAAAAATATGATAGCCACATTTTGTACCGACGCCACTGGTTAAATTTACGAATGTGTTTTACTTTGAAAATAAGTGTCCTGAGATGCTTATTTAATTCACCAAATTTCATAAAAAAAAAATTACTCGTTAAGGAGTTATTTAAAAATTATTACCATTCCTTCTAACATTTCAACACCCTGTATCTCCGTAACGAAGTCGCCAGGGACCACTGTTTATAAGAACTTTTCATCTTGAAATATTGCCGGCAATTACCTCCCGAAGTTTGTCGAAGTACTTTTGAATCACCCTGTATATTGGGTCTTCGAAAACTTATCGGGTCTTGTCATTTAGGTAAAAGAATGATATCGGCTTCTTGTCTTGATTAATGTGTGCATTGCGCCGTGGGTGATTTAAAGTTCTTAGTGATGCAAAATAATTGGGCGCCTTTTTCTCAACGATGATTTCAATGCTGGTGATTTTAGTGTCTCTTTACTATTAGTTAAGACCATTAGGGAGCCAGTCTTTAGGTAGTTTATGGGTTACGTCTGCTCTCGTGTAAGAGTTCGTTATGAGTTGGTTTATCGATGCATCTGTAATAGTCCTTGATTTTTAAAAATAATTCGTTAATTGTCGGTACGTGAAAGTTCAGACGTAGCACGCGGTTCATTCTGTACCCGGATACATCTGCGATTAGCTTAAGCGTCCTATTTTGGATTACCTGCAACTTATTAAACTTCGCCCTGCTTATGTTACACCACGAGGACGCACCACCAGTCAGAACTGGCCTGAGCAGGACCTTGTAGAAGTTTACTTTATTCTGTTGCTAAGTCTACTTCACCTGTGATGCAGGGAGTAGATGGAGCCCAATTATTGCAATACCAGCTTAACTCTGTTGATTTTATTAAGCTTCCAGTTTAGCCTTTAACCAACCCAGGTATATCACTTCCTGACATCAGTTCATTTGGACTCTTTAAGAAAAATTAATGGATTTAGGTAAATGATTATACTATTATGAAAGGAACCTGACTAAAATTTTGCCTATAATTAGAACCAAATTAAAAAATATAGTTACTATACTTCATTTGAAAAACTGGTACCTACATAGTTGTGTACTGACTTTGTGAAGCAGTCTGTATTTTTTAATCAAACTTTATTTGGAATATTATTTTTTATCAGAGGCGATTTTTTAGAATTCTCGGATTGTAAGAAAGTTATTAAATTTACCAGCATTTAATCAAGAAAGTTTCCGAAGTAATTCAAATATTAAAACTGTTACTCCAGTATTTAACAATGGAAAAGTCTAATTTTTGGGACAACCGGTAGGTCTGTGATTTAAAAACGAATAGAATCATTTAATTTTGTTTTTTTTTTATGAAAAGGCACACCACTGCAGAATTAATTCTTTATAGCGCTAGAAAACGATTCACGTTGGTTTTGAATCTTAGGAGATTATACCCGTTGGCCTTTGGGGAACACGGTTTCAGGGAGGTCGTTCCAAAGTGACGACGTTCTCCGTATGAAAGAATTTTTAGACAGTGTCGTTCGAGGGACACTAAGTTGAACCCCGTACAAGTGCGCTGCAGTAGCTCGTTGTATATATCTACCACACACCGCTCTGAATGGAATCAAGCGGGCAACCTCAGTTGAGCACTTGCCATGAAAATATTTTTAAAATGGACTCAAGTCGCCAATCTGCGCTCGATGTTCAAGGCTTTGCAGGTTCTTTGTCAGATCATGGTCATTGATCAAGCGAATGGCTTTTCTTTGAATGGAATCTAGCAATCTCATGGTATGTTAAGGAGCAGAGCCCCAAACATGAGAACAGTACTCCAGCGATGGTCGAATTTGGGCTTTACAGAGCATCAAAAGTTGTTGGGGTGTATAGAGGTTAATAGTTCGAAAAAGTATTCCAAGATTCGGCGAGGCTACCTTAGCAATGGCCGCAACGTGACAATGCCAAGACATATGACTATCCAAATTGACAACCAATAAATAAATTGATAAGGCCAAGGGAATCGACTGTCCCGCCATGACTATATCTGGTTCTTCAACATTAACTTTTTTAGAATAAACTGCCGCCTGGGTTCTTTTAGCGGTAAATTCTACTTGGTTACTGTCACCCTAACACAGGATTTCTTTCAGGTCTTTGTTGAGGTGTGAGACCTCTTGCTTCCTATAGATATGTGCATTGGCAGCCGATGTTCAAGCATCCAAAGTAAAAGATGAAACAAGTGTACTGTCATCAGCGAAGCTATATATAGGACTTTTATATTTTTACAAAAGATCGTTAATGTATAGTAAAAGAGGGTGGGCGACAATATAGAATCTTGAGGGACTCGTAGAGAAAACGGTCTTCAAAGAAGCTTGACAGCCATGAACAAAATTTAACCGGTATTCGGTATGCTCTTACTATAGTTAGGAGCCCCTTATACCATACTCGATCAAAAGCCTTGGAAATGTCCAGTGCTACCGCCCGGGACTCTCCATGATGTTCCACTGCGTTGTTCCCAACGTGGGTAATATAAGCGAGAAGGTTTCCTGTTGATTTAGACTTACGGAATCTATAATGGTGATCACTAATACTGTTGAAGTCTTCCACATACTTTAATAATTTTTCGTTGATAATCTTCTCCATAACTTTTGATATAACCGAAAGCAATGCGACTGGACGACAGTTGTTTGGCAAGATTTTCTTGCCTTCTTTGGGTACAGGCTGGATTCGCGCAGTTTTCCAGCAAGAAGGAAATATTCCTTCTTTATAAGATAAGTTGAAAATCTACAAAATGCCGGTGTCAACTCGTCAGCACATGTCTCAATTGCGATGACTGGAATATCGTCAGAACCACAAACTTTTTTGGTGTCAAGACTCCTCAAGATTCGCTTAACATGGTGGTGCCGGAAAACAATCTCGGACATTCTCGATTCTACAGGGGGAATACTCGGTTGAGTTCTTCCTGAAAATTAACCGTTAAATGTGAAGAAAATAGTTCTGCCAGTAAGTTTGCTTTTTCCTGTGCTTTGGTCGCAATAGTGCAATCAGAACGAGTTAGAGGTGGAACTGTTAATTTGGAAAAGTTCTGACTGACGGCCTTAGCTACCGATCAAAATGATTTTAAGCCGCTGGGACATTCAAGAAGTTTTTTTTTATTTTGATTCTCTGGTTTAGTGCTTCTTTGCTTTGGTTTATCGTTTGCTTGCATTGCTTTAGAGCGTCAACAAAGATGGTACGATTTTCGACGGTAGGGCCTTGACGCCATTGTCGGTAGAAATAGTTTTAACATTGAAAATGTTTATATTATCGCATGGGCACGTTAGTAGGGGTACGGAATTCGAAATTCTTGTGTTGCATTTGTCCCTGGCGTCACACCGAAATACACCGAGCGTAGCAATCGGCCATCGGCCGTCACCACAGGGTGGTTTGGCTGGCGCGGCTGGAGCGCGCTTCAGATCATATTCATATTTCGTAGGGAAAGCGCTTATGTATGATTTATAATGAACGCCGATATGAATTTATACTATAGGTACCATATTTAAATCAAAGCTGCAGCATACCAAGTAAACAAATCAATTTGATTAATAATAATAATAATAATAATAAAGTTTCTTTATTTCAAATTACAAATTACAATCACATATAGGGAAGGCAACATATAAAATGAAATGACGTCATAAGAGATATTTATCCATGTTTTACATATTCCGATTGAAAAAGTCCTGTATTGTATATGGTTCAATGTCAATTAACAATTTTTTTATAGTATTTTTCCACATCCTTATACTACTTATATTCTTGATTATAATTGGTAACTTATTATATAGTCTTATACACATATAATGTGGGCTCTTTTCAGTCAAGGTCAAACGGTGAGATGGATACAAAAGATTTGAAGTTCTTGTATTATAACTATGGTCATTTAGTTCTCTAAACATTTCTCGATTTTTAAAAACAAACATTAAACACTCATAGATATATAGTGCATAAACCGTCATTATACCTAGCTCTTTAAAAACACCCCTACAGGTTTCCAAATATTTTAATTTTCGTACCAGTCGCACTATTCTTTTTTGCATCACAAACACTCTTTGGGTTTCAAAACTACTACCCCAGAACATAATACCGTATCTTAACATAGATTCAAAGTTGGCGTGATACAAAATTTTAATTGTATGATTATCCATATATGATGACACAACTTTCATACCATACCCAATAGTTCCCAGCCTTAAACATAAAGAGTTTACATGGGATTCCCATGACAAAAACTCACTAATGGTAAGACCCAAGAACCTGGTCTCTGCTTGTATATTCAGTTCAATGTTATTGATGTTTAAACTCTCTGGAAGGTTTATTTTGTTTTGTTTTGTTCTAAAAATAATATTATTTGTTTTACTTCTATTCAGAATTAATTTATTTCTATCAAACCAATTGTTTATTTCTACAAATGCTTCTTCTGCTTTATTATTTAATTCTGGAAAGTCTGTTCCAGCTACTAATAAATTTGTGTCATCAGCATAGTTAATTAAGGAGAAATCATTTGTCATTGGACTAAGGTCATTTATATAAATTATAAACAAAATAGGGCCGAGAATACTCCCTTGAGCTATACCAACAGTACTTTTTTTAAAATCAGACTTGATTATTCTATTTCCTTCCTGAATTACGACTCGTTGCTGTCTGTCTGAAAGGTAAGATCGCATCCAAGTATGAGCATTTCCCCTAACTCCATATTTAACTAATTTATAAAGTAATAATTCTCGATCAATGCAGTCATATGCTTTGCTTAGATCCAAAAACATACCTAATGCTAAGTTTTTATTCTCTAGGTGATCTAAAATTGCTTTTGTAAACTGAAAAATAGCTGATACCGTCGATCTACCCTTCAGAAATCCATGCTGAGTCTTAGCAAGAAGCTGCCCCGTTTGCATGAAGTCCAGCAATCTTGAGCATAACACCATTTCAAAGACCTTTGAAAAACTTGATAGTAAACTAATGGGTCGGTAATTGTTCAAGTCTGCTGGGCTCCCTTTTTTATATAATGGTTTAATTTTGGAAAATTTAAACTGATTTGGAAAGATTCCAAATTTCATAGAATTGTTAATAACATACACAAGAACTTCAGAGACATCTTTTATCGATAATTTTACTATGCTTGTTGGTATCTCATCCTCACCACTGCTGTGTTTATTTTTTAATTTATTCGATATTTCTAGCAATTCTTTTTTATTTGTGGGTTTTAAATACATCGACTGATCATTTTCAGGAATGTTGCATTGAAATGGTGCATGCGTTTTATCTTTTAAAAGTTGTGGGACTATACTTATCAAATGTTCATTAAAATTTTCGGCCAGTTCTTGACAGTTCTCGCTCAAATTATCCTGACTAGTTTTAAACCTGCCATTTATTTCATGACATATTGACCACATACATTTATTCTTATTGTCCGAAGCTCTAATTTTATTATTATATTTATTTCTTTTTTCTTTTTTTAGTTGCATGTCATAATGTTTTTTTGTTTCGTTATACTCGTTTTTATAGTGGACACTATGTCTGGAAAGAACCAATAGCTTCTCTAATTTTATTTTACAATCTACAATTTCTTGATTTGTTAATATTGTTTTTTTATTTTCATGTACCATGGTTAGTGGAAAACATTGGTCAAAAATATTTTTAAAGGTTCCAATAAATATATCCCATTGTGCGTTTACATCAGTTTCACTAGTCTGGAAGACAAGCCTCCAGTTTTGCTGCCCTAGAAATTGTGAAAAATCCCTTTTGTTTGATTCAGAGAAAAATCTTTTATGTACAAATTTATGTTTATTGCAGTTTTTTATGTTAAAGCTGATCTTTTGTGCTGTATGATCGGAGATGTGCGCTTCCAAGACCTCAGCGCTGTACTCCCCCTCCAGACTAGTAAAAATGTTGTCCAAACAACTACTACTATTTTGACTTATTCTAGTATTTTCAAAAACTGTACCTTTAATATTATAAAAATGTAGTAACGAGAATAGCGTGTTTTTATGTACATTGTCCCTCAACATTTCCACATTTAAGTCTCCTGCAATAAATATTATATCGTAACATTTAATATTAGTTAAGAGTTGTTCTAACTTAGCGAAAAATCGTTCTATATTACCTGAAGGTGGTCGATAGATTGAAATAATTACAACTTTTTTACCATTTAGACGACATTCAATTCCAGAACATTCAAATTCACCTTGCCCGGATACATTACAAATAGTTTTTAGCGCCACAAAACTAATGTGTTTTTTGACGTACACTGCACTACCGCCATGTTGGCCATTACCTCTAGAAAAGGCGGAAGCCAACTTAAAATCTTTAATCCCTATTCTTTGCAACTGTTCTGTGGTTTTCCAGTGCTCGGTAATACACAAAAAGAGACAGCCTGGCGATTCCTTTAACAATTTTTCTAGTCTGTCAACGCTATTTCCTAGTGATTGGACATTTTGGTGTATTAAGCTCTGTTCCCACTGCGTTTTTTCTTTTTGATTTTGTATCAAAAAGGTTTACCTCCCCCGGTTCTCTGTCCATATTCTGTAGATTGCTTGTATTTTTCGATTTTTTGTAAAAACGCTGGACACTTTGGGTCTCTTGCTGTGTGTATTCGATCTCGTAATTTTAAGCGTTTACAATTCGGGCAGTCCAACGGTGTATTTTCAGGACACTGTCTAGCCTCATGGGGTCCGCCGCACTTATGACAGCACGCTGTACTTTTGCAGTACTTTGTCACATGCCCAAATAGACAACATTTATAGCACATAGCGATGTTATAATATTCCTGTACGTACACTTTCGTCAGATCAAAATTGACTTTCTCATTTTGAATAAACCACCTAAAAATTATAGGTTTGGTTTGTAATATCCAATTCTCTTTGTAATTGTTTCTGCATTCCTTTTTTGTTAAGAATTTTATCATTTTACTGATTTCATTTCCCACAAGTGTTTGAAGCTCTGGATTTTCATCAAGAAGTATTGAAATAAACTCATCAGGCCCATATCCTTTTTCAATGCCGGTAATCATGATTATTGGGTCAGTGTTTTGTAGCTCCTTTAGTACAAAATTTTTGTCCTTTTCCAAAAGTTCTTTTAGTTTGTTTTGCTGTGTATCACTTTCACATTCTACTAGTACTGCACCATTTTGAAGTTTTCTTACGTTGGTGAAAACGTGAGACCCGTTGCCATTTCTATTAAGGCTGTGTTTTATTCCCTTTATCACTATTTTTGGGTCGGCTTGGTCTTTGATTTTTATGATGGTTTGATGTTTCTTCAGTTGTGGCGGCGTTGTCCATTTTGTATCCTCTGCCATAGTGCTCTTGGATTGCACAATAGTACTATATGACTTTTGTGCTATTAATTGCGTCATAGTTGGTTTAAGATATTTATCTTGCTCTATGTTTTGTGTTGTATCTGGTGGTTGAGTTAGTCGTTCATTTGTTGAGGTATTTTTAGTGTCTTGGTTTAATAAGCTGATAAAATTTAAGTTAGCCTTCTCTACTTTACTAATTTTGTAGGCAAGTTTTGTAACCATCTTGGATACCGTGAAAGCAGCGTCACGTATGCTTTTACTAACATCAGTACTTTTTTCAACGCCTTCTGAACAATCATAAATTATTGACAGTGCTTGCAAGGTTTTTTCTAAAATATCTTCGGTTGGCTCCGAAAACGCAGATGAGTCTAATTCAACTGTACTATTTGGCCCTTTTCGAATTTTTTGTCGCTCGGTAAATCCTGGGCTTGAATTTGATCTCTGCCTTTTCTGAGGGTTTGCGGGTTCGTTTTGCAAAGAACTGTTTTCGGGCTTCTTCGGTGGTGTCCTGAAAATTGTGCTTTTCGCTTGAAAAACACCCGCTCCTGTATTAGAAGGTGAGCATTTATTTATTTCATCTTTCTTTGTACTGTCCAAAATTCCAATTAAATTACTCGACTTATTGGATTCCCCCTGTATCACATCGTTGTTTATATTTCGTTTCTTATGGGTTTCAAGATAAGTTTTTATTTCCGCACTTTTTTTGTTAGTATCTGCACCGATCATTTTATTTATTTCGTTACTGGCAGATAAGGAGCCTATTGAATAATGTCTTTTTGATTGTCTGGTTTTTTTTTCGGTTTCCAACCCATCACTCTCACTGTTCATTTTTACTACAAATGTCTCGTTTATGTTTACAACACAAAATTAAGGAATAAATAATACTAAATAGGTTTTCACAAAAATGTAGCACCGCCTAGCAATAATACTTCCGTCCTGCTACGCTGCTCTCACACAAAATTAAGACGTCAAAGTATCAAAACATTTTAAAATTGTATCATTAGTTGGTATATCCGGAAAAAATATCAAAATTAGAAAAAAGTCAGTGGCGTGCATTTTTTTGTCAATAATATCCATTAAGTGTTTCCCGGGACGCCACTGGCCTTAATAAATTTAATCTAGTTAGGGCAAATTAAGCCTCATATCATTATGAATGACGGTACCAAATTGCAATAAAATCGGGAAAAGGATATTTACAAATATAATAAAAAAAACGATTTTTTTAAAAAAACTTTAACACCCTGTACATCAAAAACGGGGCAACTCCGGACACATGTATATATTGGAGTTGGGTCTTCAGGATCGTCCTGAATGTATTTACAATTTAGATGAAACTTCACTGTGTACAGATCCTTCTCGTCTTAAAATTGTTGGCGCGAAAGGCAAACCCTCTTCAAGAATTATTGCTGGATCGGGCAGAGAAAATATAACCGTCCTGGCAGGAGCAAGTGCTAGTGGTAGAAGATTGCCACCATTGATAATATTTAAAGGCAATAATGTATGGAGTTTCTGGATTTTAGAAAGAAATGAAGACCACCTTAAAGACACCGTATATGCAGCCAGCGCCAATGAATGGATGACCTCCGAAATATTTAGAAATTACTTTCTAAAGACTTTTATTCCTTTGGTTCGTGATCAGGCACTATTGTTATATATGATGGGCATGTCTCGCATGTGGATTGCTTATTAATTCAAGCCGCAAGAGAAGAAAATATTTATATACTTAAGCTGCCAGCACATACAAGTCATTTACTTCAACTTCTCGATTTGAGTGTGTTTAGATCCTTTAAGGCAATATAGGAGAGGGAAGTAATAACATGGCGAAGACGTCATCAGGGACAATGACTACCAAAAAGGGAATTCGCCACATTACTAGTGAAAACCTGGGCTGAAGTAGATTCCGGAATCATAAAAACAGGATTCAGAAAGGGTGGTATGGTTCCATTTAATAGACATGTTATTCCTAAAGAAAAATCACATCGATGCCCTAAAAAG
Source organism: Polydrusus tereticollis (assembly GCA_963920685.1). Lineage (NCBI taxonomy): Eukaryota > Metazoa > Arthropoda > Insecta > Coleoptera > Curculionidae > Polydrusus > Polydrusus tereticollis. The sequence goes on from OY987327.1 coordinate 123,632,845, forward strand.
ATGGGAGGAACACTTAAAAAATCAAAGATCTGTAACATATTTACAACCGAGGCCAGAACGCATTGATATTGAAAGGAATGAACACGATGCTGTAGCACCGAATGTAACAGAAAAAACCGCTACTTTCGAACAGTCAATGTTAAAAACAGTAAAGCCTTCTACATCTGGCGCTTCATTTAAAAGGAAACTAGCATCTAATGCAGAATTACTTACAGCTCCTTCATCAGCATCTAGTGCCACCAATCTCAAAGCAATTGTCAGCTCTGATCAAAATGAAGAAAATATACTAAATAATCATCAGGATCCTATAACTGAAGCTGTAGAACCAGCTACAACCGAAAATCGGCAAGAAAAGAAGGCAAGTTTTAATGATCTACCACTTGATTCGTTCCGACAGAGTCCTTCTTCTAATCCAAGGAAACGAAAGCGCTTAATTCAAGGTGGCCAAACCATTGCAGGTACTATCGCAAGTAGTCAGTCAAAACTCTCTACAAGTTCATCTACTATATCTAAACCAGCTATAAAAATTGACCGAAAGAGTAAACAAAGTCGGCCAAGTCCGTATCAATTTGAATCCAGCTCTAGTGAATCAGATAATGAAAGTGTACCTTTTATGGAATCGGATCAAAGTTTCACTGTAGAATCGGATTGCGAAGATCAGATTCCTGAAATAAACCAAGACAATATTTCCATTGGAGACTGGGTACTGTTTAAATACACATTACCAAAAGCAAACAAACATTTTATTGGCCAGGTAAACACTGTTGACAACGGCTTTGAAATCAAGTTTACTAGAAAATTAAAAGACAATTTTTTATGGCCACTCACCGATGACGTCGATGTAGTACAGCTAGACGATATAGTGACAGTAGAGGAAAACTAAGAGAGCTGGACCAGGTGGTGCTGGTGGTGCTGGTGGTGCAACTAACCCGGGTGGTTCGGTGGTGCGTTTTATGACCTAACCCGGGTGGTTCGGTGGTGCGTTTTATGATCTAACCCAAGTGGTGCGGTGGTGCGATTTACGACCTAACCCGGGCGGTTCGGTGGTGCGTTTTATAACCTAACCCGGGTGGTTCGGTGGTGCTGTTTACAAAATAACCCGAAATTAAACCCGACTTTTTACGACCTAACCCAAGTGCTTTCGTGAGGCGGCTTCTTATCTAACCCTAATTTGAACCTTAATATTTATGAACTGACCCGAGATAAAACCCCGACTTTTTTACGACCTAACCCGAATGCTTTCGCGAGGCGGCTTCTTATCTAACCCTAATTTGAACCTTAATATTTATGAACTGACCCGAGATAAAACCCGACTTTTTACGACCTAACCCGGATGCTTTTGCGAGGCGGCTTCTCATCTAACCCTAATTTGAACCTGAATATTTATGAACTGACCCGAGATAAAACCCGACTTTTTATGATTTAACCTTAGTGAAACGCCGCTGTTAAAGCGATATAGTAAAAAAAACTCGATTAAAATTTTATCTTGTTCGCTAGACCAATTAATTTCCAAATATTATAATTAAAACATACAATCACTACACTGGCGCACCGTCAAAAATCATGCTTGCACTATCCCAACGTACAGAGCGTCCGCTTCAGAAAATACGGTGCCGTATTTTTTTGCGCCGAACGCTCTGGAGGAACACACTCCGATTTGCAAGTACATACACGCTTTTGTCGCGGCAAAGCTCGCCGTCAAATTACGGCCACTCTTTTGCGGTACCGCTTTGTAGGAAACCAAAGCTTTAGTGAAACGCCGCTGCCCCAGAACTCTGTCCATATTCCTCTACTGTGTTAATTTATGCGGGTAATAAAACCGACAAGGGTCGGATCGGCCTGCATACTTATAGAGGTAAAAAACCGCTTTAGAATGTTTTCGGTATATCTTTTTTAGATAATTTTGGGGGAAATAATTTGCCTGAGATGCCAATTAAAAAAGCCTACATTTAATTGTATTTTAGATTCTTGAATTTTGTACATGGATTAAAAATCTACTATTTCTTGAAATTGTATACATTATGTTAGATAATTATTAATATAATGTTATTAAGACTTTGTAAATATCTGTAAAAACTGTTCTAAATCGTGTCATTTCTGAAAATTGTATACTGAGTGATTAGAATTTAGTAAAAAATTAAAAAAATGTTTTAATGTTATTAAGACCTGTGAAAATTTGTAAAACTGTACAGAATTGTATTATTTTCTGAAAATGATATACTGAGTGTTTAGAATTTAGTAAAAATTAAAAAAATGTTTTAAATTTGTTAAATCATGTGAAATCTTGTATAAAATGACTAGAACCGTTCTTAATCATGTCATTTCTGAAAATTGTATACTGAGTGTTTAGAATTTAGTAAAAAATTAAAAAAAATGTTTTAACGTTATTAAGCCCTGTGAAACTTTGTAAAAAATGACTAAAACAGTCGCAAATCGTCCTATTTTCTTAAAAGTGTATACTGAGTGTTTAGAATTTAGTAAAAATTAAAAAAAATGTTTTAAATTTGTTAAATCATGCGAAATCTTGTATAAAATGACTAGAACCGTTCTTAATCATGGCATTTCTGAAAATTGTATACTGAGTGTTTAGAATTTAGTAAAAAATTAAAAAAAATGTTTTAACGTTATTAAGCCCTGTGAAACTTTGTAAAAAATGACTAAAACAGTCGCAAATCGTCCTATTTTCTTAAAAGTGTATACTGAGTGTTTAGAATTTAGTAAAAATTAAAAAAAATGTTTTAAATTTGTTAAATCATGTGAAATCTTGTATAAAATGACTAGAACCGTTCTTAATCATGACATTTCTGAAAATTGTATACTGAGTGTTTAGAATTTAGTAAAAAATTAAAAAAAATGTTTTAACGTTATTAAGCCCTGTGAAACTTTGTAAAAAATGACTAAAACAGTCGCAAATCGTCCTATTTTCTTAAAAGTGTATACTGAGTGTTTAGAATTTAGTAAAAATTAAAAAAAAATGTTTTAAATTTGTTAAATCATGTGAAATCTTGTATAAAATGACTAGAACCATTCTTAATCATGACATTTCTGAAAATTGTATACTGAGTGTTAAGTATTTAGTGAAAAATTAAAAAAAATGTTTTAACGTTATTAAGCCCTGTGAAACTTTGTAAAAAATGACTAAAACAGTCGCAAATCGTCCTATTTTCTTAAAAAGTGTATACTGAGTGTTTAGAATTTAGTAAAAATTAAAAAAAAATGTTTTAAATTTGTTAAATCATGTGAAATCTTGTATAAAATGTCTAGAACCGTTCTTAATCATGGCATTTCTGAAAATTGTATACTGAGTGTTTAGAATTTAGTAAAAAATTAAAAAAAATGTTTTAACGTTATTAAGCCCTGTGAAACTTTGTAAAAAATGACTAAAACAGTCGCAAATCGTCATATTTTCTTAAAAGTGTATACTGAGTGTTTAGAATTTAGTAAAAATTAAAAAAAATGTTTTAACGTTATTAAGCCCTGTGAAACTTTGTAAAAAATGACTAAAACAGTCGCAAATCGTCCTATTTTCTTAAAAGTGTACACTGAGTGTTTAGAATTTAGTAAAAATTAAAAAAAATGTTTTAAATTTGTTAAATCATGCGAAATCTTGTATAAAATGACTAGAACCGTTCTTAATCATGGCATTTCTGAAAATTGTATACTGAGTGTTTAGAATTTAGTAAAAAATTAAAAAAAATGTTTTAACGTTATTAAGCCCTGTGAAACTTTGTAAAAAATGACTAAAACAGTCGCAAATCGTCATATTTTCTTAAAAGTGTATACTGAGTGTTTAGAATTTAGTAAAAATTAAAAAAAATGTTTTAAATTTGTTAAATCATGTGAAATCTTGTATAAAATGACTAGAACCGTTCTTAATCATGACATTTCTGAAAATTGTATACTGAGTGTTAAGTATTTTAGTTGAAAATAAGATCATAAATCATCTATACAAAACAAGCGCCCCTTATGGATTTGAACGAAAATCATAGATTCGACTATTTTCATGAAAAATAAATCTAAGTACGGAATAATACAGGAAGATTATCTATTTTCTTGGTTTAGAAAGTGATGTAGTTAAGATTTATAACTTAGGAATAAATAAATTATTATTAATCTTTTCGACCTATTTCTCTTGCATATTTAATTTCTTTGATAGTAAGAACTAATCTTTTTATTTTACAAAGTAAAAAAAAAAAGCTAAAGATCGGCGTTATCAGTCAGGTATAAGAACTGATTTAACACGATGGTTTTTGTACAAACGTTCACATACAATTGTATGCTTTTTAACCGATTGTGTCGGAAAAAATGACGATTTATAGATTAGATATTTAGACGAAGAGCTAACCTTCTCAATAAAGTATTGATTATTGCCCTGCTAGCTAGACAACACTTTTTATGTTAGTCAAAAAAAAATTTTTTTTTTTCGGACGCTATTACAGATTTCATCGTTAACTAACAAACATTAAGACCAAAAAATTAGCGTGCAAGATGAAATGTATAGGTTCACTTCATTTCTACATTATTTTACAACTCTCAATCGCATTAAAAACAAGATCAAATAAAAAACAACTTATGACATATGGACGAAAAATGTTTTTCGGGCTATTTAGGTTAGCGACCGCATTACGTCTGAAATACTACATTTTTCGAGCTTATAACATAATTTACTATTTTAACGTTAAAATAGGGGAAATGACGTATCGAAATGCATACTTTTTTTTTTTTGTCGGTCACGAGATTATAGTTTCTTTTAAAATGAACTCTAATATTTACAACACAAATTATCCTTTAAGCCACATTAGTTTAAAACTCGTCTGTCGCTTTCCCTCTATTGTGAGTTTGATTAAAGTATAGCGTAGTATATATTTAGATGAATTTCGCAAATGTTGAATACTTTCAAAACTGAAAAAGCCGCCCTTTGCAATAAATATCTCCGTAGAGTTAGGTACCCTGCAGATTAAGGGTATTTCAGCGGATAATCATATACAAATTCAAAGATTTTGTCTATTTTAATGGATTAACAAACAATATCTATAGGATGACTTTACTGATAAAAAAAAAATAACAAAAATCTATAAAGTCTAGGCTCACATGAAATTCCATAAAGAGCAGCTGCATAGCCTTATCACATCAAACTATATTTTTATTTCGTTCTATTGTCAAAAGTCTGTGTTTAGGAGATTATCGTTCATTTTAAAATGAACTCTAATATGTACATCACCATAAACTACCTCTATATTGATTTCCTAATATTAAATATCTACAATAGTCGAAATTCGCTCGCTAATACCTATGTATGCAAGGTTTCTTCAAAAAATGACAATTTTGTTGTTTAATGGCTTGAAAAAATGGAAAAAGGAGGTTTTTGCATCCATTTATTTCCAGATGAGTGTTAAAAATACTTATAAAACTCGGTATACCGAAGATCAAGCATTAATGAGAGGGTTGAGTCCTGTTTGCCAAATCCTGATTTATAATTTGACGTTGGCAACGGTACAATTTTTTAACATTTTTCATAAGAGGCGTATATTTTTGGGGCTTAGATCTACCAGTTTATCCACGCCCCATTTATTGTTAGTGCTTTAGTAATTTTACTTTCCAATTATTTTTTACCAAAACGCGTAGTTGAAACAGTGTCTATATCAGACGATATAATAAATTTTAAGGATTAATTTGCTTACAAATACACTTCAATTTATTTAGGCTAAAGCAGCCAGACATATACTGGAACTACGAAAACCCTATTACAATTTGGTTGCCTAGAGAAAATTTTGTAAAAAACATAGCTTTCTACACAAATGCTTGCACATTATGTACCTATCATTTTAAGATACCTGGCGACATCAATGTAAGCATTGACATAATGACGCAAGATATAGGTAGGTACTAGAATATTCAAGATTTCTATTAACGATACACTTCAGCATACATGCTAGATGTCATTAATGTCTACGGAAGGCAACAGACATACCAGCTATTTTTACATGGGATTCCATAGACTTGAACGCTTCTTGTTTAGAAATATTTGATGTCATCTTGAGGAGTTCCGTATTGAAGCATCAAACCTACCTGCCAAATAATTGACGAAATATGGGATATCATAAAATATGTCCCCCATCGAACTAAATGATCCTATAAACCAGCTTCACAGACCGTAATTTGTGATGCTAACACGATTAATACGCAATAGAACAAGATTAAGAAACAAAATTTAAAGTAGCTCTTTATCACACGAAAATAATTAAATAATTTACGGTTACAGAACAATAATTATTTTAAAAAGCTGTATAACTAAATATATTATGTTATTAGGAATATTCTGTCTAAAGTAACAGCTGATCTTAGTCGAAAATGAGATCGTATTATTGATTGTTGAATTCGTTAGGTATGAAATAAAATTAGAGATTTCGTCTATTTTTTTCACGATTAAAAAAGAATACCTCTATTTAGCTAAAAATGAAACGATTACAGTGGTAGATTAATTGACTTTACCAAGCATGTAAACTACTAATTTTGCAATAAATATCTTCTATATTTCTAGGTAGGTTTACTCGAAAATGTTGGGCTATTTTCATCAAAAATCCCGATACGAAATTGAAAAATTTGCCTATTTTTGTCGGTTTACAAAGTGATAGTGGAATATTGATTTGATCAAAGAACAATAATTATTTTAAAAATGTTGTATAATTAACTAAATGTCGGTGTTATCAGGCAGGCAAGAAGTTATTTATCTGAATCTTATTTGTACCATTAGCGTTTATATACAAATGTTAGTGGTTTTCAAAAATTGATATCTCGGAAATTATTAGGTTTAGACTTATAATACGCTTATTAAAAAATAATGACTACTTTATGCAAAATTCAAAAATATTATAAGATGTAGGATATCCCAGTAACTTAACCAAAGATTTTCGGTCTTCGTAAAGCTTTTACGTTTCTTCAGCGTACCAAACATTCACTTTTTTTAAATATTGACATCGGGTTAGGATTCTGAACATAGGATTAACATCACTCCAATAGTGAACATGTTGCGTTGTCACAGTTCCATTCGTCGAAAAGTAAACAAAACCGTTTGAGCTACGTGGGGAATAAATAAAGTTGGCTTGTTGAAAAATTTTAATATTTATTAAGGTAAAAGACTATAAATATATCGATACAACACTTTGGCATTTCTAATACTACAAACATGAATATCTAAAATGTGATATTTAAAACCATCAACTCTCTCTCCCTTCTCTAATTTTGGTACACCAATGCTGTCTTCTAAGTTTATAATATATGGCGTCCTGCAGTTTAATTCCAAAAATGTTTTAACTAAAAATTCCTCTTTAACACGTCCTTTAACGTAAATAATGTCTGCGTCTATCAGATTGTTGGATATGATATTATGTAGTTCCTTGTAATCGGTATCACCATAATTATAAAGGATACCATGATGATTTCCAAATAGATATTTGACTTGTTTCTTGCAAGCCTTACTTAAGGTGTCGAATGGTTTAACTGGTTTAAAAAAGTAACTTTTCATACTATTTCCATCATAAATAGCCAATTCTTTCGCGTAAAATTCAGGTATGTTAAATCCTTGAATATCGACTACAACGAACTTCATTGTCTGAAGACTCAAATCAAGCAAGTATATTTTCATATTTTTATCGCTCTTAAGTTCGATTTCAAAAGCACACCCCCACTTTTCGATAATTTCACAGTCTTAGCACATAGATCTTATATTTTTATTTACGATCAATTCATCTTTATTCGCCAATCGTCTCAAACGAGTCTGCTTTTGAAAGTAATATAGCCTTAGTATTCAGAAAATATTAATAATATCGGAGCTTAAAACATCCTTGACACTAAAAAATCATTGTGTTTCCTAACAAAACCCATCATCTTGTCTATTTAGCTTGCTTTCCTATTGTTTAGCAGGTTAAATAAAATTATTATTTCGCTCTTTTTGTCGATACTGAATCGTTAGGGGAATACGTTTCTAGTTCTATAAGAGAGACAGTTAAAATTTATGTAAGCAATCAAAAATCCTACACTATGAGCTACTTAGTTAAAATTTCATATTTCCTTCCTGGATCAGGCAAAATTTGTGATGTGTCGGACAAAATTTATAAAAATACGAAAAAAAAAATGCTGGATGCATTTTTAGCGTGACTTTCTATTTAATACCATCTTATTTCAAGCTATAATTCGGTTGTCAAAATGAGAATAAAATAATTTTCCCATGGTTTATGTCATCTTAAAAAAGTCAAAAGGTTATATTCTGTAGAGGGTCAGATACATTCAAATTTAAATATTTTCTCCAAGAAGAATTTTAAGATAGTATTATAGTAAATAAAAATTCTATACCTCCAATATTTCTTGGAAACATATCGTGTTCTAGCGACATAACCCAAAAGTACCTCTATTCAGAAACGCATCGTACTTTTCTTGTCAATAATTGTCTCATTGTCCCATCCATTACATTATTATAATCTTAAAGCACCTGTTACCAGCATTATCTGTTTTTATGGTTTTCATAAAACATAGCGATTACCGATGAAAATTAAACGAAAACTTAATAAATAACTTTTTTTTCAACTGAAATAGACTGATTTTCGATGGAAAAATGTTACTTATAACTAAAAATGAATATAAGACATATACGCAATGATATTTAGAATAAATCAATGTTTTCTAAAATTACTATGAAATATTCACAAAATCGTTTCGTTATAACCAAAGCAGCAAGGCTTGCAGATTTCGTATAGAGTTCAAACGCGATACTGAGATGATCTTTTTTTTTTATATTTTTGTAGAATAATGCACCACTACGTTGTAAGTACTTGAGAGAGGACTTTCTTGAAAAATCCTCAAATTTCTATGCAATTTTGTTCCTTCTAGAGTTAAATTCACACAGAAAACCCCGTATTCTTATCTTTCAGGTTGGTATATTAAAAAGGGCTTATTAGTATGGTTTAGAAAACAAGCAATATTAATTAACGCGCCCCCCTCAGGTTTGTTCAGGTTTCTCAAACGTTTGAGAAACCTGAACAAACCTGAGGGGGGCGCGTCAAACCTGAAACCGATTGCAAGGAGCACTAACCTTAGTACATGTAATCAAACCTGAGCTACCCTGAAAGATTATGATGAAACCCGACTCTCTACATGCAATCAAACCTGAGCTACCCTGAAAGATTATGATGAAACCCGACTCTCTGCATCGCAACCATTGGAGTGGAAAAAAAAATTTTTTCAACTCTTCATACGACGAAAAAACATCCGTTAATTAATATTGCTTGTTTTCTAAACCATACTAATAAGCCCTTTTTAATATACCAACCTGAAAGATAAGAATACGGGGTTTTCTGTGTGAATTTAACTCTAGAAGGAACAAAATTGCATAGAAATTTGAGGATTTTTCAAGAAAGTCCTCTCTCAAGTACTTACAACGTAGTGGTGCATTATTCTACAAAAATATAAAAAAAAAAGATCATCTCAGTATCGCGTTTGAACTCTATACGAAATCTGCAAGCCTTGCTGCTTTGGTTATAACGAAACGATTTTGTGAATATTTCATAGTAATTTTAGAAAACATTGATTTATTCTAAATATCATTGCGTATATGTCTTATATTCATTTTTAGTTATAAGTAACATTTTTCCATCGAAAATCAGTCTATTTCAGTTGAAAAAAAAGTTATTTATTAAGTTTTCGTTTAATTTTCATCGGTAATCGCTATGTTTTATGAAAACCATAAAAACAGATAATGCTGGTAACAGGTGCTTTAAGATTATAATAATGTAATGGATGGGACAATGAGACAATTATTGACAAGAAAAGTACGATGCGTTTCTGAATAGAGGTACTTTTGGGTTATGTCGCTAGAACACGATATGTTTCCAAGAAATATTGGAGGTATAGAATTTTTATTTACTATAATACTATCTTAAAATTCTTCTTGGAGAAAATATTTAAATTTGAATGTATCTGACCCTCTACAGAATATAACCTTTTGACTTTTTTAAGATGACATAAACCATGGGAAAATTATTTTATTCTCATTTTGACAACCGAATTATAGCTTGAAATAAGATGGTATTAAATAGAAAGTCACGCTAAAAATGCATCCAGCATTTTTTTTTTCGTATTTTTATAAATTTTGTCCGACACATCACAAATTTTGCCTGATCCAGGAAGGAAATATGAAATTTTAACTAAGTAGCTCATAGTGTAGGATTTTTGATTGCTTACATAAATTTTAACTGTCTCTCTTATAGAACTAGAAACGTATTCCCCTAACGATTCAGTATCGACAAAAAGAGCGAAATAATAATTTTATTTAACCTGCTAAACAATAGGAAAGCAAGCTAAATAGACAAGATGATGGGTTTTGTTAGGAAACACAATGATTTTTTAGTGTCAAGGATGTTTTAAGCTCCGATATTATTAATATTTTCTGAATACTAAGGCTATATTACTTTCAAAAGCAGACTCGTTTGAGACGATTGGCGAATAAAGATGAATTGATCGTAAATAAAAATATAAGATCTATGTGCTAAGACTGTGAAATTATCGAAAAGTGGGGGTGTGCTTTTGAAATCGAACTTAAGAGCGATAAAAATATGAAAATATACTTGCCTGATTTGAGTCTTCAGACAATGAAGTTCGTTGTAGTCGATATTCAAGGATTTAACATACCTGAATTTTACGCGAAAGAATTGGCTATTTATGATGGAAATAGTATGAAAAGTTACTTTTTTAAACCAGTTAAACCATTCGACACCTTAAGTAAGGCTTGCAAGAAACAAGTCAAATATCTATTTGGAAATCATCATGGTATCCTTTATAATTATGGTGATACCGATTACAAGGAACTACATAATATCATATCCAACAATCTGATAGACGCAGACATTATTTACGTTAAAGGACGTGTTAAAGAGGAATTTTTAGTTAAAACATTTTTGGAATTAAACTGCAGGACGCCATATATTATAAACTTAGAAGACAGCATTGGTGTACCAAAATTAGAGAAGGGAGAGAGAGTTGATGGTTTTAAATATCACATTTTAGATATTCATGTTTGTAGTATTAGAAATGCCAAAGTGTTGTATCGATATATTTATAGTCTTTTACCTTAATAAATATTAAAATTTTTCAACAAGCCAACTTTATTTATTCCCCACGTAGCTCAAACGGTTTTGTTTACTTTTCGACGAATGGAACTGTGACAACGCAACATGTTCACTATTGGAGTGATGTTAATCCTATGTTCAGAATCCTAACCCGATGTCAATATTTAAAAAAAGTGAATGTTTGGTACGCTGAAGAAACGTAAAAGCTTTACGAAGACCGAAAATCTTTGGTTAAGTTACTGGGATATCCTACATCTTATAATATTTTTGAATTTTGCATAAAGTAGTCATTATTTTTTAATAAGCGTATTATAAGTCTAAACCTAATAATTTCCGAGATATCAATTTTTGAAAACCACTAACATTTGTATATAAACGCTAATGGTACAAATAAGATTCAGATAAATAACTTCTTGCCTGCCTGATAACACCGACATTTAGTTAATTATACAACATTTTTAAAATAATTATTGTTCTTTGATCAAATCAATATTCCACTATCACTTTGTAAACCGACAAAAATAGGCAAATTTTTCAATTTCGTATCGGGATTTTTGATGAAAATAGCCCAACATTTTCGAGTAAACCTACCTAGAAATATAGAAGATATTTATTGCAAAATTAGTAGTTTACATGCTTGGTAAAGTGAATTAATCTACCACTGTAATCGTTTCATTTTTAGCTAAATAGAGGTATTCTTTTTTAATCGTGAAAAAAATAGACGAAATCTCTAATTTTATTTCATACCTAACGAATTCAACAATCAATAATACGATCTCATTTTCGACTAAGATCAGCTGTTACTTTAGACAGAATATTCCTAATAACATAATATATTTAGTTATACAGCTTTTTAAAATAATTATTGTTCTGTAACCGTAAATTATTTAATTATTTTCGTGTGATAAAGAGCTACTTTAAATTTTGTTTCTTAATCTTGTTCTATTGCGTATTAATCGTGTTAGCATCACAAATTACGGTCTGTGAAGCTGGTTTATAGGATCATTTAGTTCGATGGGGGACATATTTTATGATATCCCATATTTCGTCAATTATTTGGCAGGTAGGTTTGATGCTTCAATACGGAACTCCTCAAGATGACATCAAATATTTCTAAACAAGAAGCGTTCAAGTCTATGGAATCCCATGTAAAAATAGCTGGTATGTCTGTTGCCTTCCGTAGACATTAATGACATCTAGCATGTATGCTGAAGTGTATCGTTAATAGAAATCTTGAATATTCTAGTACCTACCTATATCTTGCGTCATTATGTCAATGCTTACATTGATGTCGCCAGGTATCTTAAAATGATAGGTACATAATGTGCAAGCATTTGTGTAGAAAGCTATGTTTTTTACAAAATTTTCTCTAGGCAACCAAATTGTAATAGGGTTTTCGTAGTTCCAGTATATGTCTGGCTGCTTTAGCCTAAATAAATTGAAGTGTATTTGTAAGCAAATTAATCCTTAAAATTTATTATATCGTCTGATATAGACACTGTTTCAACTACGCGTTTTGGTAAAAAATAATTGGAAAGTAAAATTACTAAAGCACTAACAATAAATGGGGCGTGGATAAACTGGTAGATCTAAGCCCCAAAAATATACGCCTCTTATGAAAAATGTTAAAAAATTGTACCGTTGCCAACGTCAAATTATAAATCAGGATTTGGCAAACAGGACTCAACCCTCTCATTAATGCTTGATCTTCGGTATACCGAGTTTTATAAGTATTTTTAACACTCATCTGGAAATAAATGGATGCAAAAACCTCCTTTTTCCATTTTTTCAAGCCATTAAACAACAAAATTGTCATTTTTTGAAGAAACCTTGCATACATAGGTATTAGCGAGCGAATTTCGACTATTGTAGATATTTAATATTAGAAAATCAATATAGAGGTAGTTTATGGTGATGTACATATTAGAGTTCATTTTAAAATGAACGATAATCTCCTAAACACAGACTTTTGACAATAGAACGAAATAAAAATATAGTTTGATGTGATAAGGCTATGCAGCTGCTCTTTATGGAATTTCATGTGAGCCTAGACTTTATAGATTTTTGTTATTTTTTTTTTATCAGTAAAGTCATCCTATAGATATTGTTTGTTAATCCATTAAAATAGACAAAATCTTTGAATTTGTATATGATTATCCGCTGAAATACCCTTAATCTGCAGGGTACCTAACTCTACGGAGATATTTATTGCAAAGGGCGGCTTTTTCAGTTTTGAAAGTATTCAACATTTGCGAAATTCATCTAAATATATACTACGCTATACTTTAATCAAACTCACAATAGAGGGAAAGCGACAGACGAGTTTTAAACTAATGTGGCTTAAAGGATAATTTGTGTTGTAAATATTAGAGTTCATTTTAAAAGAAACTATAATCTCGTGACCGACAAAAAAAAAAAAGTATGCATTTCGATACGTCATTTCCCCTATTTTAACGTTAAAATAGTAAATTATGTTATAAGCTCGAAAAATGTAGTATTTCAGACGTAATGCGGTCGCTAACCTAAATAGCCCGAAAAACATTTTTCGTCCATATGTCATAAGTTGTTTTTTATTTGATCTTGTTTTTAATGCGATTGAGAGTTGTAAAATAATGTAGAAATGAAGTGAACCTATACATTTCATCTTGCACGCTAATTTTTTGGTCTTAATGTTTGTTAGTTAACGATGAAATCTGTAATAGCGTCCGAAAAAAAAAAATTTTTTTTTGACTAACATAAAAAGTGTTGTCTAGCTAGCAGGGCAATAATCAATACTTTATTGAGAAGGTTAGCTCTTCGTCTAAATATCTAATCTATAAATCGTCATTTTTTCCGACACAATCGGTTAAAAAGCATACAATTGTATGTGAACGTTTGTACAAAAACCATCGTGTTAAATCAGTTCTTATACCTGACTGACAACGCCGATCTTTAGCTTTTTTTTTTTTACTTTGTAAAATAAAAAGATTAGTTCTTACTATCAAAGAAATTAAATATGCAAGAGAAATAGGTCGAAAAGATTAATAATAATTTATTTATTCCTAAGTTATAAATCTTAACTACATCACTTTCTAAACCAAGAAAATAGATAATCTTCCTGTATTATTCCGTACTTAGATTTATTTTTCATGAAAATAGTCGAATCTATGATTTTCGTTCAAATCCATAAGGGGCGCTTGTTTTGTATAGATGATTTATGATCTTATTTTCAACTAAAATACTTAACACTCAGTATACAATTTTCAGAAATGTCATGATTAAGAACGGTTCTAGTCATTTTATACAAGATTTCACATGATTTAACAAATTTAAAACATTTTTTTTAATTTTTACTAAATTCTAAACACTCAGTATACACTTTTAAGAAAATATGACGATTTGCGACTGTTTTAGTCATTTTTTACAAAGTTTCACAGGGCTTAATAACGTTAAAACATTTTTTTTAATTTTTTACTAAATTCTAAACACTCAGTATACAATTTTCAGAAATGCCATGATTAAGAACGGTTCTAGTCATTTTATACAAGATTTCGCATGATTTAACAAATTTAAAACATTTTTTTTAATTTTTACTAAATTCTAAACACTCAGTATACACTTTTAAGAAAATAGGACGATTTGCGACTGTTTTAGTCATTTTTTACAAAGTTTCACAGGGCTTAATAACGTTAAAACATTTTTTTTTAATTTTTTACTAAATTCTAAACACTCAGTATACAATTTTCAGAAATGTCATGATTAAGAACGGTTCTAGACATTTTATACAAGATTTCACATGATTTAACAAATTTAAAACATTTTTTTTTAATTTTTACTAAATTCTAAACACTCAGTATACACTTTTTAAGAAAATAGGACGATTTGCGACTGTTTTAGTCATTTTTTACAAAGTTTCACAGGGCTTAATAACGTTAAAACATTTTTTTTAATTTTTCACTAAATACTTAACACTCAGTATACAATTTTCAGAAATGTCATGATTAAGAATGGTTCTAGTCATTTTATACAAGATTTCACATGATTTAACAAATTTAAAACATTTTTTTTTAATTTTTACTAAATTCTAAACACTCAGTATACACTTTTAAGAAAATAGGACGATTTGCGACTGTTTTAGTCATTTTTTACAAAGTTTCACAGGGCTTAATAACGTTAAAACATTTTTTTTAATTTTTTACTAAATTCTAAACACTCAGTATACAATTTTCAGAAATGTCATGATTAAGAACGGTTCTAGTCATTTTATACAAGATTTCACATGATTTAACAAATTTAAAACATTTTTTTTAATTTTTACTAAATTCTAAACACTCAGTATACACTTTTAAGAAAATAGGACGATTTGCGACTGTTTTAGTCATTTTTTACAAAGTTTCACAGGGCTTAATAACGTTAAAACATTTTTTTTAATTTTTTACTAAATTCTAAACACTCAGTATACAATTTTCAGAAATGCCATGATTAAGAACGGTTCTAGTCATTTTATACAAGATTTCGCATGATTTAACAAATTTAAAACATTTTTTTTAATTTTTACTAAATTCTAAACACTCAGTATACACTTTTAAGAAAATAGGACGATTTGCGACTGTTTTAGTCATTTTTTACAAAGTTTCACAGGGCTTAATAACGTTAAAACATTTTTTTTAATTTTTTACTAAATTCTAAACACTCAGTATACAATTTTCAGAAATGACATGATTAAGAACGGTTCTAGTCATTTTATACAAGATTTCACATGATTTAACAAATTTAAAACATTTTTTTAATTTTTACTAAATTCTAAACACTCAGTATATCATTTTCAGAAAATAATACAATTCTGTACAGTTTTACAAATTTTCACAGGTCTTAATAACATTAAAACATTTTTTTAATTTTTTACTAAATTCTAATCACTCAGTATACAATTTTCAGAAATGACACGATTTAGAACAGTTTTTACAGATATTTACAAAGTCTTAATAACATTATATTAATAATTATCTAACATAATGTATACAATTTCAAGAAATAGTAGATTTTTAATCCATGTACAAAATTCAAGAATCTAAAATACAATTAAATGTAGGCTTTTTTAATTGGCATCTCAGGCAAATTATTTCCCCCAAAATTATCTAAAAAAGATATACCGAAAACATTCTAAAGCGGTTTTTTACCTCTATAAGTATGCAGGCCGATCCGACCCTTGTCGGTTTTATTACCCGCATAAATTAACACAGTAGAGGAATATGGACAGAGTTCTGGGGCAGCGGCGTTTCACTAAAGCTTTGGTTTCCTACAAAGCGGTACCGCAAAAGAGTGGCCGTAATTTGACGGCGAGCTTTGCCGCGACAAAAGCGTGTATGTACTTGCAAATCGGAGTGTGTTCCTCCAGAGCGTTCGGCGCAAAAAAATACGGCACCGTATTTTCTGAAGCGGACGCTCTGTACGTTGGGATAGTGCAAGCATGATTTTTGACGGTGCGCCAGTGTAGTGATTGTATGTTTTAATTATAATATTTGGAAATTAATTGGTCTAGCGAACAAGATAAAATTTTAATCGAGTTTTTTTTACTATATCGCTTTAACAGCGGCGTTTCACTAAGGTTAAATCATAAAAAGTCGGGTTTTATCTCGGGTCAGTTCATAAATATTCAGGTTCAAATTAGGGTTAGATGAGAAGCCGCCTCGCAAAAGCATCCGGGTTAGGTCGTAAAAAGTCGGGTTTTATCTCGGGTCAGTTCATAAATATTAAGGTTCAAATTAGGGTTAGATAAGAAGCCGCCTCGCGAAAGCATTCGGGTTAGGTCGTAAAAAAGTCGGGGTTTTATCTCGGGTCAGTTCATAAATATTAAGGTTCAAATTAGGGTTAGATAAGAAGCCGCCTCACGAAAGCACTTGGGTTAGGTCGTAAAAAGTCGGGTTTAATTTCGGGTTATTTTGTAAACAGCACCACCGAACCACCCGGGTTAGGTTATAAAACGCACCACCGAACCGCCCGGGTTAGGTCGTAAATCGCACCACCGCACCACTTGGGTTAGATCATAAAACGCACCACCGAACCACCCGGGTTAGGTCATAAAACGCACCACCGAACCACCCGGGTTAGTTGCACCACCAGCACCACCAGCACCACCTGGTCCAGCTCTCTTAGTTTTCCTCTACTAGTGACTCGTTTACCTGAACCGGTAGTAACACGCCGAGGAGGTTTTCATTTTAATGTAAAATTTGCGGGATACAATATTTAACAAAGTTCCATAAAATTATTCGAATTTTTAAACTTTAAGTTTCTTTTCTGTTTTAGTTTCTCCTTGGGAATAATTCCTACTGTTTTAGAGATTAAAGCCAAACATTGGGTTTTGAACGGCTAAATACGTTTATAAATATATTATTCTTGTTATTAGGAATTTTTTGAGGGTTATTTTGGATTACTTATTATTTCTCAAAGGCACCTTTTAATTTTTCGTTTTTATGATTTGTTTGGCTAACTATTTTCCAACAATAAAAAGTTCATAACTTCCCAGATTTTTATTTTTTTTTAAGCCTGTAAAAAGAAAAATTGGCATAGGAGATATAAACTTCATTTGCACTTTCCCATTACCACTTCTGCGAACATGCATGGAAATTGTATTCCGATTTTACACTTTCCCTTTTTGAGGTAAGTGTAAAATAATCATTCAAATCTCAAGATCTCAAAAATAATTCATGAGTGCCCTATGCAGTATGCAAAGTAAACATATTAAACTAGTACTTTCTTACAAAGACACTTTTATAAATATTGTATATTTAAAGTAGGAAGGAAATAAACTTGAACTATTAAAAAGGGCTTCGCACTTGCCCCAGTCTACCCTAATTATAAGCTTTGTAATGTTATGCTGAAAAATAAACAGAATTGTTTTGTACTGCTTTTTTGCTGCAATTGACGGCGAATGCTGTGTCGCTGAGCTGCGGCAGTGAAACCGTGTACATACAAATCGCATTAAACCAGTACCGAGCTACTAATCGCGAACGCCAGCCACGGCAGCTGACTGCTCCAGAGAAACCATACCTTAGCCTTAGAGGCTCGTTAAGCTGGATTTATAAACTCGAAAAGTTGGCGAGGTTGAGGTTCAGTTGGTGTTGGAAATAGGAGTTCAATTTAAACTAAAGGGAAAACTCAGTTCCATTTATACACTCGTTCATGTTGTTGATGTGATGCTCATGTAAGGTTCGAAAACTTCCCGGGTAGTTCGAGATAACCAATTTTTATGCTCGGAGTTCAGAATATCTAACCTCACAAACTTGATCATAACTTCAACCTCACCAACTTTTCGAGTTTATAAATCCAGCTTTAGAGTTTATAACCTTTATTTTACTATTTTTTATATTATGAATCAATTAAACTTATATCATCTACCTAAATATTACATTCAAATCTATGAGTTTTCGCAGATCTCAAATCTCACAATAGTCACAAGCGTTGCACTCTGCTTCGGCATTTTCAATGTCATCCCCGGTTGCATCTTTGTAAAGGACTGTACATTTTTTGATTTAACAGCTCGTTCGCAATTTTTGGTAAACCAAGGCTTGCCGAAGAGCACTTTATTGAGAAAGGGATGAAGGTTTCCATGCCAGTAAGGATATCCTCCGATACGTCTCTAGCACAGATGGATGGATCGTCAGAGGTAAAACAAACGTTCCGCCAAGGAAAGATTCGAAAATGATCCTTTAGGTCATCCCATTTAGCTGATGTATAATTCCAGATCTTGAGTGGTTTAGGAGGCTGTTCGGCATTAATTGGTAGTTTGTTCAGTGCTAAAATAAGGTTGTGGCCAGACGTTCATAACGGAGGCTTTACGGTGACGAGTGTATAAGTCGGGGTTTGAAGTTAAGAAAATATTATAGTAATATAAATATAACTTAATGCACTTAAAGTTGAATATTGCTTTGTGATTATACTGCTTTTTTGACTATATTTTGTGTATATTTATAAACAGTGAACATTTTATTTGTAACTAGGACATTGTGCGGCCAGTGGGTCAGTTTTTACTGTGATCATAGACTAATAACTAGTCTATGCTGTGATTAATTAATGCCAAATACGAATGGTTGCATTCTTCCGTTTTGCCTAAATACATAGAGATAAATTAAAAGCTTGTAACAAATAATGTTTTACGATGTAGTTCATTTGGTATTTACCAATATCTGGACAAACATTTCAATTTTTATAAAGTATTAAAGGTCTGTTCAATAATAAGGTTTTAAAATGACATAAGTACCACGAATTTAAGCGAAGTAAAAAAACCTTATTTATTGCCCTTAAGTATTATTTAGGAGGTTACCAGTCAATCCTGTTTACATTTAGCATGTTTAGTAACTTTCTCGTAGTTTTTGTCGTTTGGACTAGAAACTTCTTATGCGAAATAGGTACATTTTTTAAGTCCGGTCCTGTTTAATTGTTGCGATGTGTTGCTATGAACCGCTAAAGTATTTTGAAATGCGCAGCTCAAAATACATCGTGCGCGAGACCACTACATTGCCACTTCTGTTATTATTTTTTGGCTATCCATTCCTATACACATATCAGTGGTTGCTACTTGCTACCCAAGACCAACCGTCGAGTGTTATTCTAAACAGAAACTGTGGTAAGGATTTTTTTTTCGTTTCACAGTGTTTATTTTTGCAAATATTTTTACTAATGGAGGACCGTTCAACACCGAAAATTTAGCATAAACCGATTTTCTATTTAGTGGGTAATATAGTAATAAAGTAAAATGATAAATAATAAATTTTAAAATTTACATTTAAACCGTTCAGTTTCAAATCTAAATCACGTGCCTGACCGATTTATTCATTTCCGTGTCTAAAACTAATTTTGATTTTTGTTTGGGATTCGATCCTTGGACCACGTAACGCAAACGTGTATTGTATGTTGGCGGCAATACGATAGGAAATAATAGATCTGCATGATATTTCTGCAACGGTTAACGTTTTAAAATATCAGGTGGTTTGAGGGTCTGTCCGATCGGACATTGGAATTTATTTTTTTTTCTTTGATGAAAAGATAACAACGTGTGAGTTATTGCTTACTGGCGGCAACTCGACAGGCAATAACCGTACCACGAGATATATACGAGGGGGCTTGACATTAAGTAGATATCTGTGGTCTTTTTTTTTATTTATGCGAATACCGTAAAATATTTTTTTATCAAATTCGAATAACCAGAGTCCGGAATAGAAACGCTTCAGATTTGAACGTCCTTCTTGCACCACATGAAAACCGCATCACTGTGATTTTTTTACCATTACCATTCCGCTTATCTACCTGGCTAGTGAACTGATTTTTCCGCTTTGGCATCCCCATTAGTAACTCATTATCTCCCGCATTAATAATTGGTAATATTGCTTCCGCTTGCTCACCCTCATTGCTGGTTATTGCTTAGTCCGCACGATCTACCACCACCCGTATCCCAGCTGCTTAAGTTACTTGGTACACCGTCTTTTTTATTTAGTCTAAAATATTAGCATTAACAGTAGAAATCCGCATGGGATATTAGCATGATATAATTTTCGCTAATCACATTTAATTCATTTATGAAAGAAAACAAGGTCTGTCTATACCACCAAACTAAAATTTATTTGTCCCTTTAAGGTGAAAAAAGGATTAAAGAGTGTACATAATTTAATGTCATTTTAGGTTGTACTAGTTTCGACTTTAGTCAAAGTCATCCTCAGCAACCATACAATTAAGAATTATGTCTTTAGGATGTACCTAAATAAACGAACTAAAACAAATTAAAATGGGGGAACGAAGTGGTTCAACAATACATGGCCATAACGTGCACCTTATGCAGCCAATGGACTCAACAGAAGACAATCACCTACACGATGCTACTTTCAGCAATGAAGGAAATCAGATGCGAAAATTGTAATAGAGGACAAAATTCCAAATGGGATCATTTATAGTCATGATATGATGTATAGCTGTCTATAATGAAAATTCAATAAAATAAACGTTTCATGAGTCAACTCCAAGAGGGAACATGATTTATATTTGGTGGGTCAGAATTTTTAATAAGAATAGTAATAAAGTAAAAGGGGGGGGGGAGAAGGGAAATTAAAATGTGTTAAAATAATTTACGTCATTGAGTTAGTTGGGGTCATCAAATTCTCCATATTTATGGATTATTATTTAAATTATATCAACTTAATCGGGTCTACGTTGCAAATTTTCTTTTTTGAGTTATTTTTTTTTTTTGAGTATTTATCGCCTATTAATTTCTTTTGTACTCTGTGCACATATTAATTTAAATCCGGATGTACACGAGCGGCTATTTTGTTAAAAGTTAAAACCAGTGTTTTCTTCCATCAATATTCTTGGCTATCACCCGTTGCAGGTACCTAACGCTTACTTACCGGCTGAAGCTGTAAGTCAATCACTTCTTCGATCAAGGTGAATCCTGAGCATTATCTCCTCAGTTTAAAGGCTTCCCGATAGGCAAAGTAGATCCCTTTACCACTGAAAATAAATAAAGGGTGTTGTCCGAGGATTCTGTTCCTGATACTTGCCAACCGAAAACCAGCATTTTAGTTAACCAGCGTCAAAAACCGAAATAAATCCGCAAAACATAACAACTTTTACTAATTACCGTTACAACTTTGAAGGAGACCGTTACACAGCTTATGGTTCATCAGGTGCCAGCCTAGGAATTGCCGGAATTGGTTGTTTTCTTCCGTGAACAGTAATTTAAGCAGTTTGTTCCGAAAATGCAAATCACTATGATACAAACAAATTATACTGAATCCAAATAAGATAAAATTGTTTATTCAGATAATTGTAAAATTTTTCAATATTAATTACCATTATTTAACGAGTAAACATGTGAACGTGTTAGTAAAAAATAACGCTGTTATTTTTTTTTTTTTCTCTACCAATAAATAATGCAGACATTACAAATTTAATTTTGAAGTTATGTTATTCACTAACCATAGTGTTAGTTATAACCGTTAATTTATGAGTTCACTCCACAGTTTGCGACTAATGAAAACATCGAATATTTATTTCATTTAGGTATAGTATACCTAATTCATAACAAGTGTAGAAAGAAGCAATTTTCACACGAGTTATGACGCTATTTTTTTTTAGGCTACAAAATCTTTACCAAAAATCACTAATTTCTGTCTTTATTTAATACCCCCAACAGCTAGAGTTGAAAACTAGATACTTTTAAAGTTTTTTTTTATTAAAACGCGTTTAATATTCTTGCCAAGGTAAAAAGGTGTAAAAGCTTATAGTGTCGCATTAAAAAAATATAAAGCTGAAAATATTGGCAAAAACGTCCCAAAAAACTTATGAGTTATTGTAAAATGCGTTTATGGAATGGGGAATTTTTCCAAAGCAATGGTCTCTTTACTTTACCAAAACACAGATAGAGCCACACCAGATGCAAAAAAATGTCAGCTTGCTGTTTACCTTGCACTTGATACGATAGTGATCCTAAAATTGTCCTTGAGGAACACCATATTTAAATGCTTTTGAATAGCTTTCTTTTTTATCTATTTTAACATAAGTTGATCTATCTTTAAGATTGTATTTTCAACTTTTTTTAATAGTAAATTATGGCTAACCGTATAAATTATTAGATAAGTAATTTCTTTCAGAATAGGAATAGAAATGTGTCGTAATTGGTTTTTGTCATATTTTCTTTTAATTTATAGTAATTAACTTTAATTAACAAGCACGTCTTCTTTATTATTATTATTATTATTATTATTATTATTATTATTAACATAATTTTTATACATTAATAATAGTTATTTATGGTACAAGTGTGTTATGTTATATACAAGTCACGCTGGGAAATGGTTAGCCCTTGAGGCCGTAGGCCGAGAGGGCTAATTCCCAAGTGACTTATATGACTTAACACACGAGTGCCATACAAAATTTTATCCAACACTTGATAGATATTATTAAAAAACGAAAAAATATATTGTTTCAATGTAAACTGGAAAACACTGTATTACATTATAACTGACATATTTCTGAATGACAAATTTGACACGTAAAAGTAGGTTAAGGTGATTTTTGATGTGCAACAGTGGAATGGGGTCATTTGGTCAAAACTGAAATTACACTCTTTGCCTAACTTTTATGAAGCATTTATAAGATATAGTTAGCTCTGAAAATTTTAAGTCAGTCCGATAAGTAGTTTTTGAAATACACCAGATCAAAACAAATAAAACGCTCGCGAGGCAGTGACGTCATTACTTTCCACATTTCTTCCGTTTTGAACTTGTGCAACGGTTTTTCTGTATGTAAACAAGGGAGATGCGCTTACTGTTTCTTTGTTGAGTTAAAGCATCAAAAATTTATTATTACTACATTACTACACTTCTAATAACATTCTATAACAAGTAGGAACTGCCATGACATATGAGTTCTAGACTATACTTTTTCTAATTTTGTCTCGAAAAATAGATATTTCGAACGCGCTAGCGAGTTCGAAATATATCCATTTCGAACTCCGAATTTTATTTTTTAAAAGTTGGCATTGGTTATATTTAAATGTTTTATTCTGTTGACGTCTGACGTTTCCTGTTATTGTTATCCATGAGAAAAGAAAGTTTTCGGGATTTCTCTGGTAAAAGTTGATTTATCGTTTTATTAGCAATATCCCTTAACTCAGGGGGAGTTAAACTTAGATTATCATGCTCCATATTTTTTTAATTATAATTATGAACAACTCTATGAAATATTAAATCACAAATTTCGTGACAATGACACAAAGAAAATATTATTTATTGTCAAGGCTACTATGATAAAAAGAAATTTAGAGTATTACCAACATAGAATTTAGACACACAAATTTACAAAATTTGAAGGGTTGATTTTCTTTTTAAATATGTATTTTCTTATTGAAAAAAATACAAAATAGAAAAAATAGTATAAAGTACGTGTTTTATAAAGCAGTTAGAGCACTTGTCCCGTTAAAAAACTCGCCGCAAGCGGCTCGTTTTTTAACATGGACGCGTGCTATAAGATGATGCTTTATAAAACATGTACTTTAATATACTATTCTCTAACACTGTTTTAGAAAAAGGAACGAGCAATAATTATTAAAAATTATTTTTCTCTTCTGCAGTGGCGACAAAGGCCTTAGAAGAAAAGTAGAGAATTTCAAAGATTTTTTCAAATATGTTAAAATATGAGTTTTGTTATGTAAAAAATTACTGCTCCCAGCTCTAGATTTCAAAAGCCCCCCTCCCCCCAGCGCCCATGCAACATATGGTACATGATAATACAGAAAATTGTATCAAATTAAGTTTATCATTTTTAATGCGATAAAATATATTATTGACATTAAACTGAACAAGTTATGACAACAGATTATAAAACAATGTTCATCCGGCGGCTCCTATGGCCTAATTTATTAAGCACTTCCTCGACATTTATATTAATTTTATAATATATGTTCATAAGCGCCAGAGAGCTGAGCCTATTTTCCCCTATTGAATTCCTCAAATACGTCTTTAATCTTCTTAGGGTACTATAGCTCCTCTCTGGAGTTGCTGTTGTTACTGGTATTACTGCAACTGTTCTAAGAAGCTCGTGTATGTTGGGAAACATCACTTTGTCACATCTGTTCAGCATTTCCATAACTGACGGTTTGGTGTCTGGAAATTCACTGATTTGTCGTTTCCACAATAAATATTCAACATGTACTTGTTCAGTGCTGATCATGGCACCATTTTCAAGAAGGTCATCTTCATAAAATTTGACCAGTACATTGAAATCGTCGGTGTTTCCTAATCCGGATACCAAACAAGAAAAGGAAGATAGGATATTTTTATGAACTAAAAACCTATTCTGAATTTCTGTAATCATGGCATCCAAAAATGGGACAAATATAGAAATACGATAATACGATTCGGGATCTGCAATATTTACGTTGGACCGATTGACTTGTCGTTTATTTGTCCTCGCAATTATGATTGGTATCTCATATTTCTCACACCTTGCTCTTTCTTTAGAAAAAATTATCTCAAATTGGGCATCTGTATTTTTTCTTACATCCATTAATTAATCTTCAAGCATTTGAGCATGTTTTACCGCGACAGCCAAATCCAAATCTTCTTTTTGTATAAATAATAAAATGCTGTTGCTAAATACGAATTCGCTTACAAAAAGGGAAACAATAAATTTCACAGTGCGGATGGAGTTGATTAATCCAGTTGCACCAGTCGACGCGTCACGTTCAGTCCAGTTACTAATTTCATCCAAGCCTTCGCATACAGCATCCAGAAGTTCAAAAAAAATCATTATAGAGTCATGCCTCTCGACCCTTCTTCAAATGCATTTTTCTCGAATCGGGGCAAAATTCATCGTTCATCCTTGATAAAACTTTTTGTCTCTTTGCGGTATGAAAGAATGAATATGTCTTTTCAACTATTCCAAAACAATTTCTGATGTCTTCGACTTGGCAGGAATCCGATATTGCAAGATTTAAGCAGTGTGACATACAATGCACATAAATGGCTTTAGGTTGATATTCGGCAATACGTGCTTGCGTCCCTTTAAACTTTCCGCTCATAACACGAGCGCCATCGTAACCTTGTCCTCTAAGATATTTGATGTTCACTCCTAGATCTTTCATAGTTTTCAAAATTGCCAGTGAAATACTTTGTGCAGTCGTAGAAGTAATAGGCACAAAACACAAAAAATGTTCACAAATTTTCATTTGCTCTAGATCAAAATACCTGAGACAGAAAGACATTTGCTCGATAGTTGCAACATCCGTTGTTTCATCAACCAAGACTGAAAAATATTTAGATTTTTTTACTTGTTCTAAATATTTTCGTTTGTATCAGAGAACCGCAGATTTCAAGAATTTCGTTTTGGATCATGAAACTTGTATATAGTGCAATTTTTTTTGCAGTTCGTATATGATCTTCTAGGGACTTGTCTCCAGATTGAACAGCGAATCTTAAGAGAGCTCTGAAATTTCCTTAATTTTTAGAGGGTAAGTTATCCAAATCAATTGGCTCATGATCCCTGTGCCCGCGTAATGCCAAACCTTGTTTTCCACATAATATTATAGTCTTTATTATGGGCTTCAGTCGCTCCCGATTCTCGTTAACCGCTTTGATTTTATTTTGGTCTAGTAAAACATCCACAGATTTTTGTTTATTGTCGTGTATTTGTCTTAAGTTGGTGTAATGCAAAAACGAACTTTTGTGGTATTCCAAGGCATTATGATTATTGAAATATTGTAAGGCGCGTTTCCATTTCTTAAATCCTTCTTGCACTAAATAGCCCACAGGCTGTGAAGATGTACGTCCAACATAATGCATAGCAAAAAAGGCACAATATTTGTAGTATGCTGCGTCTTCTACTTTAGAGTACGCCAGCCATGGATACTTTTTGAACCATGCATACTGAAATTTTCTGGAGAACTTTTCGTTTGAAGCGCTACTTGAAGGGAACTCGTAATTTTCTGACGGCTTCCATGTAAGGTCCAACAACACCAGGTAATTTGAACTGCGATCCATTTTTTTTTTCAGTAGCACAATGTCGTCGTCTGTAATTAAATTTTGAGGGCACAAAAAACCATCCTCATTATTATAATCTTTAGTACTACGACTACTGCAGGATCTAGGTACACTATCACCTATTACTGAAACTACTAAGGAACTACTGCTAGAACTACTGTCACCACCTCTATTCTCTACTACTTCGGCCTCCACAATAGTTTTTGTTTTTTTGGCTTGAAAAAAATTTAGCAGAGAAGCTTGCTTTCTTTTTTCCATGTTTTTTTTTTGAATCTGGAATAATATAATTTATTTATTTATTTATTTATTTATTTATCGTTTATTATCCAACAGGTAGGAAACCTACCTAATGATAAGATAATTTATCAGTAAATGCCACAACATAGTATTAGAGTAATTAATATACCTAAATTAAGCTAAGAATCAAACCAATCAAACTAAACCAAAAGGTATCTACTTAAAACTAAATACTCAACAAACTGAGCATTATTAGTACATGACAATTTTATTCATTATAAATGTGTGTATATATAGACTAGTTTTAAAAAAGGAAAAACAAGAAATTTTTGTAATGGTTTGACAATGTTACAATTATTAATATAATAATTATAATACTCATGTAGGAATTTATAGTATAGTAAAAGTATCACAAAACCAAAAATTTTATGATTGAGCACTAAGTAACCATAACTATAATAATAACATTAAAATTCAGCAGTGTCAGTGTTGCCGTTATTGAACCAATATGGATTATGTATATGTATTATGTAGTAAATCAAAACACTCACCTGATACCTGACAATTAGAATCAGTAATCAGTAGAATCACAAATCGTAAAAAAACAGTCAAAACACAAGAAATCACTAGTAAAAAATGTTTTCGACCCCGTCAACGCTACGAGTACGAGTAGAATGATAAAACCGAGGATAAAACAATGGACCCAAGGCGGGAATTGTTCAAGCCTGTCAAGCGGAAAAGCAATGCTGCCAAGTTTTTTTTTAAGGAAATGAGATTAAGAAAACAGGCTTAGCGATTTAAAAAAATATTGTTTAGTTCTGGGGGGGGGGGGGGGGGCTGCAGCCCCATAGCCCCCCCCCTCTGGATTCGCCACTGCTCTTCAGTCGATATCTACTACGGTACCCAGCAACGGAGAAATGGCGATGTAGATGGTCACCTGTCTTTGTAGTCGTAAACAGCAAGTACCCAAGTTAGCAAACGCGACCCGACTTGCTATAAGAGACAGTGTCGTTACACAGCGATTTCCGTCAGTCGATGTTCGTAAATTATTTTAAAGGTTTTAGAGGCGTCAGAAAATTAAAAAATTTTGCCGTTCGCACTAAAATTGCAAAATCTTTCAGAAAATATAATAAAAAATATCCTAAATGAGCCCGTTGTTACTAAAAGAAATTGTAAGAATATTATCCGCCCCAATATAATATGATCATAATTTATTGTGTATGCATTTCTAAATATTGCTGTAGTAAAGGCTTTGTTGTTGGTTTTGTCATATATAAGGTATGTTCCAACCATCAGTTCTTGACAGTTTCAATCTGTCAAATACGATCAATCAGTAATAGGACTTAAGAAGGCATCCTGGGGTCTACATGCAATATTCATCTAGTAGACTATATTTCTGAATAAAAACTAGTCCTGAGCTGCTAGGTGGAATAGGGTTGCCACCTTTGTAGTAACAGAAAACCGGCCTTTGGGGATGATTTAGTAAGAAACGCCGCAGGTAACGCGGTTACGCGAGGGGGGCAAAGAGTTTTTGGGAGCACGCCCAAATTTTGTGAATAATTCTTTATTAGAACTTAAAGATATAAAGGTCTAAATTAGGTCTTTTAAAAAATAAATAAATAAAAATTTTAATATAACAAAGTTAAATTTAATTTCCAAAAAAAAAACAAATACATAGGTACTATCTCTATACAGTCAATGAATATATCTACTTGTTTAAAACCTAAAAGAGTATTTGCTGTTTGATTTTGCAGATCTAATAAGTTCTGCATTACCATTTAATGATAAATAAAATTCGGAACAAGATAGCTGAATATTTGAGCAAATGCAAAGTTCTGCTTTTACCATTTCAACTGACAATCTATTTCTATCATCATTCCATAGCTGATTCATGATGCTAAAAATCCTTTCCAAATAAGCATTGCTACAAGGAACAGATAAAACTATCTGAACTATTTTTCTTAAAATTAGTGCTTCCACTCCTTTAAAAAAGATGCACCATTTCTCCACAGCAGAAATACCTTTTGACGTAACGATAATTCTTCATAAAGACTATCGCCATCGGCGTCTTGAAGTTCCATGCCAATGTGCGACGCAATTAAGATTATTTCGTTTAATTCTGGAATGCGGCCTTTTAAGTTTAATGATTTAAATAACAGAAACACGTTGTTTTCAAAATCAAACCATTTTTCCAAATATTCTATAGCTCGATTGAACTGCTTCCTCTTGAAATTTTAATTTAAGGTTGCTTGTAAAGTTTGCTAAAGCCTGATTTATTTTGAATCCGAAAAATAAATCTTCTTTTCGTTTCTTTAATTTATCTCTTAAACCAGTCATAATTTCATATACATCTGTGATAACCAAATGAGATTGCTCCAGTGTTTTGATTGAAGATTGGAAAATGAATGATGGACAAAATAAATGTAGCATTCAGCAAAACTTGGATGGTCTGATAGTTCGTCTTCTTGGTCTCCTATAAATTTCTATATGATTCGATCACAATTTTCTGCCCCTTGTTGCAAAAAATAAGTTTTAATGGCATTACATATACACTCAGGACATACCGAAAGATAGATAAAATGAGCTCTATTTATTTGCCGACGACACTGCAATTACTGCGAAATCCAAACAACCGTGGTTGGTTGTCTCGAGGTTGCAGCGCCATATTAAACTTATAGAAAAATGGAATGGAGATGAAGGCCATATTCCTCTCAAAGAGTAATGTTAGACGTCCTGAGACCAGGCTCAGAGTCAATGGAGTCCAAGTGAACTGGTGCCAGGAAGTGAAATACCTAGGACTTATCTTTGATCGAAGACTAAACTGGAGGCTTAATTCAATTAACAGAGTCAAGCTAGCATTGCAACAATTAGGCTACATCTACTCCCTGCTTCACAGGCGAAGTAGACTTAGCAACAGAACGAAAGTAAACCTCTACAAGGTCAGGCCGGTTCTGACTTATGGTGCGCCCTCGTGGTGTAACATAAGCGGGGCGGAGCTAAATAAGTTTCAGGTGATTAAAATAGGGCGCTGAAGCTAATCGCAGATGTCCCCAGGTACACAATGAACCGCGTGCTACATCAGGACTTTCACGTACCAACAATTAACGAATTCTTTTTTAAAATTATCACGGACTATTACAAATGTACGGACGTATCGCCAGACCAACTATTAACGGACTTACACACGAGAGCTGGACAAGGTGCAACCTATAAACTACCTAAAGACTGGCTCCCTAATGGTCCCAACTAATAGTAGAGAGGCACTAAATTCACTAACAACAAAACATTGTTGGAAAAGGCGCCAAATTATTTTGCACTTAAAAACTTTAAATCAACCTCGGCACAACGCACTTCTCGATCAAGGCAAGAAGATGTTATAAATTTTCTACCTAAATGAAAAGACCTAATAAGTTTTCGAAGACCCAACAGATGTCAAAGGTTTGACCTAACATGAAAACCCAAACAAGATCCCGTATATAGGACCTCTGGTAAGTATTTTAAAAATGAAATAAAATATCTTGCTCGGGCATTCCGAAAAAATTGAGAATAATGCACGCAAAGACATGGTAAACCAAGTTTAAACTATAGTAAAAAGTCTTATATCTTATTTAATATATTTTAAGTTTTAAATGTGGATTCTCGTCATTGCATCATCAAATTAAATTAAGAAATAATGTCGTGCAACCCCTAAAATGCTGAATTTAATTAACACGGGCGGGGAGGAGACAAGGGGAGTAATAACTCATTTTCGGAAAAATTGGTATAAAAACTGTACATGGCTTACGGGGAGTGAAACCAAAATTAAACTATTTTGTTGGCCAATCACTTTATTTTTAAATTGGAAAGGAAAAAATCGAAATCCGTACTGCGAACCGTCTCGGGCTCTCCAAAAGTATGATATTTCCAGGGAGCATATACCTGCAGTCAACTTTAAGTTAATTAATTTTATTTGCTGAACCAAACGTTTAGCTATTTGACTTCACTCGATTGTCACCTACATCTGTGTCAAATGAGCAAGGATTTTCGAGTCTAAAGCGCATTAAAGCTTATTCTCGTAATACAATTTTTTTCTGCCGACCCTGGCCGCTAACTCACGAGCCGCCACTGGAATCTTCTTGAACTTGGACTTGTTTAAAAGGTAATTCCAAACCTATTATCGAAATAAATAATAACGGTGGGTCGCAATAAATTATTTGGAAATTTTAGTGGTGTAATTTGAGGACCATCAACAAAGTTTTGTCAAAGTTTAATAATTAAGGATTATTTTCGCCAGTAGTTCTTTTCTAGTATTTACTGGTGTTGAATAAACTAGTTCTTTTAGATGTCCCCAGAAGTAAAAGTCTAAGGGATTTAGGTCTGGAGACCTTGGTGGCCATAAAACAGGCCCAACTTCGATCTAGCCATTGAGGGCCAAACACGCTTGTTAAGTATTGACGTACTATACGGTTATAATGGCGTGGAGCACCATCATGCATATACTACATTTGCAATCTTCTATCAAGAGGCACGTCCTCCAATAAATTATTAAAATTTTGCTGCAAAAATTAAAAATAAACCTCACCATTGAGTCTCTTTTCCAAAACAAATGGACCTATAAGGTTATTTCCGATAATGCCAGCTCACACATTTAGGTACCATATACCTTTATTGGTCTTTGTTTTGAATTATGGCGTGCGGATTTTCATCAGCCATAAATGTAAATTGTGTGTGTTTATTATGCCATCTCTTGTAAAACCGGCTTCATTGGTAAACAAAATAAGGTTAGAAGAATTTAGATTTACGTTATGTTGCTGTATGAACTAGTTGGAGTATTGAAGTCTTACTGGATAAACATCCAGAGATATATAGCGTGTACTTTTTGAACATGGTATGGGTGAAGTAACTGTTCTTTTATAGTTTTATGTACGACCAATTTTGTAACATGTATCATCTTTCTTATGTTGTTTGAAGGGTTGTCAGCAAATGTTTTTCCTTTACGTGAGGGTATCGTGCTCTCTTAAGAGGTGTCTCACCGCCACGTCGCGGCAAAAATTACCCTGAATAAAATTTAAAAAGAGTTAATTCGTGAACTCTAATAATTACTTTCTGATCATCTTTTGCCTGTTTCCCTTATGCTCCAATCAACCCTTTAAAATGTTTTTTGACTTAAAAATGTTCGGGCTGGAGATCTTTTAGAATAAAGTACTATTATATAGCATTCGAAGAGTTGGACAGCACTTCATCATAAAGTACATGCATATTAGCATATTCTGCGTAAGAATATTCTTCCATTATTTTAAATTATTTTTACTTGGCGGCGGTTTTAAGAGGTTCCGTCAATAGCAATTTATTATGTAGGTATTAACAATTATAACCTGATTTTTACCAATTTGTGTTTAGCATTAGTAACTTTTGAGTATTTTGCATAAAAACCGATTTATCTCAAAAACTGCGAGTTTTATCAAAATAAATTGAAAGTACCTTTTGTGAAGAGGAATGACCAGAGTATTTAATAAATTAGTTTTCAGCTCTATCAAATGACACCGGTCAAAATTTTGGACCAACGAGTGTGGTAGCAAGTCGGTTAAAAGGTTAGAGCCAAAAAAGTAAATCACTGGGTGCCCCTTTGGGGCTCTGTATCGCTATTAAGGGACACTGTAGAATTTTTTTTTATGACACATTAGGTTTATTTTGACCTACACGCTATGCTCCCAAGAAATTAGCAGGTACATACCGGACACCTTATAATATATGTATAAGCATCGCTATAATAAATAAAAAATAACAATGCGTTCTAAAATCTCGGTAATGTCTTATTGGAAAATAATTAAGTGATATTTTGGGAAGTAAAAATTAAAAAATAAGAAATATGCAGTATGAACAGGCTGAGAATGCATTTATTGCCCACACAGCATTTAATATTTTTAAAATTAGTATTTTAAAAATATGGAAACACTTTGTTGTCTTTACGTACTCGTGAAGATAACAAATCGTTTTATGACCCTGCAGCAGTGCTTTAAGACAAAATCTAATAGCACCTACCTAAGAAGATCATAAATCTTATTTTCATGACTAACTACTTTTACACCTGGAAGTAAATATTCTGTCGGCGAGTTTCATGAGAGCTTAAATTATAGCCCCAAGTCACACCTGATAAGTTGTTATGGTAACATAATATTTATAGCGAAGAAGCTAAACGATGATGCTCCTTATTATAACGAAATGCGAATATTATGCTCTTAATAAGTATCATTGTTGCACACAGTTAAAATCTTGATTTTCTTGGTTAAGAATAAAAATCACGAAAATATTAGGACAATCAACATTCATACCATTACAACATTATTCACATCTTATTTTTATATTACGAAATGTTGCTGATTTAAAAGTATATTATTAACCAAGGTTTAGACAGCAATCATTATTGCCCGAGCGGCAAGTTCGCTCCGCTCCTCGTGATTCAAGACGCGAGGGCTATAAGCTGTCTAAACCGTGGTTAATATAATATTTTTTCCACTACTACAAACTTTTATACGAGATTTATCTTTATATTATTAATAATTATAAAAAATTATAGGCAGGTATAAGTATATTTTTTAATCAAATTACCTGCGCTTTGGAATTGTCAATAGTATATTATTAACCAAGGTTTAGACAGCCATCATTATTGCCCGAGCGACAAGTTTAAATCACGAGGAGCGAGTCTAAACCGTGGTTAATATAATATTTTTTCCACTACTTTAAACTTTTATAAGACATTTATATTTAGAGTATTATTAATTATAAAAAATTATAGGTATGTTTAAGTATATTTTTTAATCAAGTTACCTGCGCTTTGGAATTGGCAAAATATTTTGTTGTTTTGTCAGGTGGCTTTGTTAATGTCAATTTTTGTTCATTTATGTCTTCAGATTTCACGAGTTTTCCGTTTTTTAAAAAAATGAGCAAAGAAAATGTTAGTGATATTATTATGTGTACACCTCCAGAATTAAGGATGGAAGCAGAAAAAATGTTGATTGTATCGATATTTTACAATATCAAGCATCTCTAATAATCTTATATGTATTGATAATTATCTGGTTGTCTAACTGTTTAAAATGTTTATGATTTCATGTTGTAGAATTAAAAAATCAAGTTACCTGCGTTCAAATAGATTCTTGAAGATCGGTCAATAATGGATTTCAATGCCTTATTATTGACCGATCTTCAAGAATTTACCATGGTCAATAATAACTTATAAGGTAGAGAAAAACGATTTCTAACGTTAATTTCTTACAATAATGGCGATGTTATAGGTTAGTAGTGGAAAAAATATTTTATTGTTTTGTCAGGTGGCTTTGTTAATGTCAATTTTTGTTCATTTATGTCATCAGATTTCACGAGTTTTCCGTTTTTTTAAAAAATGAGCGAGGCAAATGTTAGTGATATTATTATGTGTACACCTCCAGAATTAAGGATGGAAGCAGAAAAAATGTTGATTGTATCGATATTTTACAATATCAAGCATCTCCAATAATCTAATATGTATTGATAATTATCTGGCTCCCTAACCAAAAGAAATCACATTTCAGGTTATTTATGTTTATGAATTCATGTTATAGAATCAAAAAATCAAGTTACTTGCGTTCAAATAGATTCTTGAAGATCGGTCAATAATGGATTTCAATGCCTTATTATTGACCATGGTCAATAATAACTTATAAGGTAGAGAAAAACGATTTCTAACGTTAATAATCGGTCAATAATGGCGATGTTATAGGTTAGTAGTGGAAAAATATATTACTTACAACCATATATTATTATTAGGTAATGTTTACATCTCTTACTTTATAAAAGTTGGAAAATGTCACTTTTTTAACTTTCACTTTCTTCCCGTGGGTGGGAAGTGAATAAAAGTTTAAATAAAAAATAGTCTACACTTTCGTCAATATATGGCATGATAAAATTCATGTTAAATTTTATTTTAATAAATTGCTGTTTTATTTACTACTTTTTTAATACACATTTTTGAATAAAAAAAAAACTAAATAATCTAACAACATTAAATTACATTAAATAATTGAAAAGCTTAAACGTTTAAGCTGTAAAATATCTGCTCCGCTGTAAAGGGGGCATTCCGATACGGGAGACCGCGACAAGCGACCGACACCGAGCGACCAAAGGTCGCATGTCGCTGCGGCGACCAGTAGCATACAAATACACACGACGCGACGCGCGACGTGGCGACTTTGGCTAGGTCCATTTTGTTTAATTTAGTAATTGTGTACGTTTCAGAAAACCATGTCTAACAATCTTAAAGTAAGAAAACATTCACTAAAACGTTTATTGGAAGACGAGGACGAAGATATAATTGTGTTGGCTTTACCGCAAGAAAAAAGACAAAAAATTGATTCAATATACCTACACATCAAGATGAAATGAGGGGTGCTTCCAACTGCTTTATTATCTCTTACAATACTATCCTTATAAGCCTGGAGAGTGCTGTCATATAATGGTGGGTGATTAGACACTAAATCGATGAACAATTCATCTTCCTGAGTAGAAAACGTCGCCATTCAACCCTCTCTAGGTATAAAATAATTGAAATAAATTATGCAGGTCGCAGCGTATCACTGCTTCCAGAGCAGTGTGGTCGCGCGACCGTTGGTCGCACGATGGCCACGCCTACCGTCTCGCGTCGCTGTCGCTTTCATCGGAAAGCACCACATACAAATCCGTTAAAGCGGTACGTCGCGGTCGCACGTCGCGGTCTCTCGGTCTCGGTCGCTGATGGTCGCGGTCTCTTGTATCGGAATGCCCCCTTAAGGAAGTAAAATAGCAGCCGCTCGTCTAAATAAGTGTCCTGTAAGACCATTCTGGTTGCGGGAGTTCCAAGAACGTAGCAATTTTCTTTGGAAATTGTGAGATTGAATTGTGTTCAAGAGGTTGGTTAGTTGCTTTTCCAAAACGACATTTAATAAAAATCTATAATTTATAAGATCTAGAAATTGTTGTACAATAATATTTGATTTTCGTTAATGACCTATCCTTTGCAGTCTCAAAACTGTGTGATTGGTGTCTCAATAATAGCATGACCCTAAAAAGCGAAAAGTGCAAAGTAATATCGTTATCAAGAAGGGGGCAACCTCTGAATGTTGTTTATAGGATCAATGGAGCACCAACTCATAGAATTGAACTGATTAATGACTTGGGTATTGTATTTGATAGCAGTCTACGATTTAGCAGCCAAATTGACAACATAATTGCAAAGGCCTTCAAGATGGCTGGTTTTATCATGAGACAATGCTGGCAGTTTAAAAATGTCGAGACATTGAAGAAAATGTACTATGCATTGGTGCGCAGTCATCTAGAATATTGTTGTGTGGTCTGGGCTCCTCTATATAAGGTCCACATTAAACGGATTGAGCGGGTGCAATCGAGGTTCATGATCCTTTTGTTGCATAGACTGAGGATTGATCATTCTACGCTTTCTTATAGGGATCGCTTAAGCCTTGTAGGGTTGGATAGCCTGGAGATACGCAGAATAAGGCTCACCCTGATATTTGACCCTAAAATCTTAAACAACTTGATGGAGTGCTCGGAACTTTTGTTTTTGCTTAACTTTAAAGTACTATGTCGTTTGACGAGACAGGCCAATTTGTTTTCTGTGAATCAGAGCCGTACTGACATCGGAAGGAATAGCCCTGCAAATCATATAATGAATAGTTTTAACCTATTTGTGCCACAGGATTTTAATATCAATTGTTCCACGCTTTCCTTTAAAAACAAAATTAGACATTTTATTGACGATAGGGCTGTTTGAGAGATAATACTTAATGGGGGTTTTACTTACTGCTAGGCCCATGAGGCAAAAAAAAGGAAGACTGTGTATATTTATAACGTTCTGAATTATTGTTAATTGTGTGAATTGATTTCTTTAACTGATTCTCTAAGTTCTTGTTTACTGTTTATTTTTAGAATATACCATTTGGAACTGTGTTCTGTAGTGTATTGTAGTGTTGAATAAATAAATTTTAAATTTAAATTAATTTTGATCGAACTTGGATCTGTTTAAAAAAAAGATTTACTCTCGCAAGTCTTGGAACCTGGAATTTCAATTGACACTTTTTCTTCTAATAAGTTGATGCGTTTTATTTCAATTTTCACCAATTAATCACTTCTGCAAGCCCCTGATACAGCGATTACAAGCGCGACCTGAAACAATAAAACATATAATGGCTTAGAGAAGTTATTTCTGAAATATTTGCATTGTTGTTTTGCGTTTTTAAAAATGCAATAAGCTTCCCAAATTTTGAAATGTCAACTATTTTCCTAAGAGCTAACATAGATTTGGCCATGCTATACATTGAGCAATGTGTAGACTGTTTCTTATTTTTGCACATATCGCCAACAAGACGGTCTTCGAGACTATTTTTCTTAACTTTCTCTACGTATATCAGTCTTAACAAGGGCGGTTTTATGGGGGGGGGGGGGGTAATTACCCTATTACCCCCCCCCCCCATGAATTTAGAATTTTAAGCATCATTATTGAAAAAAAGGGCGTGGCACACAAAAATTTTTCTCCTGCGGCGCTATTTCTTCCTGTCCCCTACCCTCGTACTTATTTTCTAGTTACTTCAGGTTAACAAGAGCTTTATTTATTACTGCATGCTAGTTTAAAAAAAAATCTACCTATCTAAATGCATAGGTAATTGATACCATTTTAAAAAAAAAATTGGGATTTGAAATTACCCCCCTCATGTTGAAAAGCTAAAACCGCCCTTGAGTCTTAATATATTTTGAAACACTTTTCCTAACGTTTACGACTTTTTCGGGAATTAACTATTCCTCCGCTTTCCCAGCTTTTTCTCTAACATCTGGTAGAATGCAATTCAAGTCTTCTTCACTATCGCTAGATATATTCTCTTTAATTTTTCTCCAAAAAATTTAACAACTCGTGATGCCCGCGAAGTTTATGACTTATTTGTGCCTAATTTTTCATCTCATTGCAACCATTTAAATAGTTTATAAACTAACCTGTGCAATTTTTAATTTTTAAAACCGTACATTTTATTACTCTTACAAAATGTTGATAGTTGAAAATAAAATTGTATACAAACCTGCTTAGGAAATTTCATACTTTCCATTTCGCTATGTAATATACTATTACCGAATGTTAAATCACTGAAATAACAATTATTCACCTAAGATCCAAATTACATCAAAAAATTAGTTAGTGATAACCGTCATATAACTGCCATGGGAACAATAGTTGTTCCAACAATGGTATCCTTAGAACTTGTCTTGTAGATATAGTTAACAGGACATTGATAAAGATGTCACCAAAATAAACAGGGTGCCCATGTAGTGTGCAAATCTTCGATATCCCATAAACTGTCATAGGTAAAGAAAATCTTGGATTGTAAAAATGAAGGAGTCGTTATTTTATTCAAATATACAGGATATTTCCCAAAAGCAGGGCAACCTTAATTTAGATATTTTTGAATGGGATACCATACATTTCAAAACGAACAACACTAAATATCTCTTGAGTTTGAGGGAAATTGGAATTGACAAAAAACACGTCAATTTTAATATGGAGGGCGAAGATTATTTACACATTTGATAGAATTTTACTATTGACCTCTACACCATAATATCTAAACGAATCTAGGTTAAAATTATGTCAAACTCATATCATGACATGGTATGCCAAAGTGATGAATATTAAAATAAGTAAACAAATAGAAATTTATTTTTGTTGTTTTATAGGAAATAGGAAAATAAAAATGACAGAAATTGGCCACCGCCCTTGCTCCAAGCATAAATTCCCAAGGCCTCTTTATATTTCCGAAAGCGTTGACTGGAAAAATGTTACCACATTCTTGAATAATCCTTTCTTGTGACTGTTCTAAATTTTCAACTGGTATTTTAAAAATATTGTTCTTCAAATGAGGAAAAATGAAGTAATCCATAACCGTCAAACAAGTTGATCTGGGTTAGTTCAGGTTAGTTAAATTACGTAAGTAGTTAATAGTTTCGGCAGATATATGGGCGGTTGCACCATTCTGTTGAAAATAACCAAAACGTAGTTCACTGTTAAGTAATTGCTCCACAAATAGATTTAAAATATTGTCCTTATACCGCTGTGCTGTAACTGTGCCATGGAAACAAATAGAACCAACAGTTCTTCTTCAGAAAACAGCTAACCAAACAAAAATTTTTTGAATGTGCAATGTGGACCCTACAAGAAAGTGGGGATTTTCACTACTCCACAGGCGTGTATTCTGAGAATTCACATAACCAGTGAGGTAGAACAAGGCTTCATCAAAAAATGTCAGGTCTAATAAATAGCTTATTTCCAATAAATTTTGGGTAAACCACTGACAGTAATTCTAGCGTCTTTCAAAACCTGCAGCTCGTATTTCTTGGAATACTTGCACTTTATAAGGAAACAAATTTAACTATTTTTTTAAGAATAGTCCTGCATGTTCCATAAGATCTTCCCACTTCTTGAGACAGGCATTTTACACATTTTGTTAGCGTATTTTGCATTATTTCACAAACGTTTGCAACACGTTCTTCTGTTCTTACAGATGGTATTCCAGCTTTTCTTTTTATGGTGTGAAGAACCTGTTTGTCTAAACAGAGCGACGCTATATTTCAGGCAATGATAAATATCCCCAGCAGTAAAAGCGACCTTTGGAAAATTTTCGCGAATTTCGTGAATACTGTCCATGTATAAACGAGTATGATGATTGTATTGGCACTCACCATTTACTCTAGCCTCGTTGTGAAAATACGCTTCAACCATGCATTTTTTGTGCTGTTCCGTAAAACCCATTGCATGGAAATTGGATAAATTAGCGATGAATCAAATTACTAGTAACGACTGTTAAAGATAACGGAATAACTCATGGATTAATAATGCTCGTACTTACCACATCCAATAAGTATTGAGCTCTACCGCTAAGCAGTACGGCCTTAGATGCACAGCACGCTTTCATGATAATAACTTTTGCTTGCATGGTATAAAAGTAAACAAGCCACAAAACATTATATTTCTTAGAATTTGATTTTAATTTCCTGGGTTTTCGGTCAATGTCGAAGTAGAAAAACAATATTTGTTTTCTGTGACGTTTTGGTTTATTTTAACTTAAACCATCATCAGACTACAAGGGAGCTATTTTTAATTGTAGTATTATTATTTTACATTAAAAATTTTTTATTAACTATTGTCTAAACATACCTTGAGTTTCAATTAATGCACACTTAGTTTACACTGTATAATACTTTTGTGGAGTTGTTATTCTACCCGTATTTAAATTGAAACTAATTTTATTTTACTATTTTTGTGTTCTCTTAGGTCTATGGTTATATACACTGGAAATTCCTATCTTAGATTGGTAATTTTAATATTATTTGATACAAAAATTTGGTATTTTATTATGTTATTAGGATTTATCCAAATTGGGTTACCTTCGTTTGTTTTATTAAAGTTGGAAATTCCTGTTTCTGTACTATTTTTTAATTTTGTGTTTTATTGTATTATAAGGTTACTATATACACAGCTTAGGTTGTCTGTATCGGTTCTAAAGTTTAATGTATTGTTGTGTTTTTTTATGTGTATCATTATTTCTATTATGTTTCGTTTTTTATAATTTGTTTGAGGATAAAGAATAAGTTAATATTGTGTAGATTGTCTATTGCATGTTTTGCAAGTGCCGTGTTTGTTTGTCCTATATTTTTTATGCTTCGTTTATGTTTATTTATCCTATTTTTTAAGTATTGTTGGGCGTGTCCAATATATGTTTGTGTACAGTCAGTCTGAACAGTCAATTTTGTATATTAAATTCGTTTTATTTAGTTTGGATATTTCAGGTTTTAGTTTTGTGAAAAGCGTTTTTATATTATTGTTTGTTTTTTCAGCGATTTTAATTTTATATGGTTTAAGAACGTTTCTAATTCTGTCGGTAATTTTTGGTATATGTGGCAGTGAGATATATTGATTTTGATTATTTTTTGGATTTTGAGCCGTGGAGTTATATATTTTATTAATTCTGTTTTTAATTATTGGTTCATGAAATTTTTTTGGATAATCGTTTTTTTCCAGGACGTTTTTAATTTTTTTCAAATTTTGTGGTCTATGTCAACAGACGTCACGGAAAATTAATATTGTTTTTATATTTCGAAATTGACCGAAAACCCTGGAAACTGAAATCAAATTGTTGAGCTAACGGTCAGGAAAAAAATATATATATTTTTTAGGTTTGTTAATGAACTATTTATTTGACGGCTATATACATAATAATTGACAATATTTGACTGATGTTTTACTCTGTTATTTTGAGGTAGTTTAAAATTCAAATGTATTAAAATGCTATATACTGTAGCTTAGCAAACAGAAATAATCTTCTTCTGAGGGGCTGAAATTTGATGTACCCGTAGAACTGCCAGAGAGGCATCCAGACAAAAACGTCGGACAAAAGTTTGACATAGGACTGTTCCGTAAGTTAGAAGAAATTGGATTTGTATGCAATATGCACATGCAAGGGTTTTGGATCAAGCTTGTCAGGTTGAGGTACTCTGTCAATCAAGGGCGGTTTTACGGAGGGGGTAATAGGGTAATTACCCCCCCCCCATGAATTTAGAATTTTAAGCATCATTATTGAAAAAAGGGCGTGGCACCCAAAAATTTTTCGCCTGCGGCGCTATTTTTTTTCTGACCCCCTCCCAAACTTATTTTCTGGTTACTTTTTTAAAAAGAAAAATTCGAATTTCAAATTACCCCCCCCCATGTTGAAAAGCTAAAACCGCCCTTGCTGTCAATTCGCTGTAGATACAACCACTGCTTCTATTCTGAAAGTCGCCAAGCTGACGATATTTCTACTGGTTCTATGCACCAAATTGTAAAAAAAAATTAATTATTTCCTTACAAAATACAAATTAAGCACAAACTCAACGAAGACGGTTCCGGTAGAAAGATTGAATTTTGTGAATTAATGTGTCAAAGGACGGACGAAGACTGCACCTTAATAAAAAGTATTTGCTCTAGCGACGAGCCAACTTTGTTCTTGAATGGGTTTGTTAACAAACACAAATGTGGATATTAGGATAATAAAAGTCCGCGAGTATTTCGAGCCACACTCTGTATTTGAATCTTTTGGATAACGTCATAGATTCTATTATTGAACTGGTGTAGTCCTGATTCAGGTCTAAAGGCCGTCGTCGGCTGGAATTGCTTCCTAACGTTTCGCTAGCACGAGTGGCGCGCTTCTTCAGAGGTCCTATCATGTCCGGTGCTGGAAGTAGACTGCAGACAGTCTAATGAAAGGACCTCCAAAGAAGTTCACCACTCGTGCTAGCGAAATGTTAGGAAACAATTTCAACCGACGACGGCC
Organism: Polydrusus tereticollis; assembly: GCA_963920685.1. Taxonomy (NCBI): domain Eukaryota; kingdom Metazoa; phylum Arthropoda; class Insecta; order Coleoptera; family Curculionidae; genus Polydrusus; species Polydrusus tereticollis. The sequence continues at coordinate 123,675,070 of OY987327.1, forward strand.
TTTAGACCCGAATCGAGCTCCTTCCCACTACGCATTACCAGTTAGAGAATGGATTAACCCATGTTTCACTGGCTAATGGATTGGCAGACGAGGTGCAATAGAGTGGCCAGCCAGATGTCCCGACTTAGCTCCCCTTAATTTTTTCCTTTGTGGCCAATTGAAAACTCAAGTTTATAGAACCTATCTTCAATGTCCGAGAGGAATAATTTCAAAATCGACTTTGTTATTGTCGTGCTAATAACGGCGCACATTCTGACCTGAGTGAATATATAATTTGTTCAAACTACATAAATTAATTGCATTACTTTTACATTTTTCCACCTCATAGACTCATAGACCGATTACCCGATTTCACTTTCTTTTGGCACAGGTTGATAGGCAAATTATTGCTCCTTACAACAATATATAACTCGATTGGTATTGCTATTTGACATTTCAAGGGGAAGTTGTTTGATGGTGTAGAGGTTAATAGTAAAATTCTATCAAAGGTGTAATTAAACTTCCTCCTCGATATTAAAATCGACATGCTTTTCGTCAAATCTTATTTCCCTCAAAATCAATATGCGGAATTAGTGTCCCTCGTTATTGTTCCTATAATCCCAATTTTTTTTTTTAATAAGTTGCGGTGTTGTGAAGATATTAATTACTTCCCTAATAGTTTTGGTTTTGTTGGTTTCAATAAATATGCCACAGATTATTTAATAATTTTAATTTATTTAATAATTTTCTTAAATGGGACATCCCTAATACTTTGTCAAAAATTGAAACTTTGTTTTTAAGAAAAACGCTGAAACACTGAAATTGATTTAAATTGTTGTTTATCTTTTTGTAATATTTTCAGCCCACTTCCTTCAACCCCTTAGCCCCTAGCTACCCGATTTTTTTTAAATGGCAACCTGGGTCACATGGGGCTTTATAAAAAGACCTTCAAAAGCTGAATCCCATAGTGCCAAAAGAGTAGGGGTTTGCTAATTTTGTTACGGTAAAGCCAACCCAAATAAGTTTTCCACAAATATTTATTATAATAATTAGCAAAAGCCTACATCATTTACATTTGACCATTACATTTAAAAAGGATACTTTATTTAGATTGTAAAACATGTTTTTTTTATGCCTTTGGTAAATTAAATGAAAAACTTTTTTTGCACGGGTTTGTTCCTGATCACCTTTTATTGTAAGTAAATGTTAGTATTGGCCAGTTTAGTCCCTATCCTTTTGTGTTTTTAAGTTACGATTCTCTCAGAAAAGCAGCGTATTGAAATTTTCATATTAGTGGATTGTGGAGACAATGTACGGACTGAATGAAGTTTGTATGTTATTTAATGAAAATTATCCTGAGAGTACAATTACGTAATCAACTGTCAATAAGGTATGTTACAAATTTAAAGACCATGGGATAGTACATGATTACTTATCGATGTTACTAGAGCTTCCATACAGATAATTTTAAAAAGCTAGGAGTATTACATATAACGAGTGATTATTAAATATTTAGCTCAAGGGCGGCTGTGACCCAGTATACATAGTGTAGCAGTAGCGCGTAGATTAAATCATAGGGCGAAGTTGCAAGAAAGCAGCGTTGTCACGTTGAAAACCTAAAATAATGTTTTTTGACGGTATGTAATATAAAATCCTGAGCTATCTTACTTTGAAAGCCTACTTTATATGGCCGCCTCCTACTTCTAGACACCTTCTGATGTTTCTTCTTATCGGTAAAAAATGTTTTTTCAAAAGCACCACTATTTTCTTCTTGAAAATTGTTTAAAAACCATTCACAAAAATTAAGTTTTTGGGGAACGTCATTGGGAAGGAGTTCATAAATAGCCGTAATACGATAAGGGTATAGATGCAGATCCTTTTTCAAAAGTGTTAGACATGTACTGTAGCATAAATCCGTTTGCTGAATTTGTTGAGATAAATGCCTAATAGAAGTTGAAGAATTATTTTCCATAATTTGTCGCGCTTCTTCAATAACCTCATTCGATCGTTTCGTTGGTCTTCCAGCCCCTTTTTTATGTTGAACAGAACCAGTCTGACGAAATATATCAATTAGGTATTGTGACCCAGTACGAAAATTATGAAAGGTCACCGCAACATCAGGAAACTCGGTTCGAAATTCATCAAAGCAGTCATGCATAGAGTAATTTCACACACCGCCTATTTTGTTTCCATTTCTAAAAAAACTTTCAACAATAAAAATTTTTTGTGCTTCACTAAACATTTTTACTGTAGAACTTTCAATCTGGCAACAAAGCTTCACCAAAACTTGATACGCTGAAAAATAAAAAAAAAATAAAAAATTAAATCATATCCTGCAAATAGCACTTTATAATAGTCAAAAGACGACTCCCCGGAGAAATATTAGTTAAAGCAATAGTAACCTACCTTCAAATAACTGCAAAAATTACAAAATTTCTCCAATTTTTAAACTTTACAAATACACAAATTCAAATAAGACGTAAATGTCATAAAACAATCATGTCATCTTATCTACGCAGTACGGCCATGATGCTTTTAAAATGCATGGCCTCCCTTGAGCAAAATAAGTAAAAATCACTCGTTATAAAGTGCATGTTGTACAGGAACTTCTCGAGGACGAATTCATAAGAAGCTTACAATTGTGTGAGGAAGTTATGGCAATATGCGAACAAAACAAAAAATTTTTTTTCCAGAATATTATGTTCTCTGATGAGGGTACATCTTATTTGAATGGAATTACCAATAGACATAATTATCGATTCTGGTCTGATCAAAATATACAGTGAATACATGAGGGACATACCATAACATCCTCAAAAAGTCGATGTGTTAGCTAACAGAATTATTGGACCATATTTCTTTGACAAAAATCTTACTGACCAGCGCCACTTAAATTTCCTCTCATTTAATCTAATACCTTGATTTAGCCCTGTGATGAAACACACAAGTTGACTTTTAACGTACCATTTCCATGACAACAACCGAAAAAAGTCTACTTGTCAATTTTTCACTGTGGTTAAGAAACAGGTAATTTTGAAGTTACCGTCTATCTAGATCGATCAAGAGAGGGGCCTCGAGTCTATGTGACACTTTGGGCACTCCTGTCGCAGGGTAGTTGACCAGTCGTTGAGACGAAGGTACCGTGTCCATCCAATGTTCGGGTATTTATACACCGAAAGTGCTAAGTCTTGTTAAATTGAACTTGACATTGGATGGCACAGTGGTCCAGAAGTGCGAAAATTATAATTGAAAATGTAGAGCCCGCCATTTTGTTGACATGCGCCCCCTCTGATAAGCGTTGGCCCTCAACCATCCATATCATAAAAGTAATTTAAAAAATGTTTCAAACAATGATTTCAATAATTATATTATTATAATCAAAAAATTACCAAATATCTCCCATTTCTTCGGCCTTCAAGATGATGATTACCAATTCCAATAGATTTGATCGCTATGCCAACAGGGTTAGTATATGTTAGAAATATTTATTAGTGTATACTTAAAATTCTGATTTCAATGAATTACACGATGAAAAAATTAAAACATTTATTTGTTATTTACAGCTACTAAATGTTTAACACTAAATAAGTTTTGATATTTTAAGACATCGAAAAAAATATACGAAGGTAAATTATGTTTTAGGATATAATTAGAACATGTGCTTAACAGTATCGTATAATAAATAGGAAGATTTAACAACGTAGTTTTCAACATTTCTATTTGTGTATCATCAATTAATAATTAATATGTACAGGGTTTTGTTTATAATTTGATAACTCTTTAAAAAGTTTGCGTCAATATTTGGACCAGACCTTTTGAGTTAGGTATATCACTTTAAAAAATTGCGTCTGGTTTTTACGATTCAAAACAAACATGTGACGTTTTATCGCACTGGCCATGGGTCACTATGGAAAACAAAACAAATACATTATATGGCAGATAATATTTATCTCCGTTTGACGCACAAATGCTTTTTACCATGGCAGAAAAACTTCGTGTTTTATTTTAATAAAATTATCGAATTACATATCCAAGTAATCGAGTTCGAGGTTCTCATGTTAACAATTGAATCATTTGTCTATGGTTTTTCTGGTTGACATACCTATAAAAAGTTTTCAGAAAAAATCCTGCAATTTTTGTAAGTACCCTTTTCTTTCATCTCAAGGAATAAACTTTTTAAAGAGGTGGTAAATGATAAGGAAAAACCCTGTACACAGAGTAGGTTGAGTTTTTTTAAATGCTACAAGATGAAAATTGTATGGAGAATTCTTCACCATATCTTTTACATTTAGCCCCTCTCCCTATCTTGAGATGTAAGGGGTAACTTTGGAATTTTCCATTGGATGATGCACTTATACTTTTGTTTCTAAGATTTGACACTAAAAAAAGAGTATAACTTAGCTGAGTTACAGGACACTCCAGTGTAAAGGACCGGAGGCACAGCTGGGACTAAGCTAAACACAGACATTCAGGATCCAAGCTCGTTCCGGGTAACTTGACTATTGTCGAAGCGACGGGCAGCTCTAGTAGACTTATTGGGTGTTTTATCGTTTTATCGGGTTCTTGTATGCCGAATAGATACCTATATCTTCTAGGAATCGGGGAAACTCCACTCTACCTCAACTGTGTTCAACTGTTTGCCCGCTTGATACCACCCAGAGCGGTGCATAGTAGAAATACACGACGAGCCACTGCAGCCCATCAGTACGTGGTTCAGCCTAGTGTCCCTCGAACGACACTGTTTCAAAATTATTTCATCTGGAGAACGTCATCACTCTGGAACGACCTCCTAACTTTCCCAAGTTTCCTAACTTTCCCAACGAGTATAATCTCCAAAGATTCAAAACCAACGTGAATCGTTTCCTGCGCACACGCACCGCTCCCAGAGCGCCATAAAGGACTTATCCTGCAGTGCTGTGCCTTATCATAAAAAGAAAACTGTGGAGCAGGAGAGAAGACCTCGTATCATTTAGTAAGGGTGTATGAAAGGTGGGTCAAGAGAGAGGAGTTAAGTACCCTGAACTGGGAGAAAGGCAGGGCGGCTTAGTTTTGACGTAATAGTAGTTGCTAATGAACCTACTCACGAGGCTTTTGCCCCCCCCCCCCCTCCCTGCCTTTACACTACAAATATGTGCAAAAATTTTCTTGGTTATATTATAAATATATTTTATTAATAAGTGAAGTTCTGGTTATTGGTATTTATATATATTAGTATTTTAAATATTTTGCTATCCATCACTTCTAATATCTTACGTGAAACTCTTGCAGAGGTACCTCGTAAAACTGGCTTTTTAGCACATCATCAATTAATTCCATTTGAAGTGATATTTCCACTTGCTCCAGACCCACCCCCAAGAGAGTCATGAACATTTGGAATTGTAGATCGTGAATAAAAATCATTAAATCTGAATGTAAATTCCACATTATTTGATGAAGAGAGTTTCTATGTTAGTCCATTCTTATTGAAATTTTTGTGAGCAGCAAGGTTACAACCGAAGTTTGCTTTGAAAATTTTATGTTTATATTACACTTCATGGGTAAATTGCCTGGTCATGGTTTTGCATATTCGTATTTGGTTCGCTCAAGCAATTGGCGGCATCAACGAAAAATGCTTAATCCGATAACTATGCATGAATTATTTCACATAGGTTGGACCAAAACTGAAATGTCGTTCATTTTCATAAAAGTTTGGACTATTCTCTGAACTCATAAAGTCACTTCATCATATTGCCCCTACTGAGCTAGCAAATTTCGCAATAAAAACTAATGTATCCATTATCCGTTTACACGCTTGGAACTGGCGGTGATTTAAACACTTGATTTAATGAAATTTACACACGAAAAAACTGTCTGCATTACGTGCGCGAATTTCAATTACTTAGCACAGAAGTTTTCTTGATAAATAGTAAAGTGAAATGTGAACAGAATATTAACACCAATATTTCTCTTAAATAATTCTGATTTTATATTAGCCACCAGTTCCACACTTTTCACTATTAATGCGGAAGGTCCATCTATAGTGATACCACTTACCTTCGCCCGGTCCAGTTTTGAAACACTAAAAACAATTTCTTTAAAAATGTCTTCTTCCCTTGTAGTGATTTTTATGGGTCAAGGCGCTATCAAATCTTCTGTTATTTGCAAATTTTGGTCGACTCAGGCATAATAGTATTGTTTTTCTACTGCTAACTTAAAAAGTCGCCATTATTTACTCCATTTCTCTAATGATAAGTAAAATTTTTCTCCTCAGGGAAATAACGATAATACATATTCACCTAGGTCAATAATGAAAAACTTTTTCCTACGAGCGTGCACAAAGTTGTACTTTGCGCACGCATTTCCATGTGCAAAGTTTCACTTTTCCGCACTAGTGCGGATAAGATTTTTATCCGCACCGGGTGCGGAAAAGTAGCACTATTCAAAAATCTCCTTGGCAGGGAATATTTATATTTATTTTAGTAGCTGTAGACAATTTTATGCAATGTGCGAAGCCGTTGCAAGTGTATTCTCTTTTACCTTTTAATCGTAATTCACGATATTCGTATTTCAGCCTAAAACGAAAAAAAAATTCTATTTTTTAAGTACCTCGTATAGTGATAAATGATTATAATATTGCCAAGCAACAATAAATGTACATGTTGATTTTGGCACATGATGTCAGATTTTTCCTCCGTTTCTATGTCAACAAGAATCTACAAACACCGATACTTTTATTTCCATCAAATCCTCAAAAAGTATAAACGCTGTTAAAATGAGCAGCTCTGACGAGGAGCTACCAGATTCCATTCTAGAGGCCGCAAACTCTGCAAATTTAAATTTATTGCCCGCTAAATCCCAAGAAAAATACGAGAAGCAATATAAACAATTTGAATACTGGTGCCGCAACAAAGGGACAAATAGTTTTAAGGAGAAGGTCTTCTTAGCGTATTTTGCAGATTTACGAAAATCAGTTCAGCCAAATACTTTATGGAGTAAGTACTCTATGTTAAAAAGTGTCCTTAAAATCAAAATAAACTTGGATTTAAGTCAATATTTCAAGCTAACATTGTTTCTAAAAAAGCAAAATGTGGGATATCGTCCGAAAAAGGCCAAAATTTTTGACAAAATTGAAGTTTCCAGATTTATGGAAGAAGCACCTGATCAAATTTACCTTCTAATAAAAGTCGCCACCATTTTTGGGTTGGCCGGTGCTTGCAGGCGCGATGAGCTTTGCAACATAATGGTTGATCACATAGAGGATAAAGGAAATTTGATAGTCGTGAAAATTCCTGACAGTAAAAACAATACTTCAAGAATCTTTGTAGTATCTCATGAAACAAATAAGGGATATTATTAACAACTCTATCATAAATATGCAAATTTGCGAAAACCATCCACTCCGCACAAGCGCTTTTTTGTGCAGTATCGACAGGGAACATGCGGTACTTAATGTATTGGAATAAATTCATTCGGTAAGATGCCTTCGGAAATAGCTGCATATCTACAATTGAAAAATCCAAAGCATTATACAGGACATAGTTTCCGTCGTTCATCGGCTACCATGTTGGCTGATTCTGGAGCAGGAATCACTAATGTCAAGCGACTCGGAGGCTGGAAATCGACGACTGTCGCCGAGAGCTACATTAAAGATTCGACAAATCAAAAAAAGGACATGTCAAATAAAATATTGGCCACGAACAACTGCCATTCTTCATCAAACTACAAAAATCCTTCTGAGTTAATACCTTTATCGACCTATTTGAACAACTGTCCTTCCACGCCAAGTCAGTGCTCATCAAGCCATAGAATAAACCACTCACTGAATGAACTTACTGCATCGGCTATCAATTTGCATAATGTCAGCAATTGCTCTTTTGTTATAAATGTTATAAACAAATAATTTAGTTTCCTATTATTATTTTTTATTGCTATGTAATTTTTGAATTTTCTATTATTATTTTTTTTGTTATGTAATTTTTAGTTGTACTATACCTAGTTCTTTTTTTAAAGTTAAATTAAAAATTATTGAATATATTATCATATTTATATTTTTGTTGTTATCTGATATGAAGCTCGTAGGAAAAATGTTGTTCCTAACACGTGCGCAAAGTGCTTTTCCGCACGCAAAAATTTATCCGAACTCCGCTACGCGTCGTTCGTCCAACTAAACTTGCGTGCGGAAAAGTATCACTTATTAAGAAAATAACTTTTGTGTAATAAAGTTAACTTGCACACAATTTTAGCACTTTTAGTCACAGTTTCTTTAACATGTTATTAGTTTTGAGTCTTGACCAACCATTTTAAATGAAAAAGTTCGGAAATAGAATCAAATTTTTAATAAACAGGAATCTGTATCATAAATTGGAAGATATTGTAAAAGAAAATTGTCATATTCAAAAATGTCTACACGACAACAAATTCTCTACAAACTGACATTTAAAATCGCATTTCTATAGTTTTATTTTTCCCAGGCTACTTGATTTTTAAAATATTATTTAAAAACCAAGCAGAAATGGCTAATATAAAGAGCTAAATGAACTAAATATGTAATATGTTAGTATAAGCAGTAGAAAAAAATCTATACCTATGCAGTATGTACCTCAGTTGAGAAAGCTGTTATATATCTCGCACATTACTTGCTCTATAACAGCTTACTTCTCAATCTTGGCATATAATGTACTATTACCCGGGTAAATACCGATAATAAAAAATCATCTATGTAAACATTGAAAAACTTTCTGTTTAATGTAGTTAAATTACACACCATTTTAGCATTCTCACTCACCGTTTCCTTAACATGTTGTTGGAAATAAATTCCGCAAAACAATATGAAGTATTTAATAAAATAAGAATTTGTATCATAAATTGGAAAATATTTAAAAAAAAAAACTGTCATATTTAAAAATGTCAGCGCGACAACGAAGTTTCCACAAATTGACATTTAAAATCGCATTTCTATAGTTTTGTTTTTCCTAGGCTAATTGATTGCGCTTCGCGCCTCATGATATGAAAGCGCTGGCTATATAATAGCTCACTTCTCAACCTCGGTATATAATGTACTATAGTCGTGCTGTATCAGTAATATCAGTGCTTTCGTTAATGCTTTGAAAAATGCAATACATTTTTCCACAACATCTCCAAGAGCGTTTTTATGCATTCAGGCTATTCGTCTTGCGTCTATGTTTAAAGGTGCGTACAGACCAATCGAGCGTTCGTTAATGTTGTTGTTTTCTTGTATTGCTTGCTCAACCAAGTGTATACACTGGACAATTAATTATTGTTTATTAAATTCACTAAATGTCTACTGTTAACAAACAAACTTAACATATTTATTTTTAGCGGAACCTGTTCTTCTGCTCCGATAATTGCAGCAATAATCTACGTCGTCGCTATTTTCAGAATTCTCTTGTTTGGAATTGCTTCCATTATCTAGTCTAATCAGAAGTTTTTTCAATTCAGATCTGATTTTGCAAATATTTGGAACACTAGAGCATTTATTTGATTCAGTATTTATGCAATAAAATTCGTGTTGGAAAGATATTTTAAGATCTCGGAATAAAAATGGTTCGGCGTTTCTTAATTCTCTTTTCTAGTGATCTCTCCCAATCGGCGATAATTACAAATTGTGGTATTAGGCTATCGAAACATGTTACCACCTTAGGGGTTTTGAGTAAAATATAATTTACAATAAAACTGTTAGTGAGTTTTAAAATAAAAATTTTAAAAATAGTTTTTCAAAACCCGTTTATTAGATTTATCCCGGGAGTTGACGGCTTAATCTCAGATGTATCTAGATTAATTTTTCCTCGGGATCCCGGGATTGACACCCCTAGTCTCTACCCTTAGTTATTAGGATATTATAACTGCATTGTTGGTTTGGCTTTGAAGGTAAAAAAAAAACTATAGTTTTTAAGGTGGTTTAAAGTTAATGGTTGATCTTTTTTTATCAACCGTTTAAAAAATGATTCTGTGACAGCCGCTTCTTCGAATTTTCTCTTTCGCCAGTGGATTTTCTTGAGTATAATTCTTGCTTCTGACCATTGCGAGTGGTGGCCGTGGGTCCAAGCGTGATCGTCTGCACCGGATCTGTTCATTTCTTCCTTCAGTATGTGGTTTCGATGATCTTTGATCCTCGTTTCAAGGGGTCGTAGGGTTTCCCCAACATAGGATTGTCCACAATTCCTTATTTTCTTTTGACTTGTAAGCTTTGTCTTCATCAGGCGGCTTCTTAAGAAATCTTTGGAGCTAAATACTGTTCGAATTTTGTATTGTTGTCCTAATTCCTTGGACATATTATGGTACATTTATGGTGGGTCCAGCTTTGACGTCATCCAAGTGTTACTACTAGTTCATGTTTGGTGCTATTTGAACGACTTGAGGCATAACATAATTAAGGTATTGACCTGTGTAGGTTTACTTCCTGTTTACCGATGTTTGGATGGTATCACTGTTTTTCTGTACAATGACGTCCAGAAACGGCAGTTTGTTGTTGTCTTCTTTTTCCATGGTAAACTTGATTGTTGGTGCCAAGTTATTCATATGACGTAGAAAGGCTTGGAGTTCGTCATGGTTTTATTCCAATTAATAAATGTGTCGTCTACGTAACGCGACCATACTTTCGGTTTTATTTTTGCCTTTTCAACTGCCTGATTTTCAAACCATTCCATGTAGATTTTGGCGATTATTGGGGAGAGGGATGATTCCATCGGTAGTTCGTCCAATTGTTTGTTGGCAATTGCCATGGCTTCTAGTATAAACTGTGTTTTAACTAGAACTTCATTCACAGGTCAAGGTTAAACGTAGGTTGAGGCAGTTTGATGTTAACCAGAAGAGGATGTATTTTGATATAACTCATGACACATGAAAGGCCGCCCTAAGACTAAAATATAAGGTATTTATTGATTCACACAACTGCTGCACTCTAAAGTAATTTAAGCTTTATTAAAAATATCAAGATGTCAAATTGTTTACTTTAAAGGGTAATCAAAATGATAAATCTACCCATAGAATGTATCTACGCTTATTTATTGCCCTTCATACCTACCTACTAGAGCACTCGACGTAAAATTAATTATAATCGATCCGTTTACTTAAGAGTTAAGGCGTTATTACGGCGAAAACATTATCTAATTAATATTAAATATACATATACCTATCTTAAGTAAGCACCCTCATTCATTAAGCAAAAATTTGCATTTTAAATATTATGTTTTTTTTTAAAGCGATAGCATATTATATTACTAATAGCTTCAGGGGAGGGGGTGGGCACATCGTTGTAAAATTAACTTGTGATTAAGGCAAGAAGGAAATAAAGAGTTGACAGTCGTTTTTATTTTATGGTCCTATATGTTTAATACTCTACAGAAATACAGCATGGTAATTAATAAATATATCCGTCCAGTCGGATTAATACGAATAGAGAAATTGAAATTATCATGCCAGTCACATGCATATACTAGACAAGAGTCTTATATGGTTTTATTATCGTCTCGACATTTAGGAAGTTTTCGTAAAAATATCGGAGCACCTCTAGTTTGTTGACCTTATATACCAAAGTGCTTAGTTGTATCTGGTATCTCTTGTCAAGATAAAACCAATTAGATACAAGGAATGATGGAGTTACATGACCAAACTTACGCAGGTATTTGCAGGCTTTTTCTTACTTACTTATTCTTTATTAGGTCCAAATAAAGTAATAAAAATTAAACATCCACTTAGGTTGGTCTAAGATATCCAAAATATACTAGAGTGACATCACAAACTTGGGTAAATCTAAACCTTGTTATAAATGAAATATTTTAAAACAGCTTATTTTAATTTTTACAACTGGTAGTTGTCGAAAGGCAACTGCGAGTTTATTCCACATTTTCAAAATTTGACAATCAACCTTTCGTTGGATGTAGGTATAGTTTAGTTTTTCCGGTCTCAGATTATTTTTGAATTTTGTACTGTATTGATGCTGCCCCTTTAATTCATCAAAATGTGAGGAATTATTTAATATAAGATTGATGCACTGAAAGAAAAATCGATCATATAATATTAGTATATATTTGTCAATGAAAAAGATCCTGCAGTTATCCCCTGAAACCCACCCTAAATATAGTCCTAGTACATTTTTTCTGCAAGATGAATATCCTTTTGGAATCGACCAAATTTCCCCAAACCACTATCCCGTATCTTACTCTAAACTGGATATATGCGTGATATACTGTACGAGCCACTTCCTGGCCAACTGTATCACTAATCACTCACAGCGCATAACAGTACTTCCTTATGTTTGTTGCCAAATGATCAATGTGGGGCCTCCAGTTCATTCCCCGATCCAGCACAACACAACCCCAAAAAAAGAAACACTCTAACTGGGCTTTAAAGCTATATTTTCACAACTAATTAATTCTGATGCTACTGCTGTCTGAGTGAGTTATACCTCTAGCCAACACATCCCTACACAGGATCATGTTACAAATTTCTAGGGTAGATGGAACACAGGAAAAAAAAAGTTCATATGAACATGGGTTCGGAATCGCTTCCTCACGAAGCCCTTTAAAGATGGCCTTCATAAACTAATTCTCGTTTTGTAGCTTCGGAACTACTTCAGCTACCGCAACCAATCTTGGGACATAAATTACTGTTAGCAAGATGATCTATTTGAGCCTCTTGGACAATGTTAACTTTAACCAGGGGCGTGCGAGCCAGGGGGTATTAGGGTAAATTTGACCCCATCCCTCTAAGGCTTCAATTTCTTGCCGTTTGACATCAGATTATGATTTTCCTATGCTTTCAGCATAAAAAGGATACTCTCTATAGAAGTCGCTAAATGTCACCGTTTCTTCGGAAATTGGCTGAAAATAAGTTAAGATACAGAAATCAATTATTGAAGTCGTAAAGAAATTAGGTCAAAAGAACAATGAGGTTCAGTAAAGATATTAAGAGGTAAATTAATCAGCGTTATTATTATGGTAGGTAGTCCAAAAAGAAACTTAAAATAGTAGTTACTGAAAATACCTGCCACCACGCCCGATACATTTACCTACGCACCATACTTAAGTTGACGTGGTTAAAAACTTCAGGTTAACTCCAGCCGCAGCGGAAATTCTAGACACCAAATATTCTTCTTGACTCAAGTGCACTTTTTATATACCTTTAAAGAAAAAATCTAAAGGGGTTAAATCTAGGGAGCGTGCTGGCCAGGTGACAAGGCTTACGGTTAATCTAATATCATAAAAAAATTTCATTTAGGTGTTCGCGGACAAGAAGTGAAAAATGAGCTGGCGCTCCATCATGTTAGAACCATTAGTTCTGTCGTATATTTAGGGGTAGATCACGAAACAATTATTTCAACACATTTCCTCAGTTTACACAATATGACTATTTCCCGAATTAAAAATGCCTTCTTTTGTAAACACACTCGTTAGTAATAAGTACATATTTTTGAAATTGAGGTTCTTCTGTACACCGGCTAAGAAATCACTGGCAAAATTCTACGCGGGGCATGAAATCATTTGGTCTTAATTCTTCCATTTTTTGAAGATGGTAGTGGCGAAGAAGCTGTTCATGAACAACCTCCCGTACACTGACATGATTTAGATGCATGGTATCTGCGACCGCGACTTACAGAAGGATTGTTTTCAAATCGCCGAAGCACCTCTACCTCAAAATCCGGAGTTTTCATGGTTCCTTGTACGCCATTATCCAACCGTTTTATTTTTACGGAGCCAGTTTCCCTTAGCCGTTGATTGACCCTTTCAAACAGTGTGTGAGCTGGGATTCGCCATTCAGAAAACCGCTCTTCATATAGTCGAGAAGCGGCTCTGCCAGTATATCGAACTTCCCCATAATTGAATATGATGTTTGCGTATTCAGCGAAAGAGTAATCTTCCATGACAGTAGATAAGCTACATATGTTTCAACTCAAAACTCCATAAGAAATAACATTGCCCTGAAATCTGCATTTTTCGGGCCATTTTAGGGCGTGGCACTTTTCCTGGAAGCCACCATCCTCTCTTAACCTAAGTGGACCCAGCTACTATCGCCACCTAGTGTCTGACGTCATAACTACTCGCAGTAGATACAGGATCCGTATTAACCTAAGTGGCCCCCCCGGTATTACCAGGGGGCCCCATTATTTGAAGATTCTAACCTAACAGCATTCCCCATGGAACCCAAGTACCCGCGGAGGCGCGAGCCCCAGACCCGCGGCGGAGGAAGCCTCCACAACAGGCGTTGAGCGCGCATGATGATCGAAGGCGATACCGCGAGACCCTATGCATAATTCGCGAGGCTAGCTCAGGCAGGTCAGCGACCCCGAGCGGTGGTCACCCGATGGTTACCCGATGATCGCCCGAGGGTACCCGTCTTAGCCTAAGTGGCGCCCCCCTGGTATTATCAGCCCTCATTATTTCAAGATTCTAACCCAACTTTATGACCCATAGTCACGTGTTATTATATTTATGGGGAGAGATGACGTACCACGTTCTCAATAGTACCCCAACCCAAGTACCTAACCTGAACATCTATCTAAATAATCAATATTGAACGACATAATGAATAAATAATAACAGAAAAAAAGTTTGTGCAGTCAGCGGGAATTGAACCATAATCCTCTGGGGCCGAACCTCAAAGCCTTGCAAAATACGCTACGAGAGCATATACCTTAAAATTGCTAAACAATGTTTGACAACGTGAAACCACGGGGGCACATCTGATTAGATTGCTGGAACAAAAGGTCCTTAAGTGGGGTTATGGTGGTGTTTTCTAATGTACAAAATTAGGGCAAACCATACACATATACTTAGTAAAACAAACTAATTGATATCTGAGTATTACCTGAAGTTAGGCAACCAGTGTTTCACATAAAAATAAATATTATAAGCGTAGGAAAATATTAACAATCTTGTGCATTCACCTATCTGCTATGCAACACAAGCATCAGCTTTCAATATTATTTTACAATCATTTACCCCGAAAGGGCTGCAACGTCTCTTATAGATGGATAGTATAAACTAAAAATCAGTAATTAGTCGAAGCGTCAAGTCTTTTAGCCGATTATTAAAAACAAAGACATCAGATTTAACAAAAAAAGTATTGTAATATAAACTGTTCCGTGTGGAATCAGATTAAACGTATTATGAACCCTGTCCAACAGACCCTGTTCCCCCGGAACAGACCTGTTCCCCCTGGAACAGACCCGATGAACAGACCCTGTTCCCCCAGGAACAGACCCTGTTCCCCCAGGAACAGACCCTGTTGGCCTCTCTATCGCAGAAAACAGCCCCGATAAAGAAACAAAACAGTTAAGTACATCAAACAAATTTATTACCAAAAATATATAGGTATTCACCAAACAATACATACAATACATGTCATTATGTCCTTTTGGCAAACAGTATTTTCAGACGTCATCTATAATTACGTTCACGCACACTCCCGCTATCTGGGTACTACCTGAACTTATGCAACCAGAAACCCCTATCAGCAAATATTGCCTTCACCAATTTATTAACAAACCTAAGTGTGACGATGACGACAAAATGGCGGTAAATCTAGCGTTTATAATGCACTCACCATTTTATCGACAAACCAGTACTAATGGCGTTGCCAAACCAATATTTCCCCTTATTCAACATAAAAATTGTCGAAACGGCAACACCGCCGTTCCAATACTGAAAATTTAAGAAAATACGCTTAGGCCATCTTGCAATAGCCGTCCGCAACAGTAACTAGGTAAAACAAAGAACCTTAAGTGTGGTTATAGGGATATATTATTATCGATCTCAATTTATTAACAAATCTTAAACCTTCCAACAGCATTCACCCCATATCGCATTGATAAAAATACCCATATAAATACCCCATCGAAATGTCATTCAGGATTGCATAATTAAATGAAAATCAATCAATTTTAAAACTTTTTTATTTATAACATAAAAATATCACTTACTACCGCCCTGGTATATTACATTAAAGGAATAAAAAATCGGCGTAAATAAAAAGACATCTGTAATCATTTAGCAACGTTTTATTTTAGAAATATATGCAGTTTTCAAGTCAAATACACCATTACAGCACTAGTTAGCAAACATATTTAAATAAGACAAGTATCTTGCATCAAAAATAATACCTGAACGAAACAAAAATTTAGCACAAGACACATATCGCCAATCTTGTATATAGGTACAATATATTATAAGCTCAAAATTTAGTGAAAATATTTACAGTTAAAACTAAGGATTAGAAACATTTACCGTGCAAGAATAGGCATATCTACATACAATTAAAAAACTAGGACTATAAACATTTATATTAGGAACATTTACCGTGCAAGAATAGGCATATCTACATACAATTAAAAAACTAGGATTAGCAACATTTATATTAGGAACATTACCGCACAAGAAGGTATATCTATATACAAACTTAAAAACTAACAAAAAAAAAAAAAAATGAATTGAAAAAGGCATTGGCGGGTATGGGCATTTGAACAGAGTAGGAGTAATGTGCAATATTCGCTTATAGATAGAATATTATCCTTAACTTATACATACAACTTGAAACGAGGGCAAGAGCAAAATTACCTGAAAAACACTACACTTACCAGAGGGCACTCGGTTTAAACAGGGACACGACGTGAACGTGGCCCACATTGTCCCCATTCGATTTTTATGGAAAAACGAATTTTCAAAGCAAAACCAAACTTAAAAAAGAGCTGTATATTATGTTATCTATAGAACTGTTTTCTGATTTCAAATCATTTGTGGTATAATTTTTTTCGTTTGGTTATACAGGGGGAATTTTTGCCTTCTTTTACTGTATAACCAATATGGGCTCTTTTAAAGTTATACAGGGGGAATTTTGGCCTTCTTTTTACTGTACAACCAATATGGGCTCTTTTTAAAGTTATACAGGTTAGGATATAATATGTGTGCGTTAGTATTTTGGCCTTCTTTTTACTGTACAACCAATATGGGCTCTTTTTAAAGTTATACAGGTTAGGATATAATATGTGTGCGTTAGTATTTTGGCCTTCTTTTACTGTACAACCAATATGGGCTCTTTTTAAAGTTATACAGGTTAGGATATAATATGTATGCGTTAGTATTTTGGCCTTCTTTTTACTGTACAACCAATATGGGCTCTTTTGAAAGTTATACAGGTTAGGATATAATATGTGCGCGTTAGTAGATTATTCTAGTAATAAAAATAATTTTAATGTTAATAATAATATGAGTGCTAATGTTATAATAATATGAATAATTATAATACTAATAATGAACAACTGAACAGACCCTGTTGAACTGAACAGACCCTGATCAACAGACCCTGTTGAACCGCCCCGTTGGTCTGTTGACCTGAACAGACCCTGTTGGTCTGTTGACCTGTTGAACAGACCCTGATCAACTTAGTCATCCACATGCATAAGTGAGCAATGCCCCCATGGTAATGTGCCGGGTGAAGATTTCGATATTTGCCGCTTATCATCATATGGGCTGAGACCGATTTTAGTTTGTTTTATAGTATGTAGCTCATGTTTTTGGGACCTAATTAGACGCTGTAAAATAGGCTTTTCCAACCAAGTTTCAAGG
Organism: Polydrusus tereticollis; assembly: GCA_963920685.1. NCBI lineage: Eukaryota > Metazoa > Arthropoda > Insecta > Coleoptera > Curculionidae > Polydrusus > Polydrusus tereticollis. The sequence goes on from OY987327.1 coordinate 123,692,610, forward strand.
CAGGTGACGTAATCTTCAAATGTGATTTTATTTTTAATAACAGACCTTTTAATGCCCTTTATCTTTTTGGTAACGCCCAAGTTAGATAAAACCTTATCAATTTCCGCCCGCTCTTTGTTTAAATTCTCTAGTTTTACCCGTTCTTGCTCAATCTCGTCTGGAGTATAAAGCAGTTTAATAGCATACATTTTAGACCTAAGACCAACAAAATGGGTCATAATGCGGCCATTGTTCTCATCTTTCATCATTCCCAACACCTTTTTGTTCACTTGTGGAATCGTATAAACGTTATCACGGGCATAATCTGAGGTATCAAAATAATCGTTACAATCTCGTTTCATTATCTGATACACATCATGGTTTTTAATTTCGTAAATAAGACTATCTGTGTCTGTATACAATACACTACAGGTGTCAAAACGTGGAACCATGTACTCGTAGTGAAAGCCATAAATCGTAGTCTTTGCCAAATCAAGAATACACATGCCGACATAAATCGGCTTATTAAAATAAATTTGTGTTTTTGCAAGCTCGACAATTACTAAATTTTCGGAAACAATTGTGCTGCTTTTAAATTCTGGCCGGGATATTAAGGCTTCTGCGCCATAGCGGCCATCCCATTTCGTTATAAGTTTGACGTCAGAGTGGTTCCGGATATTCTCCATTGTCTTTCCAAATACGGCATTGTTCATAAGTTTAAAAAAATTCTTTTCAAACTCATTCTTGGCATTTTGGCGCAGCCCCGTGTTGAGGTCGATATATGATTTTAGCCATGGAGATTGTTTAAAGGCTAATATTCGGTGTATTTTGCTCAATTTTGCACCCAAAGTTAGAGCTTGCTTTAAGTTTCTATAGTGTATTACGTATTCTGTTTTATTGTGTAGCGTAGCCAAAAGTTTCTCATTCTTTGCCCCAGGTGGTTTTTCATGGTCAGGGCATAATGGAAAATCGGAAAACTTATCATGCAAATTTTCAGGTATTTCCAGGTCCACTTCCAAAATAAACCCTTCGGCAGATTTATCTGAAATTTCACTAATGTTTAAGTGAGATATCTCGTTTTCTGAAAGCCACCTAAAGCCGCCATAAGGTAGATATTGCGACATTGCCCAGCCGTATTGATTATTAACATCAAAGTACATGAGATAGGAGTCTTCTTTAGTTGGGTCATAATTTGGCATGTACTTGTTGTTGGCTTCTGCATACCTCTTTGAACACTGACTTAGCCCCCCGCGAACTCCCTTTTCTATGAATGTTAGCATCTCTAAATCAGTAACCAGCTCAAGTTTTATCATATCTTCTCGATGAATTAAGAGGGATAAACATTGCCACGCATAACCAGGTAGGGTATACGACCATGCAGGATCAAGGCCATATGTCCTATGCGAATATCCTAACCTAAAAGCAGAGTTTGAATACCTGGGGGAAGAACTGAACTTACTTACCCGAAAGGGTGTTTTCCCTTATGATTATATGAACGCTTGGGAAAGATTGAATGAGACTGAACTCCCTCCTAAAGAGGCGTTTTATAACAGCTTAGAAGATGCAGCTATAAGTGACGCGCAATATTTAAATGCGCAGAAAGTTTGGCAAACTTTTAATTGCCGTACCATGCAAGACTACTCTGACTTATATCTTAAAACGGATGTAATGCTTTTAACGGATGTATTTGAGGCATTTAGGGATATATCGCATAGGACATATGGCCTTGATCCTGCATGGTCGTATACCCTACCTGGTTATGCGTGGCAATGTTTATCCCTCTTAATTCATCGAGAAGATATGATAAAACTTGAGCTGGTTACTGATTTAGAGATGCTAACATTCATAGAAAAGGGAGTTCGCGGGGGGCTAAGTCAGTGTTCAAAGAGGTATGCAGAAGCCAACAACAAGTACATGCCAAATTATGACCCAACTAAAGAAGACTCCTATCTCATGTACTTTGATGTTAATAATCAATACGGCTGGGCAATGTCGCAATATCTACCTTATGGCGGCTTTAGGTGGCTTTCAGAAAACGAGATATCTCACTTAAACATTAGTGAAATTTCAGATAAATCTGCCGAAGGGTTTATTTTGGAAGTGGACCTGGAAATACCTGAAAATTTGCATGATAAGTTTTCCGATTTTCCATTATGCCCTGACCATGAAAAACCACCTGGGGCAAAGAATGAGAAACTTTTGGCTACGCTACACAATAAAACAGAATACGTAATACACTATAGAAACTTAAAGCAAGCTCTAACTTTGGGTGCAAAATTGAGCAAAATACACCGAATATTAGCCTTTAAACAATCTCCATGGCTAAAATCATATATCGACCTCAACACGGGGCTGCGCCAAAATGCCAAGAATGAGTTTGAAAAGAATTTTTTTAAACTTATGAACAATGCCGTATTTGGAAAGACAATGGAGAATATCCGGAACCACTCTGACGTCAAACTTATAACGAAATGGGATGGCCGCTATGGCGCAGAAGCCTTAATATCCCGGCCAGAATTTAAAAGCAGCACAATTGTTTCCGAAAATTTAGTAATTGTCGAGCTTGCAAAAACACAAATTTATTTTAATAAGCCGATTTATGTCGGCATGTGTATTCTTGATTTGGCAAAGACTACGATTTATGGCTTTCACTACGAGTACATGGTTCCACGTTTTGACACCTGTAGTGTATTGTATACAGACACAGATAGTCTTATTTACGAAATTAAAAACCATGATGTGTATCAGATAATGAAACGAGATTGTAACGATTATTTTGATACCTCAGATTATGCCGGTGATAACGTTTATACGATTCCACAAGTGAACAAAAAGGTGTTGGGAATGATGAAAGATGAGAACAATGGCCGCATTATGACCCATTTTGTTGGTCTTAGGTCTAAAATGTATGCTATTAAACTGCTTTATACTCCAGACGAGATTGAGCAAGAACGGGTAAAACTAGAGAATTTAAACAAAGAGCGGGCGGAAATTGATAAGGTTTTATCTAACTTGGGCGTTACCAAAAAGATAAAGGGCATTAAAAGGTCTGTTATTAAAAATAAAATCACATTTGAAGATTACGTCACCTGCCTTGAAACTTGGTTGGAAAAGCCTATTTTACAGCGTCTAATTAGGTCCCAAAAACATGAGCTACATACTATAAAACAAACTAAAATCGGTCTCAGCCCATATGATGATAAGCGGCAAATATCGAAATCTTCACCCGGCACATTACCATGGGGGCATTGCTCACTTATGCATGTGGATGACTAAGTTGATCAGGGTCTGTTCAACAGGTCAACAGACCAACAGGGTCTGTTCAGGTCAACAGACCAACGGGGCGGTTCAACAGGGTCTGTTGATCAGGGTCTGTTCAGTTCAACAGGGTCTGTTCAGTTGTTCATTATTAGTATTATAATTATTCATATTATTATAACATTAGCACTCATATTATTATTAACATTAAAATTATTTTTATTACTAGAATAATCTACTAACGCGCACATATTATATCCTAACCTGTATAACTTTCAAAAGAGCCCATATTGGTTGTACAGTAAAAAGAAGGCCAAAATACTAACGCATACATATTATATCCTAACCTGTATAACTTTAAAAAGAGCCCATATTGGTTGTACAGTAAAAGAAGGCCAAAATACTAACGCACACATATTATATCCTAACCTGTATAACTTTAAAAAGAGCCCATATTGGTTGTACAGTAAAAAGAAGGCCAAAATACTAACGCACACATATTATATCCTAACCTGTATAACTTTAAAAAGAGCCCATATTGGTTGTACAGTAAAAAGAAGGCCAAAATTCCCCCTGTATAACTTTAAAAGAGCCCATATTGGTTATACAGTAAAAGAAGGCAAAAATTCCCCCTGTATAACCAAACGAAAAAAATTATACCACAAATGATTTGAAATCAGAAAACAGTTCTATAGATAACATAATATACAGCTCTTTTTTAAGTTTGGTTTTGCTTTGAAAATTCGTTTTTCCATAAAAATCGAATGGGGACAATGTGGGCCACGTTCACGTCGTGTCCCTGTTTAAACCGAGTGCCCTCTGGTAAGTGTAGTGTTTTTCAGGTAATTTTGCTCTTGCCCTCGTTTCAAGTTGTATGTATAAGTTAAGGATAATATTCTATCTATAAGCGAATATTGCACATTACTCCTACTCTGTTCAAATGCCCATACCCGCCAATGCCTTTTTCAATTCATTTTTTTTTTTTTTTGTTAGTTTTTAAGTTTGTATATAGATATACCTTCTTGTGCGGTAATGTTCCTAATATAAATGTTGCTAATCCTAGTTTTTTAATTGTATGTAGATATGCCTATTCTTGCACGGTAAATGTTCCTAATATAAATGTTTATAGTCCTAGTTTTTTAATTGTATGTAGATATGCCTATTCTTGCACGGTAAATGTTTCTAATCCTTAGTTTTAACTGTAAATATTTTCACTAAATTTTGAGCTTATAATATATTGTACCTATATACAAGATTGGCGATATGTGTCTTGTGCTAAATTTTTGTTTCGTTCAGGTATTATTTTTGATGCAAGATACTTGTCTTATTTAAATATGTTTGCTAACTAGTGCTGTAATGGTGTATTTGACTTGAAAACTGCATATATTTCTAAAATAAAACGTTGCTAAATGATTACAGATGTCTTTTTATTTACGCCGATTTTTTATTCCTTTAATGTAATATACCAGGGCGGTAGTAAGTGATATTTTTATGTTATAAATAAAAAAGTTTTAAAATTGATTGATTTTCATTTAATTATGCAATCCTGAATGACATTTCGATGGGGTATTTATATGGGTATTTTTATCAATGCGATATGGGGTGAATGCTGTTGGAAGGTTTAAGATTTGTTAATAAATTGAGATCGATAATAATATATCCCTATAACCACACTTAAGGTTCTTTGTTTTACCTAGTTACTGTTGCGGACGGCTATTGCAAGATGGCCTAAGCGTATTTTCTTAAATTTTCAGTATTGGAACGGCGGTGTTGCCGTTTCGACAATTTTTATGTTGAATAAGGGGAAATATTGGTTTGGCAACGCCATTAGTACTGGTTTGTCGATAAAATGGTGAGTGCATTATAAACGCTAGATTTACCGCCATTTTGTCGTCATCGTCACACTTAGGTTTGTTAATAAATTGGTGAAGGCAATATTTGCTGATAGGGGTTTCTGGTTGCATAAGTTCAGGTAGTACCCAGATAGCGGGAGTGTGCGTGAACGTAATTATAGATGACGTCTGAAAATACTGTTTGCCAAAAGGACATAATGACATGTATTGTATGTATTGTTTGGTGAATACCTATATATTTTTGGTAATAAATTTGTTTGATGTACTTAACTGTTTTGTTTCTTTATCGGGGCTGTTTTCTGCGATAGAGAGGCCAACAGGGTCTGTTCCTGGGGGAACAGGGTCTGTTCCTGGGAGAACAGGGTCTGTTCCTGGGGGAACAGGGTCTGTTCCTGGGGGAACAGGGTCTGTTCATCGGGTCTGTTCCAGGGGGAACAGGTCTGTTCCGGGGGAACAGGGTCTGTTGGACAGGGTTCATAATACGTTTAATCTGATTCCACACGGAACAGTTTATATTACAATACTTTTTTTGTTAAATCTGATGTCTTTGTTTTTAATAATCGGCTAAAAGACTTGACGCTTCGACTAATTACTGATTTTTAGTTTATACTATCCATCTATAAGAGACGTTGCAGCCCTTTCGGGGTAAATGATTGTAAAATAATATTGAAAGCTGATGCTTGTGTTGCATAGCAGATAGGTGAATGCACAAGATTGTTAATATTTTCCTACGCTTATAATATTTATTTTTATGTGAAACACTGGTTGCCTAACTTCAGGTAGTACTCAGATATCAATTAGTTTGTTTTACTAAGTATATGTGTATGGTTTGCCCTAATTTTGTACATTAGAAAACACCACCATAACCCCACTTAAGGACCTTTTGTTCCAGCAATCTAATCAGATGTGCCCCCGTGGTTTCACGTTGTCAAACATTGTTTAGCAATTTTAAGGTATATGCTCTCGTAGCGTATTTTGCAAGGCTTTGAGGTTCGGCCCCAGAGGATTATGGTTCAATTCCCGCTGACTGCACAAACTTTTTTTCTGTTATTATTTATTCATTATGTCGTTCAATATTGATTATTTAGATAGATGTTCAGGTTAGGTACTTGGGTTGGGGTACTATTGAGAACGTGGTACGTCATCTCTCCCCATAAATATAATAACACGTGACTATGGGTCATAAAGTTGGGTTAGAATCTTGAAATAATGAGGGCTGATAATACCAGGGGGGCGCCACTTAGGCTAAGACGGGTACCCTCGGGCGATCATCGGGTAACCATCGGGTGACCACCGCTCGGGGTCGCTGACCTGCCTGAGCTAGCCTCGCGAATTATGCATAGGGTCTCGCGGTATCGCCTTCGATCATCATGCGCGCTCAACGCCTGTTGTGGAGGCTTCCTCCGCCGCGGGTCTGGGGCTCGCGCCTCCGCGGGTACTTGGGTTCCATGGGGAATGCTGTTAGGTTAGAATCTTCAAATAATGGGGCCCCCTGGTAATACCGGGGGGGCCACTTAGGTTAATACGGATCCTGTATCTACTGCGAGTAGTTATGACGTCAGACACTAGGTGGCGATAGTAGCTGGGTCCACTTAGGTTAAGAGAGGATGGTGGCTTCCAGGAAAAGTGCCACGCCCTAAAATGGCCCGAAAAATGCAGATTTCAGGGCAATGTTATTTCTTATGGAGTTTTGAGTTGAAACATATGTAGCTTATCTACTCATGACTTAACCGTGACACTAGTTTAATGACAAATTGTTGACAACAGTAAGGTAAATTTCTATTGTTAAGCTGCGTGGGTGCAATAAACGTATCGAGCGTGGTGGCAGGCATTTTCAGCAACTACTATTTTAAGTTTCTTTTTGGACTACCAACCATAATAATAACGCTGATTAATTTATCTCTTGATATCTGTACTGAACCTCATTATTCTTTTGACCTAATTTCTGTAAGACTTCAATAATTGATTTCTGTATCTTAACTTGTTATCGGTCAATTTCCAAATAAACGGTGACATTTAGCGACTTTTACAGAGGGTACCCTTTTTATGTAACAGGCATAAAGAAATCATAATCTGATGTCAAAACGGCAAGAAATAAAAGTATTAGAGGAGTGGGGTAAAATTTACCCTAATACCCCCTGGTTCGCTCGCCACTGATCAAAGTTTACATTGTATAATAGGCATAAATAGATGAACTTACCAACAGTTATTTATGTCCCAAAATTGGTTGCGATAGCTGAAGTAGTTCATGAGCTACAAAACGAAAACTAGTTTATGAAGGCCATCTTCAAAGGGCTCCTTGAGGAAGCGATTCCGAACCCATGTTCATATGAACTTTTTTTTTCCTGTGTGCTATCTACTCTTAAAGTTTGTAACATGATCACATTAACACCCGCATATGTATAAAGTTTTTAGTTTGAAAAAAGAATTTTGCAAAATCGCAAGTTATCATCCAACAAGATTACCAGATTTTTACACACAGACGAAGGGTTTATTGAAGCGCCACTCACTAATAAATGTTTCTAAAAGCCAAGTCATTGTTTTTTATTATTTCCTCGTCTATTATTTTTAGAGATTTGTGCTTTTGTGCGTCTCTGGTTAGTATTTGTGACCCTTTTATAATGATTTATATTCTTTGGGATTCGCCGTCTTTTATTAATAACAATCCATTTGAAATATGACTATGGAGTGACATATTATTGTAATAAAAGGATTCGTTTTATTAATATTATATGAAAATTGCAGTTTATCCATTATCTCATAAACTATTTATACCGTGCGAGTAAAAGTTATTTTCATCCAAAAGGGCTTGGTTTAGATCACAATTATAAGGCGACGATATATCTAATCTATGAAGGACTTGAAATAGGAGGGCAATCGCAATGCATTGGTTGCGATCTCAATTTAGCAAAGGTAATTCAGCTTTCCGAATTCGCCGCAAGCAACGCAAGTGTTCCAAGTGATACTAGAAATACATGCCTTCTTATGGGCGCGATAACTATTTTTTTATTTAAACTAGTGCTTTGGGGAACAAATAACTACTTTTATATAAATTTAGAGCTATACTTTGTCCATTCAAGGACCATCTTGACATATTGGTGGACTAGGCTTAAATTATTTTCAAGGTAAATATGTAGCTTATAATAATTAAAATCAAATAAGGCCCCATTATACAAAATAAAAGAAATGATTAACACTAAATATCTAAAACTAAATCATCTCAAATTTGATCAAATAATTTATTCAGTGAGGAGTGAATGCTGTATATCTACATTGTTTAAGTTACTTTACGTCTGTGTACATTAAAAGATTTACATTGTAATCGGCAATAGCCTGAAAGTCTGCTTTGTTAATCTCAACAATAAAGTATATGTGATTTGATTTTGACACACTTAATAATATTTTATATTTCGGGCACACCCTGTACTGTATGAATTAAGATGCCATGTCACACTGGCCTACAAGCAAACTTGTGCTATATAAAACAAAGAAAACGTACCAAAATAAAGCAGTAAGTTGGGCCCCTTAATAAAAAAAAATTATAGGATTTAAATAAAGTTAATTAAATTTCAAGATTGACAGTAGACAGGTAACAAAAAAAAAGAAGGAAATCCTTTAGAACAGATAAAATGGGGTTCACTTATAATATTAATTACTTAGCTAACGAAGCCAATTATACTCGGTCATATGAACAAAAAGCACATTTATCTGAACAAAGCATGTGGTGTTAAATTATGGCGATTGGGAGGCAATATACAGGGAAAATAAGGAAAGACAAATTAATTACGCTTACCTAACGGGAGCTGTAGGGTCTTTAAAATTAAGATTGGGGGTCTCAACGGTGGTGAATGCTCCGAATACTTGGCCCCTTTTGGTCCTGGTGACTCGACTTAACTAAAAGAGAGCCCCAGAAGGCGTTTTAGGAGAAAAGTTGAAAAATTGACACAAGAAATAGCATGGTATAAAAAAAACTCACCTCTCGCAGCGAACGACTGCCACAAAATATCCACGATGTGGTCTTCTGCTGCCCCGCAAACCAAAAATGATCATAGCAAACTAAAGGGGCACAGAAAATAACGCTTCTAGATCCAAAATCCTGGAAAGATGGCTTGAATAGCCCTGGGTCTAGAAAGGCTTGTTGCTTGGTCGCCCACTGGAAGTTAAGTAAGGTCAATGAAGAATTTCAGGTTAAAAGTTAAAAAATGTGCCGTTAACAGGATGTGAGAGAGAAAAAACGACAGAGAGAGGTGGAGAGGGATAAAGCGAATTTGGGGCGACCCACTTCCGACCAGATCTACCGTTCGAGCCGAAAAGGAAGGGCTAGTTCACACACTGGCGGTGACATAGAATGAAGTCTTTAGAGCCTGGTCATTCATCTGTAGACATTCCAAACCAAGAGAAATGAAACAGATGTACCCAAATTTAGTTTTACATAAGAAATCAATTCGTAATCCATGCATTATAAATTATTAAAAAAAAACCTAAATCCCAAAATCTTTGCCATTCGAGAAACGGTCGTTAAGTTCGGTTGCTGAGTATTATGGCCCAAACATCTTTCAGAAGAAATATTAACCTAGAAAATTCATTAGCCAATCTGACAGGTGATAATGAAAATTGAAAACAAAGAAATATATTTGAATTACATAATGAAACACTAGTATAAGTCTCGGATAGTGTATTCCAGGGAGATATGTGATTTAAAATAGGAGGATAATGTAGCCCTGCTTGGTCGAAGACAACGGAAACAGAGGCCGTTGACCTTAGGTACGTATTTACTTTTATACAGGGAACCAAACATTGTTTTAAAAAGGCAAAATACAATTTTTAAAAGACACAATACAAGTCAGACATGTGATATGAGGTATTAGATTATAATAATTCATTTGTGACAAAATCGGATTGTCACAATACTTATTGAAATTCTCGGCCTGTATGTAGAGTGGTTACCTTGTTTTTGAGAAGTAAGCAACTTAACTATTATTAATATAACGTTATTTTATTAGTGGAATATTAAAACAACAACAAAAAAACACAACGTAGGTATAAAAAAATATATTTAATTATAATCTTCTTCAAATTTCCTATACCCAGTTGGGGTTTAGGATTTGGTCTTAACTAAGTCTACTGAAGGTACACATGCTCTATATTACAGAAATTATTGAATATTGTTCAATTAATTGACTTTATACAGAACTTCTACAAACTTTAACAATATTTAAATAAGGTATATATATATCACATATATTGCTGACCTTAGGTATGGTGGTATGTGCAATATTTCTAAGCCTAAAATTTTAGATTTTACGATAAAAGTTACGAATAAGTAATATTTAACAATTTTAAAATTAACAATCGCTTAAACTGGTGTAAATATTGTATCATAGAGTATACAATATATTTCATTAAAGTGCAGGTGAATTCGTAAGTGTTCATTAACTCCTTTCCAACTTGATTCTTATTAATAAGCATTCATAACTCCAGGCAATTGTATAGCGTCTGTCTTTAAAAGACTCTAGCTGCAGCGGAACAAGTCCCTACTGCTTCTGGTTTGGTAAGCTCGATACATTGTAGGTTGGTCTATGCCTGATATAATTTCCTGCAAAGTTTCGGATGCTACGGCAGCACAATTTTTCTTACTGTTCTCCACATGCTTTATAAAGTGATCTACAAAAAAAGTTGTATGGGCATAAAATATAAAACTACCTTCTGCTTCAATCTTAAATTCTTACGGGTAACATAATATACATCTTCTTTTAATTTTTCATGACGTCAGCTATGTTAAAGATTTCTGATCAGTTTCCACAGTAAATTGCTTACCAAAGATATACTGATGAAATCTCTCACAGGCAAATACTAAACTAAATAACTCTTTTTCTTCTTGAGCCCAGTTTAATTGAAAATCACATAAAGATTTTGACGCATACATACAGGGCAACCCATTTTGCAGCAGTACAGCACCAACGCCATTTTCTGATGAATCCGCCTAAATTATTATTGGCAACGAAGGATTATAAAACTGCAAAATGGGATGCTTAATTAGTTACTGTTTTAGAACATTAAAAGCATCTTTATGACATTTTTCCCATACCCAAGCAATATTATTTTTTAATAATTCCCGTGGGTGCAGTAATTGTAGAAAGATGACTTACGAATTTTCCTACACAAGTCACCATCCCCAAAAACCGCTGTAAATCTTCCTTGTTTTGGGGAATTTGCATGTTTTCTATGGCTTTTACTTTAGAATCATCCGCTCTAAAACCGGACTCTGAAATTTTATGACCCATGTAAACAATATTATTTTACACTTACTTTGGTTAAATTTTATGTTATTATTTTGGGCAATCTCAAGAACATTATTTAAGCGCTCATCATGTTCAGCCTTGGTAGTACTCCAAATTAAAATATCATCTAGATAAATCTCTACCCCGGGCAAATCGAATATTTCTTTAAATTTTTTATGAAAAACTTCTGGAGCACAGCTTAAACCGAATGGAAGTCTTAAAAACTTATAGCGTCTGAACGGAGCCGGCGTCGCAAAAGTACACAGATCCGAACTATATTTATTAAGCTTAACCTGCCAAAACCCTGACGTTGCATTGAATGTGGAAAACATTTTTGCTCCACTAAGTTTAGCACTCATTTCATCGAAAGTTGGCAGGGGAAAATGTTCTGTGCGAATACTTCGCTTGGGTCTAGAAATATTTTTAATGATTGATCCTTTTTAACAACCTAAACAATGGGATTGACCCATTCCGTTGGATAACTAACCTTACAAATAATTTTATCTTTCTTTAAAGTATTTAATGTATTTTTAAATTTTTCAATTAAAGGAAATGGAATTTTTCTTGCAGACTGTATAACACGTTGTGAATTTTCCTTTAATTTAATGTGATATTGACCTGGAATGCAACCTATCCCTTTAAATACACCAGAGAATTGGTTAACCAAAACATTTTCACTAACAATATCAATCTTCTTTATGAGGTTAAGCATAATACAGCTATTTAAGCCAATTAAGGCAGAAGAATCTGTAGATACAACTACGAAATCTAAAAAATATTCTCGATTTTTAACTTCACAATTTAGTTTACATTCACCAACAACCGGTATAATATCGTTAGAATAGTTAGTGAGCTTTACATTAGACTTTTTGATACAAGTATTATGGTATCCTAAACTTAAAGATGTTTTATAACTGATAGTATTGGTCAATGCACCTGTGTCGATTTTAAATTGTACATATTTTTTATTGTTTATCAAAAGTGTAATGCTCCACTCTCTAACTTTATTTAGTCCATCATTATCTGTGATCATGCCAATAAAAAGATCCGAATCAATATTTGGTTATTATTTTTCTGGATTACTGTCAATAGAATCTTGAATCGAATGAATTAAATTCTTTTTGAAACATACCTTTTGAAGATTATTCATGCCACCACACAAGGGGATGGGACTATTCGCCGTCGCCGTTTCGCCGTCGCCGTTTCGCCGTCGCCGTTTCGCCGTCGCCGTTTCGCCGTCGCGACAATTCGCCGGCAGCCGATTCGCCGTGGGCCGTTTCGCCGTCAAATAGAATATAAGTCTATAATTATTACAATTTTTTTATATCTAGCATATACCGAATTGGACCCAAAAAGGTGGATTAGATGCCGTGTTAGCGCTGTTTAACCAATATAAGTCTATAATTATTACAATTTTTTTATATCTAGCATATACCGAATTGGACCCAAAAAGGTGGATTAGATTAGAAACGGCGACGGCTGAACGTACTGACTTGCCTATGTAGGTATATTTTTATCAAACAATTTTGTTAAAATTTAGCAATATATATTATAACCTTTTTTACGTATTTTATTAATTTCTATTTGACGGCGAAACGGCCCACGGCGAATCGGCTGCCGGCGAATTGTCGCGACGGCGAAACGGCGACGGCGAAACGGCGACGGCTAAATGTCCTAGACCCCCACACAAACCATATTGCTTACCAAATGCCGGACATTTCCTTACTTGATGACTTGTCCCACATTTAGAGCAGTTGAAACGAGAGCTCCAATCCACAGAATTTGCACCAGTAATATTATTGTTGTAAGGACCCCCAAAGCCTCTGGAATTATTAAAATCTCGCCTCGCCAAACTAGGTTTACTGGAGATATTTTTTTGTCTCACTATATTTACCTCTTTACTATCACTAATTTCTTGACCCCGCTTTCTGTATTCTTCTACTGCTACAGCTTTTTTCAAAGTAATCTCAGGATTTTCTAGTAGTCGCTCACGCAGAGAATCGTTATTTAAGCCGATTATTAACACACTACACACCAAAGAGTCTTCCAGCTTATCGAAACTACACACTTTAGCTTCATTTTTTAAATCAGTTAAAGATTGTTGAATGTTCTCACCCGGTAACTGCTTTCTGGTTAGAAATCGGTGCCTTTCATAAATTACATTAACTTTTGGTAGAAAAAAATTGTTAAAATTACTTATAAGGGCATCAAATTTATCCTGGTCCTCATATTTAATTTTAAACGTATTAAAAATGCGAATACCTTCATCACCAATAAATTGCAATAATTGAGCAAACTGTATGTCTTCCGATTTTTTATTTAGCTTTGAGGCCTTTAAAAGTTTTGTATCCAATATTTCCAATTTTTTGGTACATCACCAGACATATCAAGAAGTGCAATACCCTTAAATTCCGCCATCGCGAAATGAACACTTGTTGCTGTAATTATTAAGTTTGAATTTTTCTTTAATTTCGCAGCGCCATGTGAAATAAGAGACCGTTTCCAATAAACTGAATTCTATTAAAATTCCATGCCCAGATACCTAATGCTGATAAGATCACAATAGAATAAAAATATACCTAGTTGACCTTAACAAAACTATGGTTTCTAGTACACATATATGAGAGTCTTTATATTGCTGTGCTGTAACTGTGTCAATTCTTCTTCGGGAAATAGTCAACCACACACCAATTTTTTGAGGGTGCAATGTGGCCCTACAAAAAAAATTGGGATATTCACTACTTTGGTGTACTCTGAGAATTCACATAACCCGTGAGGTGGAACCAGGCTTCATCAGAAAAAAATGTAAGGTCTAACAAATCATTTCTTTCCGATACATTTTGGGTATACCAATGACAGTAATTCCTGCGTCTTTTAAAATTTGCAGCTCGTATTTCTTGTAATACTTGCACTTTATAAGGAAATAATTTAAACTGTTTTTTAGAATAGTCCTGTATGTTCCATAAGATCTTCCCACCTCTTGAGACAGGCATCTTACATATTTTGCTGAAGTATTTAGCATTATTTCACAAATGCTTGCAACAAGTTCTATTGCCCTTACATATTGTCTTCCAGCTACTTTTATATGTTGTATAGAATTTGTTTACCTAAACAGGCAATGATAAAAATCCCCAGTAGTAAAAACGACGTTAGGAAAATTTTCGCGAAAATCGTCCATGCACAAACGCTGATTGTATTTCCACTCACCATCTATTCTAACTTCGTTTCAAAAATACGCTTCAACCATGAAGTTTTTGTGATGTTCCGTAAAACCCATTGCGCGAATTATTTAAGAAAGTTGATAAATTAGCGATGAATCGAATTACTTTTAAAAGCTGTTAAAGATGACGGAATAACTGATTGATTGATAATGGTGGTATTTACTGACACCCAACAGACATTATGCTCTGTCGCTAAGCAAGTACAACATTAGATTTAAAGCACACTTTGACGATAATAATTTTTGCTCGCATGGTACTAAACAACTGATAAAAACAAATGTCTGCAATTGATCGCGACCGTACGTTATCCAACATTTTATACTAATTCATAGCAAATTTCAAACAAATACTACCGCTGGTGTGACTATGTCTCAAGTAGCTTCCATAGCTTAAACATGTGTTTCACTGTTATCACAAAACATCTGGCTAAATGGTCAAACAATTTCATGGTCTGCCTTGCCCAATTCTTGTTATGAGCTGCCAAACCACCTTAAAACTTGTATTTTCACCTGGGCCATTTGATCATACTTTTCCGCGATTTCGATTCTTGTATGGGGACGAATTCTAAAATAAGAAATTTACAGTCCTTTACAAAGATGCAACCGGGGAAGACATTGAAAATGCCGAAGCGGAGTGCAACGCTTGTGACTATTGTGAGATTCGAGTTCTGCGAAAACTCATAGATTTGAATGTAATATTTAGGTAGTTGATATAAGTTTTATTAATTCATGATATAAAAAATAGTAAAATAAAGGTTATAAACTCTAACGCGCCTCTAAGGTATGGTTTCGCTGGAGCAGTCAGCGGTCGCGGCTGGCGTTCGCGATAGGTAGCTCGTTACTGGTTTAATGCGATTTGTATGTACACGGTTTCACTGCCGCAGCTTAGCGACACAGCGTTCGTCGTCAATTGCAGCGGCTGCGTTCGGACTGCTAGAGAGACCAGTCCAGCACCGATCGTTCAGCAGAATGCCACCGTTCTCTGCAATTGCTGACGAGTGTTTGATAGAGGAGGTGCAAAAGTAGTCCCCTTTATACAACTACGAGAACGAAAATTACAAAAATGTTGTAATAAAAGAAAATGCATGAAAAAAAGTGGCAGCAAGTGGAGGGAAGAACGGTAAAGTGTACAAATTCATTTTGTTTATTTTTCAGCATTACATTACAAAGTTTATAATTAGGGTAGACTGGGGCAAGTGCGAATCCTTTTTTAATAGTTCAAGTTTATTTCCTTCCTACTTTAAATATACAATATTTATAAAAATGTCTTTGTAAGAAAGTAATAGTTTAATATGTTTACTTTTCATACTGCATAGGGCACATATGAATTATTTTTGAGATCTTGAGATTTGAATGATTATTTTTTTTTGATTATTTATTCTGAAAAATAATAAGTAATCCAAAATAACACTCAAAAAAGTCCTAATAACAAGAATAATATTTTTATAAACGTATTTATCCGATCAAACCCCAATGTTTGGCTTTAATCTCTAAAACAGTAGGAATTATTCCCAAGGAGAAACTCCTCGGCGTGTTACTACCGGTTCAGGTAAACGAGTCACTATATCGTCTAGCTGTACTACATTGACATCATTGGTCAGTGGCCATAAAAAATTGTCTTCTAATTTTCTAGTAAACTTGATTTCAAAGCCGTTGTCAACAGTATTTACCTGGCCAATGAAATGTTTCTTTGCTTTTGGTAATGTGTACTTAACCAGTACCCAGTCTCCAATGGAAATATTGTCTTTGTTTATTTCAGGAATCTGATTATCGCAATGCGATTCTAAAGTGAAACTTTGATCCGATTCCATAAAAGGTACACTTTCATTATCTGATTCACTGGAGCTGGATTCAAATTGATACGGACTTGGCCGCTTTGTTTACTCTTTCGGTCAATTTTCATAGCTGGCTTAGATATAGTAGATGAACTTGTAGAGAGTTTTTACTGACTACTTGCGATAGTACCTGCAATGGTTTGGCCACCTTGAATTAAGCGCTTTCGTCTCCTTGGATTAGAAGAAGGACTCTGTCGGCGCGAATCAAGTAGTAGATCATCAAAACTTGTCTTTTTTCTAGCCGATTTTCGGTTGTAGCTGACAATACAGCTTCAGTTATAAGATCCTGATGATTACTGAGTATATTTTGTTCATTTTGATCAGAGCTGACAATTACTTTAAGATTGGTGGCACCATTAGATGCTGATGAAGGAGCTGTAAGTAATTCTGCATTAGATGCTAGTTTCCTTTTAAGTGAGGCACCAGATGTAGAAGGCTTTACTGTTTTTAACATTGACTGTTCGAAAGTAGCGGTTTTTTCTGTTACATTCGGTGCTACAGCATTCCTTTTAATATTAATGCGTCCTGGCCTCGGTTGTAAATCTGTTACAGATCCTTGATTTTTCAAGTGTTCCTTTCATCTTCTTACACACGATGTCATACTTCTCTTTAGGAATAACATGTCTATTAAATGGAACAATACCACCCTTTCTGAATCCTGTTTTTATGATTCCGGAATCTACTTCAGCCCAGGTTTTCACTAGCAATGTGGCGAATTCCCTTTTTGGTAGTCGTTGTCCCTGATGACGTCTTTGCCATGTTATTACTTCTCTCTCCCATATTGCCTTAAAGGATCTAAACACACTCAAATCGAGAGGTTGAAGTAAATGACTTGTATGAGCTGGCAGTTTAAGTATATGAATATTTTCTTCTCTTGCGGCTTGAATTAATAAGCAATCCACATGCGAGACATGCCCATCATATATAACAATAATTGTTGACTGATCACGAACCAAAGGAATAAAAGTCTTTAGAAAGTAATTTCTAAATATTTCGAAGGTCATCCATCCATTGGCGCTGGCTGCATATACGGTGTCTTTGAAGAGGTCTTCATTTCTTTCTGAATTCCAGGAACTCCATACATCATTGCCTTTAAATATTATCAATGGTGGCAATTTTCTACCACTAGCACTTGCTCCTGCCAGGACGGTTATATATTCTCTGCCCGATCCAGCAATAATTATTGAAGAGGGTTTGCCTTTCGCGCCAACAATTTTAAGACGAGAAGGATCTCTACACAGTGAAGTCTCATCTAAATTGTAAATCCATTCAGGACGATCCTGAAGACCCAACTCCAATATAGCCTTTTCCAATAAAACAAAATATTGGTCTATTATGAATGGGTCCGTAGATTTCTTTCTGCAGTACTCTAAGCTTTGTGGTGTTTTTCATACTCAAAAAGTGCCGTTGTTTAAACTTTATTAGCCAGTCTGTGCCTGGCATATTGTTCTTAAAAGGATTGAAAATATTATTTAAAGTTACAAAGTCATCTTGCCAAGAAAGTATTGGAGGTCGGCCCTGTGTCTTGCTTTTTTCGCCACGGCGGCCAGTTACTCTACAGTAGATTGTAATGTATGGGATTCTGAATTCGGTACTAGCCATTGACATGGTTAATTGACCTTGATTGACGGCATTTACTGCAGCATTTAATTGCTCCTCCCCATAGGCAGCCCTATCGGACTTTCTTTTATAATTTCGTACCATGACGCCAACTCTCTGTAAAGAATAAAAGCTTTAAGTGTCAACGAACTTTAGCATTCCCAGGAAAATGGGGCAAGTGTAAACTAACCTTTACACTTGCCCCATTACAATCTTCACACATGCCCCACATTATGTTTTTTATGGGGGAAGTGCAAACCTGTTCGTGAGTAAAAACCGCTTTTAGATTTGGTCGGTATATAGGATTTTAAGCTACAACAATTGACTAAACATAAGAAAATGAAATAAATCTAAAAGTGTATTATAAGTTTTTACCTTTGACCAATTTTTTATGGAGATATCACACACTATTCAACGGACCGATTCGGAGATTATGTTACAAATGACTACTCAGAAAGAAAAAAACACCTGGTAACTCGCCGGGAGTGGATAATTCAACAGCGCTAATGTATAGTTAGTTGCCTCGGACCACACAGACAAGTAAACTTTCAATATTGCCTGATTAGCGCTCTGATTTTCCACTTACCCCAGTTTTACACTTGCCCCAGTCTATCCTATACCATATTCAAATCCAACATTATGCATACGAAGGACACATTGATCAGTACTTAATGATAACCGTAACTCTATTTCGATTGGTCAAGCGGCAATAAAACTAAAAGGTCCTGGGCGACAGGGTTGTAATTAGTTTACCGGTGATTTTCGCATTATTGCATTGTATCGTTTGGTGTTATTGTTTGTTGTCAATATTTAGATATAAATATTTGTGTCTTTGACCGTTGTATTTGAATGTATCCAGGGTGTTTCAGAAGTACTAACCTGAACTAACCTGAACATGTGTCCGGAGTTGCCCCGTTTTTGATGTACAGGGTGCGTAAGATTTTTAAAAAAATCGTTTTTTTTATTATTTTTGTAAATATCCTAATAAAAAATAATGTACGCCACTGACTTTTTTCTAATTTTGATATTTTTTCCGGATATACCAACTAATGATACAATTTTAAAAATGTTTTGTCTAAATTAATCTGTTTTAATCGAAATGGAGGAATTTGGGCTAACATCTCCTCTTCATCTTCTTTCTCCAACAACATCATGCAACTAATGTTATCGGCGTTCATTATAAATCATACATAAGCGCTTGTACTACGAAATACGAATATGATCTGAAGCGCGCTGCTCCAGCCACGCCAGCCAAACCACCCTGCGACGACGGCCGATTGCTACGCTCTACGCTCGATCGCGAACGCCAAACACACCCGCGGACTGCTCCAGCGAAACCATACGTTTACTCCCGACTTGGTCTGATCCCGATCATTTTAATGCGGTGTGACGTCAGGGACAAATGCAACACAAGAATTTCGAATTCGGTACCCATACTTACGTGCTCGTGCGATAATATAAACATTTTCAATGTTAAAAAACAGTCAATAGTTTTCGTGTATTAAAGTTAGAGAACAAAGGATTCGATTTTGTATAAAATTAGCAAAATTTATGTCAGACGGAAAAAGCATTACCGAATAATGATTCACGTTAAATAAATTTAGGCAATTTTTCGGCATGCCGGCTTCGCTAAAGGAGGTTGGGGTTTATCCATACGGGTCCCAAAATTTGACTTCCTAATCGGAAAAGAAAATATCTTAAGTCAAAGTAAAAAAGCGTTTTGAATATAATCTCTCATAGCTTTGCTCTGCGTGATAGAAAATGAAGCTTTTGTAAGTTGTTTGTAAAAAAATTTCTAGGTAGATGACACTTGTCTAAGAGTTCGTGACAGAATGTGCAAAAGGCTAATATGATAATAATAACTTCATACATTTAGAGTTTAAATATCCTACAGTAAGCAGTGCATTTTGAAAAATATAAATTAATGTGAAAAAGCAGTACTTTTCTCGGAAACGAGTCATCTTATCAAAAATTATTAATAATATATTGTTGTGTATTTTACTTGGCCTAATTATAAACTTAAGGAACCTCCACGCATATATACCGAGATATCAAAAATTATCTTGGTCAAAGGTAGTCAAGAGTTTTATAAACACTTGAATTATTCTAAAAGAGGTTTTTCCGGCTCCTTACCAGTACTAAGCACGAGCAACGGAATCGCTGTTACTGACCTTGACAAGGCTGAGATGAATGTGGCTTTTATTCTGTGTATACATCGAACAGGCCCTGGCTAGGGAATATAAACACTCAAGATAACAACAATATAGCAAATTACTTTACATTCTTAATTATATTCTATATAAGTATCATAAATGGATCAAGGGCGAAAAACTGTCTATAATTTGCAGCTAAACATTCCCGTGTGTGTTAAAAGCAAAAGCATTTTGATTAAACGCAAAACCAGTTAATAAAATGTGCATGCATAATGTGCCATCTGTGGGGCCCATAAGGATGGACGAGAATACCTATTTTAAATTATTATTGATTTAAATTTCGTTAACGCGTACAGGGTCGTTGGTAGGTATGGAAACGGTCGATTATTTCTTAAAGTAAAATAGCTACCAAAAAAAGTACCAAAAAATATATATAAAATTATTTTTTAATAATTGTATTATAACTCTAAACCTAATAGTTTCCGAGATATCGAGTTTGGAATTATCTTCCTAAAAACATCAAATTTCGGTTAAACCGGAAGTACTATATTTCCAGCTTTTCAGTTATATCCGGTTTAATCGGAAGCTGTTCAAGGTCAAAAATGTAAAGTCGATATCTCGGAAACGACTAGGTTTAGACTTATAATGCACATATTAAAAAATAATTGTAATTTTATCTAAAATCCAAAAATATTCTTAGATATAGGGTGTTCTATTAAAAAAAAAGTAATTTTGTTTTAATAACGGCTTTATGACTCATCTTGTATACTTATTTTATTTAAATTCTAATTGACTCATTAAATCTCATAAAGAAATTTTACTTCTTATTAGAGAAATGGAGAAAATGATGGCGATTTCTCAAGTTAGTAGTAGAAAAAATCAGTTTCCTAGGCTAATAAACGGTAAAAAATTATTGTTTCTGGAGTTAGTAGTGAAAAATTTCTACCTCTGCAGCTTCGAAACAACATTTGGTTCTAATATTTTATATTTTTGAAACCAGCTTTTCTTGGACATTTCATGTCTGAACTAAAATATATGAGTTGTCATTTAAAAAATTCATCGTTACTTATATCTCTCAATTTCGGACACTACTATTGTTTTAATTAAAAGGACCACAGCTTAAAATACTAACAAACGTGTGTGTGCATATAACCACTCTATGTAACTCCGTAATACTCCCCTAAAACTGACAAATATTTATTATATAAGATTATACATATGCGAGATGTTGTACGTGGCGACATCTCGTGGCAATCGAGCTATCCACCCAACTAGACCAGCGAGATCTCAGAGAAGATATATATATATAGGAACAAACATCTTTCTTATATAAGATTATATTCAGTTTAGGTTTTGAGAAATTACGAACAAGTAACATTATATAGATAAAGGTTAGTCAGGTTGCATGTAAACGTGATAATTAATTATCCCTCCACGACGACCACTGCGGTGGTTCATTGTGGCTTCACCCTTAGCACACAATCAAGTTTATTGAACAAGTTGTTTACATAAATAACTTTTCTCTTACGTCTTTAGTTTACATTTGACAAATACTATTTAATTTGCGGTAAAAAAAAATTCCAAATAGGCTACTATCATTTTATTTTTTCGCTTAAAACCCTGACTAAAAATTAACATTGAAGATTGCAATTTTGACCTGTTAATTTTAATCAAGGAACCGCTTAAAATTAACAATTCAAATCTCAATAAGTATTTAAATTTAAAAGTGTTTGATAGAATCTAAATATTGTGAATAATACGGAAGTTACAAGTGATTCTTGAAAAACAGGTGAAATGGGACAGAACAATCTTTATATTCTTAAACTACTACAGTAGCTATTTGAATTGTAGAAAAAATAAACTAATAATATATAATAATTATTGGTAGGACCTAGCTGAAAAGAAACAGTAAAATAGTGTCCGAAAAATTGCGCGAACCCGAAGATTCTGGAAATAATGGAATTGTATATTCTATGACTGTCGGCACAAAACAAATAATAGGTTGAAATGCGAACTAAGTAGACAACCAGCGAAACAAAGATTTTAGTGGGCCGACTTGCCACCCAGCGCTACGCTTGAAATTGTGTGGCGGGCAATTCAAATCTTACTTTTTTAAGTTACTGATATTTAAATTAATTTTAACATACCAGTACAAGTGTGAACTACTGAAGATCTAATAATATCAGGAATTCCCAAGGCATTTACCAGTCTAGAAATGTCTTCCTTGTCACATCTAAAATTCAAAATATGCATCGTGAGGGGTAATATTATTTTAGTTTTTGTTTAATAATTTTATTTCAATAGCTACAATATAACTTTTATACATACTCTAATCACTGTTTGAAATCCAGGTCTCAAGAATAACATTTTGCAATTATACAACTAACAGAATGGACTGTTTCAATAATTTCTTCATCCTAAAGGTGCCTAGGTATTACAATTTTTACAAACTTCGAGCAATTTTTATAATCTGGCAATTAAAGCTTAATTAAGTAATCCTTATAATCTTTTAACAAATAAATTATAGGATTGTATATCTTTGATTTTCTTTGGAAGGTAATTGTCAATTTTTTAAGCACATCTTTATTCTTGTAACAGTTTGATATATGTTGTATCGCCCTCCTATTTCATTATTACGTAAATTTTGTGAATTAACTATACTAGTATTGCACTTTTCTTTTTTATTTACCACTTTGTTTATTAATCTACATTGTTCACGTTTTAACAACCCATTTAATCTGTCACACCCAAGCTCCCGGTACACTGCATCTGTGCTGGCAAGGCTGTTGTAATGAAAGAGAAAATTTAAATTAAAATATTCATAAGCTTTGGCTTCATTTCCGATCGCGCCTGCACCTCGGTATAAAATTTTAAACATCACCATCATCTTCTAAATCGCCAGCATCCAAGTTTGCTAAAACAGGTACTTCCAAGATATCTTCCATTTTAATTATAACGAGGCGTCCAAGAACTCGAAATCTAATAAACCGCTAATTAATTTTACAGTATGGTGGCGTTACGGTAATAGCGTAGCGTAAAAAACACAAAGACTTAATAATATTTGACATTTTTAAAGGCGGATTATTACTTTTTGAGTTTTTAAGCTGCAAAATGCTATTTATTCACTAAATTAATAATCCATTACATATTTTAATAAACACTTAATATATTTTATAGAAAATTACACTCAAGAAGCAAGAAATGTCATTAAAAGTAAAATATTCTTGTTATTTATTAAAGATTACGCGAATAACACACTTAAGCTGGGGTTTCGTCGAAAGCGGCACCGTCATATAGCGGCCGTCAAAATACGGTGAATTACGTCACAACAATTTCAACTGAGCGAACACCGTAACGTTGCGCTGCCGTCATATTCGAAGCGGTGTCAGTGTGACAGTTGGCTCAACGCTTTTGATCTACGTTGAGGTAAATTCATATGCGTCTTTTTCTGCACGTTTTTTTTTATAACTCTGATCTTCCTCTCTCCTTTTACCCTCTTCTTCATCTTCCTCTGAAATGATTACAAGCGCAAGATCGATGTCATTCATAATATTATGTTTAAACGGCACCGTTTTCCTGACTTTACACCTGACGCTGCCGACTATGCTTGCCGTATTTTTTCACCGCTGTATGACGTAATTCGCCGTATTTTGACTAAACTGTCGTAGCCAGGCGTAGGTACAATGTCGCATCCAATTTAATGGTCACATTTGGGTATTTGGGCTCCACGAGTAGTTCATGCAATATAAACAAATTTAAATGATTAGTACTGACATGACCATCAGACTGAACAGAACAAGACATAATTGTTAAATTAAAAACTGTACCATCGTGCCGATAAAAAACTGGGACAGGAAATTTTTCTATTTTCTCCTAGACTATTAGGAATAATTTTACATCAATCCTGGTACCAGTAAAATGTCATGAAAATTTGCATTTCAATAAAGATTGTCACTTTATGATTGACTCGTCAAACATACAATCATATATTATTTGTAAATATGCCACAATTAACCCCCCAGCAAAAGGCAATTATTTATAGTCGGTTGCGAGATAGTGTTAATATTAGGGATATTGCAGACGAACTGGGAGTTAGCAAGAATACCGTGCTATTGGCAAAACAAAAAATAGCAAGACATGGGGCTATTATTAGGAATGCAGGTTCTGGTCCCCCTAAAATTTCTACTGATGATCATGATAGAAGACTGGTTAACTACCTAAGGGATCATCCCTTCGAAACTGCAATCAAGGCAAAAGAAGAGACGAATTTTCCAGGTTCTGTAAATACCGCTAGAGACAGGGTTCGAAATTCCGATATACGAAGCCGTTGTGCTGCCAATAAATTTTTTTTAACGGAAATAAATAAACAGGGCAGGTTAGAATTTGCACATGAATATATTAATCAAATAAACTTATGGGAAACAGTTATATTTTCTGACGAGAAAACTTTTCAGTCATGCAATAATGGGAGAATTCGGGTGTATAGGCCTTCCGGCATGCGCTATGATGAGAGATACACCCACAAAACCAACCAAAGTGGGCGTTTCTCCATAAATGTTTGGGGCTGGATTAGCGCTAGAGGACCAGGACTTTGCCAAATCGTCGAAGGAAGACTAACTGCAGCAGTATACGTTAATATACTAAACGAAGTGATGATACCATCGGTAAACGCTATATACGGTCAAAATTACACATTTCAGCATGATAATTCTCCAATACACACAGCACGCATTGTACAAAATTTTCTCCAAGAAAATAACATAGCAGTTCTTCCCTGGGCTTCGAAGAGTCCCGATTTGAATCCGATAGAAAACATTTGGGGTGCCATGGTCAAATCTATGTATAAACATGATTTTCGACCTAGGAACAGGGATGAATTACGCCACAGGATAAATTAAGCTTGGGATGAAATAACTGGCGAATTATGCAGACCCCTAGTTTTAAGTATGCCACAAAGGCTTCAAGAAGTAATAAACAGAAATGGTTCTATGACCAAATATTAATTTTGTGTTGTTTTGACAAACTTTGTGTTTGCAATTTTTTTCTTTTTAATTAATGTATTTTATTACCTGTATTAGCTTTATTTATTATTTTGTGGTAATGGTAAATATAATAATTTATTAAATATTTGACTTGAAAAAAAAATCTAATAAATTTACTTTATGCATATTATAGAATGTCTCGAAAATTTAACCACCCCGTATCGCAAAATACAAAACGTTCCAATATGTAACCGAGGTGACTTTTTAAATTTTGGATGTTTTTACCTTTTCAGCTCTAGACACCTTTTATAGTCTAGGAGATATGTATTTCTTACCTAGTTTTTGTAAATCTCTTGTCCCAGTTTTTTATCGGCACAATAGTACATGAAAACTTAAACTTGACTTAATTAAAATTAGCACTGATTATTTTACATTAAATTTGTATTATAAAACGAACTAAAAAATAATATATATTTACGGTACAAGTGTGTTATGTTGCATATAAGTCTCGCTGGGAAATGCCTACGGCCTCAAGGGCTAATTTCCAAGTGACATATATGACTTAACACACGAGTGCAATACAAAATTTTATCAAACACTTGATAGATATTAATATAAAATAGAAAATTATGTTATTTCAATTTAAACTGGAAAACCCCGTATTATATCGTTGTCTTGGTGGTGAGGAGAGCTAAGCCACACTTTAGGTAAAATGAGTTAAATGCATCATATTAAACGAGACAATGTGATAAATGCTTTATTCAATTTTGTTCATGGCTGTCGAGCTTTCTTAAAGACCGTTCTCTGCGAGTGGCGATGAACGGATTTCTTTCAGACACATTTAACATCAACGCCGGAGTCCCTCAAGGTTCTATATTATCGCCCACCCTTTTCTTACTATACATTAACGATCTTTTGGAAAAAACTAAAAATCCTATATATAGCTTCGCTGATGACAGCACACTTGTTTCATCTTCAACTTATTTTGGTTGATAATTTCGATTTGGATTGATCTCCTTGAAAAAAGTTTTTTTTTTGTTTTATCGCCTGCACTGTAAACTATACCTTAATTCTATGGACAGTGGTCGCTAGAGGGCGCTGTTTGATTACTTAAGAGTAATTACGATTTTTATTGTAAATTTTACGTGACCTGGTATATTTTTTTTACACAGTCAGGTTAGTTTAGGTTAGTTCAGGTTAGTCATTTAGACACTAAAAATCCTAAACAGCCAGTGAAAACCTCATATGTTTAACTCTTTCTTAAACGGATATATTGTCAAACAAATTATAATTGCAGCACTTTGTTAAATCGACCCAACCAGTCGATGCTCATCATAGGTGGGTTTTTAGTGAGGTAGAAATTCCATACTGCTTAGCATCCAATAACTAACCTGCCAAGCGCCCTTGAAGGTTTTCCCACCTAACACAAGAAAAAAGAAATTTTACGATCATGAATTATTATTATGATTTTCTGACAGGTCGCGAGACCTGTCATGCACTCCCTCTACGGGGAACATTCACTCATCCCAGATGTCACCGATATCAAAAGGATTGAGCTCTGTGGGGGCCCTTTCCGTGTTATTGGGCCCGTGGGGCTCTTCTTTGATTACCCATATACTTTTAAACTGTTTGGCTTGTTGAAAGTAGCACTGCTGTCTGCATATCCTTGTAGAGATCTTGAGGTACGTCTAGTGTTCTAAGGTTTCCCAACAGCTTGTTTGGGATTACTCCTGTTGTTGAAACAATAATCGGCATGGTTTCGATGCTGACCATATTCCACTGTGTTCTTATTTGCTCCTGGAGGTCCCGATACTTCGCTATCTTCTCAGCATGCTTCACTAGAAGGTTGTAGTTATTTGGTATAGCTTTATCTATCAGAGTCGTTTTCCTGGCCCTCTTATCTACCACTACAAGGTCCGGCCTGTTGTGGGCAACCGACTGATCAGTAAGAATAGTCCGATCCCAATACATCTTGTAGTGGTTGCTTTCTAAGATTGCCTGTGGTGTATATTTATAATATGGGATCTTCTCGTTTTGGACAAGCTGCAGTTTCACCGCTAACTCCTGGTGTAGGATCTTGGCCACTGCATCATGCCTCTCCTTGTATTCTGTTGCAGAAATCATCTGGCATCCCCCGGGATGTGTTGGATCGTTATCGATCGTTATTATTATTATTATTATTATTTTCTGAGAGGTCGCGTGACCTGTCATGCACTCCCTCTACGGGGAACATTCACTTATCCCAGATATCACCGATATCAAAAGGATTGAGCTCTGTGGGGGCCCTTTCCGTGTTATTGGGCCCGTGGGGTTCTTCTTTGATTACCCATATACTTTTTGACTGTTCGGCTTGTTGAAAGTTGCACTGCTTTCTGCATATTCTTGTAGAGATCTTGAGGTACATCTAGTGTTCTAAGGTTTTCCAAAAGCTTGTTTGGGATTACTCCTGTTGTTGAAACAATAATCGACATGGTTTCGATGCTGTCCATATTCCACTGTGTTCTTATTTGCCCCTGGAGGTCTCGATACTTCGCTATTTTCTCAGCATGCTTCACTAGAAGGTTGTTGTTGTTTGGTATAGCTACATCTATCAGAGTCGTTTTCCTGGCCCTCTTGTCTACCCCTACAAGGTCCGGTCTGTTGTGGGCAACCATCTGATCAGTAAGAATAGTCCGGTCCCAGTACATCTTATAGTGGTTGCTTTCTAAGATTGTCTGTGGTGTATATTCATAATATGGGATCTTCTCATTTTGGACAAGCTGTAGTTTCACCGCTAACTACTGGTGTAGGATCTTGGCCACTGCATCATGCCTCTTCTTGTATTCTGTTGCAGAAAACATCTGGCATCCTCCCGTGATGTGTTGGATCGTTTCTGCCGTTTGACATCCATATCTGCATTTATCTGCCTGTACTGAGTCGTCTCTAATTATGTATTTCCGGTAGTTTCTAGTTGGAATGACCTGATCTTGGATTGCCAGTAGAAATCCCTCCGTTTCAGGAAACATCTGTCCAGAGATGAGCCAGTAGTTCGACGCAAGACTGTCGACATGATCCTGGGCTGCCTTGTTCAGGTGTCGTCCGTGCAGAGGTTTTCCTTCCATATCTGTAGCTTTTCTTCATTGGTCTTGTGGTATTGTGGGATATTCTGATCCCTCAATCTTAGAGGAGTGGAGTGGTCTGCTTCGCAAATAGCATGGTATAGGCCTGAAGTTTGGGTTTTATTGCGAAAGTACTCCCTTAAGTTGGTTATTTGTTGATCCATTATTTTCCCAACATCTGCCAGACCTCTTCCGCCTTCATGTCGTGGTAGAGTGGTCCGCTCTACCGCACTTCTTGGATGGTGTTTGAGTGTTTTGGTAAGTTGGGTTCTGATTTTGCGCTGTAGCCCTTCGATGTCAGTCACGCTCTAGTCTACAATGCCGAATGAGTAGGACAGAACTGAGCAGGCGTAAGTATTAATTGCTTTGAACAAGTTCTTGCTGTTCAGTTTCGTTCTTAGACGCCTTTTTGTTCTCTTAAAAAACTCTTCCCTTATATCTGTCTTCATCGCTGCATGACTAATGCGTTGAGCCTGCTTCATCCCCAAGTATTTGTAGTTCTCGCCTTCTCCCATTTAATATTGTTATTAATAAAGGGTTTAGGAGCAATTTCACGACGGTAAAGTGCTGCAATTATAGTTTGTTTGGCCGTATCTCCGGTTATAAAAGTTAAAGAAATTAGGGTTTTACTGACTGTTTAGGATTTTTAGCCTCTATTTAACTGTGTAAAAACAAACATACCATTCCATTTAAAATTTCCGATAAAAAGTGTAATTACTATTAAGTTGTCAAAAAGCGCCCTCTAGCGGCCACTTAAAATAATTAGAACATAGTTAGTTAACAATGCACGCGATAAAATGAAAAAAAAAACGCTCTTTTCAAGGAGACTAAGTTTGTAAATAAAACAATGCAGTCTTCCGCCACAATTTAATAAGTATAAAAACTAATAAATAGTTCCCTACATGTTTTAAACGCTTAAGCTTTCATCCTCAGGGGATACTAAAAATAATAGTACGAAGTTAGGAACGATCAGTAAATATAAAGTAAAAGTTTAAGTGGAACTTACCTAACATCGAGCTGGGTGAAACTGTTAATGTAATTTGGTAGAAGTCCATAAGTGGAGTGTAAATATATTCGAATGATAGTTAAAGGAAAGTCTTCTCCACAAGAAAAATGCAATTTCATTTATTGAAATGTATAATGCATTTCGGCAATGTATATTACGATCATCAGATACAAGAAGTTAATAACATTATAGTTTTTTAAAAAAAACGGCACAATACAAGTTAAAATGTTAAACAATTTTAAACACCCTTTGGCGCAGCAGGCCATGAAAATTCTAACTAAAACAAAAAGTTATTTGAGAAGCTGTTTGTTCTTATGTCAAAGAAATATTGATATTGTAAGTTGAATTAAACTTTTTATTGTATTAAAATGCCCCCAGCGTTTCATCTGACATTAGTTGAGAAGGCAGAGTTAGTTTTAATATGTGGAGAAAATTACAAAGCTATGCGTGAGGCTGCAGATATTTTTAATGAACGCCATCCAGACAAAATAATTTACTACTCAATCGTAAGTAGGATTTTAAGTTTTTTCAAACAGACGGGATCACTGGATTATAATTACAAAAAAGAACGTGTAAAAACCATGTGCCCCGAAGATAGGCAGCTTGATGTACTTCAGGCAGTAATCGAAGATCCTACAAGATCCACCCAAGAAGTTTTTGAATACACAGGAGTGAAAAAAACATATGTAAAGCGCATACTTAAAAAGAACAAGTATCGTGCCTACAGGCCTAAATTTGTATGTACATTTCAAGAAAGAGGCTATGATTTGCGTTTTGATTTTTGCATATGGATTCAAGGAGAAATAGAAGAGAGGAGAGAGTTTCATCGGCACATACTTTTTTCAGACGAATCCACTTTTACTACAAACGGTGTTGTCTCGTCGCAAAATTTTGGGTGGTGGTCAGAAGAAAATCCTAATTTTGTAATTGACAATAGAAATCAGTATTACAAAAAGACAAATGTTTGGTGTGGGATACTAAATGACAAGTTAATTGGTCCATTCTTCTTTAGAGATAATATGACTGGCAATAGATATTTAAATTTTCTTCAGAATGTATTGGGAAACTTCATAGATAACTTACCGTTAGAAGAACGACACAAGCTATGGTCTCAACATGATTGGTGCCCTGCACATTGTGCTAGGGCAGTTAGGCATTGGTTAAATGAGGTATTTGGAAACAAATGGCTAGGACGAAATACCGATCCACGGTGGCCGCCTCGTTCGCCTGATCTTACAATCCTAGATTTCTTCTTATGGAGACACTTGAAACAAAATGTGTATAAATACCGACTTTTCAACAGCGTTGAAGAATTGGAAAATTCTATAAGGCACCATTGCCGTAATATTCCTGCCACGGTATTGCGATCTACTCTTAGGGAATTTTATGAGCGGACGAACAGATGTATTGAGCGAGAAGGCGGACATACAGAGACACTTCGTTAGTTAATTCTTTATATTGTATTTTATCATTGTAACTGTTAGTTACAACTGTTATAGTTTCATACATCATTTTTTAACTGCCGATATTGATATTAATAAACCTAAATTATCTTTGATATTTCAATAAAAAAATAAAATATAGTTTTTTGGGCGTTAGATAAAAAATATTTGATATAGGCGTTTTAATAATAAAGTAATTATGTTCGAGTAAATACCATATATTAAAATATAAAGTAAGATTAAATATCCTTGCAACAGTGGTAAAGTCTGAGGTTGCTTAAAAAACAAAGAAATTTAATTAAATTAATACTGATTTGAAAAATATTTAAAACATTAGGCATATCTGATTTATTTTGTTTAAGTTAAATATTGACCTAAGTTGAATAATAGAAATATCAATAATACGGGGGTTACATCGAATTATCTTAAAAAAATTTATATTTGAGATAGGAGACTTTTAAATCTAAGTATAACTTTTTATTTTAAACAACTTTTCATAATGCCCTTTTGCCCTATTTTTTAAAATAAGGATACTTTACTTTTAAACGGTTTTCATATTTTTTGCCCTACCCTGTATCCTATTTGACTTGAAGCCATTGTAAGTACACCTGAAATGGTTATCGGACATGCACCAACTTTTATCAAGAATAAAATTTTCTGAGAAACCAATAATAAAGAAGTTTCCCATTTGTTGCACAATTAGTAGACCACACTGTATACAAAAAATCCAAAGAAAAAAAAAATTTACAGTTTGGTTTTCTTGACGAGGAATTTACATTCTTCGGAGGTCACGTGCAAATGTACTAATTGCCTCTTTAATAAAATCCAATTTATTAATTTATTGCAATGGGACGAAATTCCAAAGGGGTGGGGGGGGAGGGGGTGGTAATCGCGCCTTTCTACCCCCTTCTGGATCCCTATATGGTTAATTTAGTTGACTATGCATTTTTGGTCAAAATATCCAATTATTTGGTTACTATTTCAATGTATTAGAGCTAGTTTATAAGCTAGTCAAATTAGCCCTGACACAATTGTATGATATGAAATATTTTGGGTGCTGTCCAAGCGCTAAACTTAAAATTAATTTTTTTACTTTGTAGCTATCTTTTTTGAACACTGAAATTTACTTTTTGTACAACTGTCAAAAAAAGTTGACATTTTTTCATCGCTATCGATACGTAAACCTTTTGTTTTTTTAACAGTGAAAAAAAGACTTTTTTTCACGGTGAAAAAAAGACTTTTTTTAACTGGAAAAATGATTTACAAAAAAAACGATAAAACATTACTTTTTAAAAAATGTATTGAATTTTTTTGTACAAATTTACTAATTAATTACCAACTACCAAAAAATCTCATTTGTTACAATAATAATTGATGGTGAAGTTCGAACAATTGCTTCCAATATTAATTCCCGAAGCTAGTCCACCTTGATGCTGATCAGAAACGCTAGATATTCCTTGAAAAGTTGAGTCCACAATTGTATCAGTTATATTGATTTGTTTGGAAGTAGAGGAACAATTTAATTTATTAGAAATATCAATTTTATTACTCAAACTATCTTCTATATATCCTTCTGCTATGGCGGCAGATTTCCAACCACCGTGGCGTTTTATAGATGTCATGTTACCCCCTGCATTGGCTAAGAGAGTTGCAGAACTCCTCCTAAAACAGTGACCTGTGTAGCTCTTATGCAATTCTTTTCCCAGCCATTTTGCAATCAAGCTAGGAATTTCCCCTATTTTATTTATTCCCACATGTTGGTCAACACATTTTCCTCTTGAATATTTTAAAAATAATCTCTTTTTGTGTGTATGGGACGGCCTTAGTACTCTATACTTGCGATATATCTCAATATAATCAGAATTTGAAACGGTAAACATTCTTGGGCAATAGGTCTTTGTATCCGGTATTTTAACAATCAATATAGACCCGGTATCTTCAATGTCATCAATAGTTACCTTTAATAATTCTTCACGGCGACAAGCACCGCTGATTCCCAAAATTAACGCAACCTACAATTAAAAAAATATTGAAATTACTGAAATAATACAAAATTTTGATCATCTGTACCTTATAAAGTAAATTTGTTTCATCATCAGCTTCTTGAACGAATTTATTAATATCGTCTCTCGATAAAACTTTAGATTTCTTCCCTCGGTATCCGACGTTTTTGTTCTTAATAAAAGGCACCAATTTTGAAAACTTCTTTATATCAATATTTTCTTTAACATTCAATGTACTCTTCAACATTGAGTAAACACTCCATAAAGTAGAAGGTTTTACAGTTTTTGATTTCTCCTCAAAATAGCATATAAGTACCTTTTCAGACACTTTTTGTATATTTTTCTTGCCGCACCATTCACGGAATTGGTTATAATTTTTCTCGTATATAAATTTTGATTTCGCCGGTAACATGTTAGCTATAGCCGAATTTGCTATATCGGCTATATCTGAAGGAATCTCGCTATCACTATCGTAATCTACATCCATTTTAAGTACTTATACTATTTATTTAAAAAATTGCAATAAATATGAACAGCTATCAACGTATGACAACAAAACAAGCAACGTGCCAACAAACCATTTCTATAGTAACGACAGGGCTGTTAACTTGATTATGTGAAATTATATGGTAAAATTTTTATTATAATATACAATTTTACCGATTAATTCAAACTTTCAGTTGTACAAAAAATGTTGTTTGTATTTCGTTTGTGAAATTCGTGTTTTAATGGCACATTCGAGAGAATTTTTCGCCTCGACCTGCGGTCTCGGCAAAAAATTGACACTCTCATATGCCATTAAAAAAACACTCACTTCACGCACTTAATACAAAAATAACTATTTTGTACAACTGTCAAAAAAAGTTGACATTTTTTCATCGCTATCGATACGTAAACCTTTTGTTTTTTTAACAGTGAAAAAAAGACTTTTTTTCACGGTGAAAAAAAGACTTTTTTTAACTGGAAAAATGATTTACAAAAAAAACGATAAAACATTACTTTTTAAAAAATGTATTGAATTTTTTTGTACAAATTTACTAATTAATTACCAACTACCAAAAAATCTCATTTGTTACAATAATAATTGATGGTGAAGTTCGAACAATTGCTTCCAATATTAATTCCCGAAGCTAGTCCACCTTGATGCTGATCAGAAACGCTAGATATTCCTTGAAAAGTTGAGTCCACAATTGTATCAGTTATATTGATTTGTTTGGAAGTAGAGGAACAATTTAATTTATTAGAAATATCAATTTTATTACTCAAACTATCTTCTATATATCCTTCTGCTATGGCGGCAGATTTCCAACCACCGTGGCGTTTTATAGATGTCATGTTACCCCCTGCATTGGCTAAGAGAGTTGCAGAACTCCTCCTAAAACAGTGACCTGTGTAGCTCTTATGCAATTCTTTTCCCAGCCATTTTGCAATCAAGCTAGGAATTTCCCCTATTTTATTTATTCCCACATGTTGGTCAACACATTTTCCTCTTGAATATTTTAAAAATAATCTCTTTTTGTGTGTATGGGACGGCCTTAGTACTCTATACTTGCGATATATCTCAATATAATCAGAATTTGAAACGGTAAACATTCTTGGGGAATAGGTCTTTGTATCCGGTATTTTAACAATCAATATAGACCCGGTATCTTCAATGTCATCAATAGTTACCTTCAATAATTCTTCACGGCGACAAGCACCGCTGATTCCCAAAATTAACGCAACCTACAATTAAAAAAATATTGAAATTACTGAAATAATACAAAATTTTGATCATCTGTACCTTATAAAGTAAATTTGTTTCATCATCAGCTTCTTGAATGAATTTATTAATATCGTCTCTCGGTATCCGACGTTTTTGTTCTTAATAAAAGGCACCAATTTTGAAAACTTCTTTATATCAATATTTTCTTTAACATTCAATGTACTCTTCAACATTGAGTAGACACTCCATAAAGTAGAAGGTTTTACAGTTTTTGATTTCTCCTCAAAATAGCATATAAGTACCTTTTCAGACACTTTTTGTATATTTTTCTTGCCGCACCATTCACGGAATTGGTTATAATTTTTCTCGTATATAAATTTTGATTTCGCCGGTAACATGTTAGCTATAGCCGAATTTGCTATATCGGCTATATCTGAAGGAATCTCGCTATCACTATCGTAATCTACATCCATTTTAAGTACTTACACTATTTATTTAAAAAATTGCAATAAATATGAACAGCTATCAACGTATGACAACAAAACAAGCAACGTGCCAACAAACCATTTCTATAGTAACGACAGGGCTGTTAACTTGATTATGTGAAATTATATGGTAAAATTTTTATTATAATATACAATTTTACCGATTAATTCAAACTTTCAGTTGTACAAAAAATGTTGTTTGTATTTCGTTTGTGAAATTCGTGTTTTAATGGCACATTCGAGAGAATTTTTCGCCTCGACCTGCGGTCTCGGCAAAAAATTGACACTCTCATATGCCATTAAAAAAACACTCACTTCACGCACTTAATACAAAAATAACTATTTAATCTCCTTGTCTTTAATTCGTCTTTTACAGAAGATCTTTGGATTTATTTTAAATTACTATAGTGATAAAATAGAAAGCTGTTCTTGACACAATTAAATGCTTCTAATTATATGTAGGAACATAGACATGAACCACGTAGAATTAAATTAAATTTAATCAAGCACGTAATTAATGGCGTGCTGTATTTTCGTAAGAAGATTTCGAAAATAACCAATAATCCTGGCAACGACAATGTTGTGGTATTAAGTAAATCCTTTTACTTTATTAAGTAAAAATAAATGTTTTAAATGAAAATCCTGGGAATAAAACATGAGGTAAAAACTGTCTCTAGCGATTGATCGTATTTAAAAGAAACGGCCTACAAAAACATGGCTAACCGACTTATTATGAAAAATCCCTTCCTATAAAACATGTAAAAATAGATCCTAGGATTAGAAGGAAGTTCAGCGGTGACGTTGTACAGATTAACAATGAAAAAAGGTACGTGCTGTGAATACAAAGTATCTAAATTTACTTTATACATATTTTAACAGATATCTGTGCATTTTAAACTCCAGGTCACGCATACCTTGTACCTGTCATACTAATGATTCAAGGGCCACATTTGTAGAACCTTTACCCGTCTCACTAATAACTAAAGGGCCACACTTGTAGAAGAAGTGGTATTTGCGAAAGTTATATCATCCTTTTAGTACCAGAGGTATTTATATGCATTTATTTATACAAACAGGATGAAACAAACGAATTAAATTTTAATTAGGAATCCGAGTTATAATGTTTTAGATGAGTGCAATTACGATGTTCGTATTTTTTAGAGTCAGATCTACAACAGAATAAATCTTTTAGGGCGCTCTGTGTGCGATGCCTATGCGAAGGAAGCGATTCGCGTGGATTTTGTGTGTATGAGTCTGTTGAGGTTATATTTTTAT
Source organism: Polydrusus tereticollis (assembly GCA_963920685.1). NCBI lineage: Eukaryota > Metazoa > Arthropoda > Insecta > Coleoptera > Curculionidae > Polydrusus > Polydrusus tereticollis. The sequence goes on from OY987327.1 coordinate 123,728,784, forward strand.
AGAGCCTGAAGTTGTTTGTCTCACAGCAATGACGTTCTATCTGGAAAAAGTCACATGTTATACCTATACCTAAAACAAACAATCCTAAACAGTTAAACGATCTAAGACCGATAAGCATTTTATGCGTCCTCTTTAAGTCATTGGAAAAAATCGTAGAGGGCCAAGTAAGAAGGTTTACTGATAATAATAATATACTTCCGGAACACCAGTCAGGATTTCGTAATGACCACAGCTGCGTCACAGCCCTAGCAAAGTTCACCGATGACATACTTGCTGAAAACGATAAAAACAAACTAACTGTCCTAGTACTCCTGGACTATTCAAAGGCATTTGATTTAATAAATCACCAACTAGTAACATCTTTACTGGGCTTTTTGGGCTTTACAGTCCATGCAACCAATTTTGTGACTAGTTACTTGGCGGACAGATTTCAAGCTCTAAGAATTCATAAAGAATTGTCAGATTTTTCACTTGTCCCTAGTGGTGTACCACAGGGCTCCGTTCTAGGGCCACTACTGTTTACACTATACACTTCACAATTTTATAAAGTACTTATGCATTGCTCATCTGATTTCCATGCGGACGACACACAAATATATTTTTCCTTTTTTCCAAGCGACATGGCTGCTTCTTGTCGTTTAATCAATCGGGACCTGGACGCCCTTTGCGACATTTCAAACAAATGTTGCCTTAAACTCAATCCCCTAAAATTACAAGTAATGCTGTTTGGCAGAGCTGCTGCTCATCTTAAATGCTTAGAGCATGTCAACATCTGTCTTAATAACGAGAAGCTCACTCTTATAGATGAAGCGAAAAATGTAGGTGTACTCGTTGGTTACAAACTTAAATTGACGAACCACGTCACGACTATAACTAAAAGAGCTTTCTGCAATTTAAAATTCATATATTAAAGTCGCCATTTACTTACTAAGAAATATCGTACACTACTCTGTGAATCGTTAGTACTATCTTAACTATGGGGATGTGGTTTATGGCCCAAATCTGCTCCGAGCAGATTCACGCAGACTGCAACTGGTTCAGAACTCCTGTACTAGGCTCATTTGTGGCCTGAGAAGAGGAGCGCGCGTCTCTTACTCACTTAGAGATCTGGGGTGGCTCAATATGGAAAAGAGGCGACAATTACATTGCCTTACATTTTACCATAAAATAATATTAACTCAAAAGCCGGCTTATTTGTATAAAAAACTAAAATTTAGAACTTCTATTCACAACATTAATGTCAGATTTAAAAACCTTTTGACTCCGCCACAGCACAGGACAACCCAATATCGTGGATCCTTTTCATACAACGTCACCAAGCAGTATAACATACTAAGCGAGACTTTAAAAAGTACAAACCTTCCAACGTTTAAATACAATATTAGGCAAGTGTTAATAAACAGCAATGATTAAGTGTTTAGGATTGTTGTCTTTTGTAATTAAGTGTATAGTAATATAGGTGATTATTGGTATTGTTATTGTAATTGTTATTGTATTATGGTTATTATTATTATTATATTACTTTAGCATTATTGAATTATATTACAATCATATTATAATGTTTTAAAGTTTAAATTATGAATTGAAATATCAGTCAATTATACTTTCTGATGTCGTTTTGACAGATTCAATTAGGATTTTAGGGATACATTATACAGACAATGCAAGTTTTGTTGGGTTGATTGTAAAAGCGCTGCTCACTGCTATGGCAGATGAGTGCGAAATCTGCCCTTGTCAAATGGAATAACACATTATTATTATTAATATTAATATTTATTATTATTATTTCTTAGTTATTTTTCTTCGTTTTTTTTTATCTTGTATATTATTCTTACTGACAATAAAAGCATTCATTATTATTATTATTATATGGGCGCCAGTCGTTTGTCTATCATAATATACTACTCTGGGTAGAATGAAGCGGGTTATGTTAACTGCCATGAAGATCTATATAATAATAATCTATGAAAGAGGTTCAACAAGCAAACAAGCAAGAAGAAAGGCGAAGAGGCCTTAGAAGAATCAGTATTAATAAAAAAAGAAGAATTTCTAGAACTGTCAAAACTGTGAATTTTTAAAACTATTTTTTTTATAATTTAGGATGTATTTTTATACTTATCGTTCATTTGTTTTACTGTATAGAATCAGAAATGCGAAGTTAATTGTTTTAAAGAGTTAAAGCTGTTTCTCTTTACTTTGATGTGAGTTTTATTATTTTTATTTTGTAATTTACGTTATGATGTGGACAATTATTTATTTTTGTCTCGGTAAGTATTATTTTATGTCAGTTAATGAAGCAAGTTATTGGCACTGTTTATTTAACGACGAAGCTTATATGTTTTTTCTCAGTTATTTATACATTTATTTGTGCAAGATATATCGAATAAATTATTTAGTCGAAGTTTAAAACTATGTATAGCCATTTGGTAAGCAACATCGGTTTTGGTATTGAATATTGTAGGATCTAAAGTGAAATTTCGAAATACAGCGTTTAACAAAATGCCTAATAAATGTAAGAGTAATAATAGCTATTATACAACTTTTTGAAGTAGGTTTCCTTTAAAAAGCTTATCAAATCATCAAAGTGTTTGCTTGTCCGCTGACATGAAAACACTTATTAGTATAATATGAGTATTGAACGCTGGAAGTTAAACACAGCAACGTCATCAGCCTAACGCCTAAAATGGCAAGTATGAAATCACGCACCATCATGAATTTTCCCTTTTATAGAGGAACGTTGGAATATTATGATACTAAATTTTAAAAATAAAGGCGTTTATTATAATATTGCCGTTGTCGAGCGGTGACGTTGTGGTGTTTAGCTTACAGCGTTCGAGCTCTACACTGTGTTTAACAATCTCGGACTACATCGATATTTCATAAAGGGCGCCCCAGATAAAAAAATATTTCAAATGATGTTTATACATCTATTTTTTTTAGTATATATGAGAAAAGAAATGTTTGAAAATACAGCGTGCTTCACAAGGCCAGTACAGAATGCACCTATTTTTTTTAATGCAATAGTATAGTTTTTGGTTTACTTTCTAATTGAACTCGAAACTTTAGTTCTTTGTTTCATATCATACACCTAAATCTATAAGTTCTAGAAATACAGGGCTGCCCAGAAGTCCGGAATAAAATTAATATAGCCTTAACCTGTAACTTTTGGGGAAAATCCTCGGACACGTCAATTTAGTTTTGTGTATGCTCACATTTTGACGTTATCCGTTTGTTTTTTTATAAACATTTGTCAAAGATATGACGACATCGATCTTTTTATAAATAGGGACATACAGCTTTTGTTACATCATTTGAAAGCTAATGCCTCGTACAGTATGCTCATAAATTTTGACGCGATTCTGTCAAGCTATTTCAAAATAGCGACTGTTAAAAATTTTAAAAAAATTCCTATTTAGATAAGCGGAAATGACAAATCATTGATGTTTCTTTTACCTTTCAAGGTAAGAAATCTTCATTGTTTCACGTTCTGACATTTTGTGACATTGTGAATTAACAATAGTTTATTTGTTATTTATTTTGTCAAAATAAATAAAAATGTAACGAAGCAAAACAAAACACAACAAAAAGGTGGTTCAACGTGGCAAATGCTGGAAATGTCCTCCGTCCTCTACTTCGCATGCTCCCAGATCTTGCTGAAACCAAATTGTTACATTAGGTATATCTGGATCTACTTCGTTGGGAAAAATTACAGCTAGAGTAGGCCTCAACTCGAAGGTTAAGAAATCCAGGTACCGATCAGCTGTGAGGTTTCCTTCCAAAAAGAATGGCCCTAATTTAGGCATTTCCGAAGTGTTATTTTATAATGGTCTAAACAAAAATGGTTTCGTCGGAAAGGCAGCGTATCGAAGTCTTGATATTGTTAGGATGCGGAGAGGAAAATAAGAAGCCAAAATGAAGTGTGCACTTTATTTAATGCTAAATATCCGGAAAATCAAATTTCACAGGGCACTGTTAGTAAAATATTCCACAAATTTGATGAACATGGCACAGTAAAGGACTTGCCTAGGAATGGACGGCCACGTGTTTTAGGCGACGATGAAACATTGGATATTGCATTATCTCTGCAGGATAATACGCATGTTTCAACAGTTTCATTGGCTCAAAATCATTATACATCCACAGGTACTATTGAAAGATTTTTGAAAGCAGAAAAATACCACCCTTATAAAGTATGTCTTGTCAAAGAGCTTTTAGAAGATGACTATGATAGTCGTTTGCAATTTTGCCAGGAAATGATGAGACGGTGTGACGAGAATAATAGGTTTCCACAGAACATATTATTTTCGGATGAAGCTACTTTCTGTTTAAACGGGGTGGTTAACAGACATAATTATCGTTTCTGGAGTCAAGAAAATCCACGATGGATATTTGAAGCGCATACTCAGTGGCCCCAGAAAGTAAGTGTATGGGCAGGTATCATTAATAACCAAATTTTAGGGCCATTCTTTTTGGAAGGAAACCTCACAGCTGATCGGTACCTGGATTTCTTAACCTTCGAGTTAAGGCCTGCTCTAGCTGTAATTTTTCCCAACGAAGTAGATCCAGATTTACCTAATGTAACAATTTGTTTTCAGCAAGATGGTGCTCCTCCGCATTTTGGTGTCAATGTGAGAAGATATTTAAATCAGATATTTCCAGGTCGCTGGATTGGACGACGTGTTATAATTAAATTGCCACCGAACTCCCCAGACTTAACGCTTCTAGACTATTTTCTTTGGGGATATTTAAAAGAAAAAGTTTATCAAAATAGGCCAAATAATATTGAAGAATTGAAAAACAAAATTAGATTGGAAACACATAACATACCGGCTGAAGCCATTCGAAATTCCGTCGAAGGATTTTACCATCGTCTGGGAGCATGCAAAGTAGAGGGCGGAGGACATTTCCAGCATTTGCCACGTTGAACCACCTTTTTGTTGTGTTTTGTTTTGCTTCGTTACATTTTTATTTTTTTTTGACAAAATAAATAACAAATAAACTATTGTTAATTCACAATGTCACAAAATGTCAGAACGCGAAACAATGAAGATTTCTTACCTTGAAAGGTAAAATAAACATCAATGATTTATCATTACCGCTTAACATAGACATATTTCGATTTTCTAAAAAATGCTGCAATACCTCTAAACTTTTTTCTTCATTGACAGCCCTGTTCAGTTTCCTTCGCGTTAGCGATCTTTGCGAGTTGCAGTTTGTGTAAATCCTGTCCAGATCACTACAGATTTTAAAATAGGAGGGCGGTCTGAAAATCTGCCATTAAAAATACTTTGCGTCTCATACAAGATCTTCGAAACTTCTAATCACGAGCCGTGTAATTGTAAAAATCAGTTACAGCACTATATTGCTGTAATGAGTCTCACAGCACTATGGCTGTAATAGATGCCCTTAAGAAACTAATTTTAGAATTATAAAACTCATATTACTAAATAAAAGAAGATAAAAATTGAAACGGTTTTTTTTTCCTGTATTTTCATGGGCTGATCAGCCATTCAGCCAGTCACTTAAAGATTAAGTTAATAGTATTTTAATTTCGTAAATTTAGAGGACCGAACTGGAAATATTTTTAACATTAACGTTTTGCGAATATTATTAGACCAACAATTTGAATATTAATTCCAACAATAATCAAATTACAAGAAGCCAAACGCGTTTGCATTTATTTATTCACACATACAGAACAGTTACTCCAAATGATACAAAAGATAATTATTAACGGTGAAAATTTAAACATTGATAATATAAAACAGATAAGGCAAATAAATCCTTAAGAGATCAGAAGCAAACCGTGGTCCTTGCGAGGCTCTTTCTGGAGCTGCCAGGGTCATCATTGTATCATCGTTATACAGCCGTTTGCACCCACTGCTGGTTATAGGCCCCTCTTAATATTTTCCATCTGTCCCGAGTTTGTACCGTTTGAATCTAGTTGCCACATACTTTTTTTTATATCTTCCGTTTATAATACGTAGACTATGGTTTTTATCGACTTTTTGTCGAGGTCGCCATTTCACATTGTCAACCTGGCCTTTGTTCTTCTTCGGACAATGTCGTTTGGGACTTTATTTCGAGTCGTTAAGTCTGATTTAGATCGTTCCATTACCCTTTGTGCTACTTGGATTTTGTGTATGCTCCTTTTGGTGAAGGTAAAGGTTTTCGCACCATATGTCAGCACAGGCAACACGCACTGATCAAAGCCCTTTCTCCTCAAATAAACAGGAATGTCGGATTTGAGGAGATCTCTGAGCCTGCCAAACGCCATCCATGCCAGTGTCTTAAGTATATACATAAAATTTATGGGAAATAAATAATTTATTAGACATGATATTTTTTTCTGATGAAGCCTGGTACCATCTCACCGGTTATGTCAATTCTCAGAATACACGCATGTGGAGTAGTAAAAGTTCCCATTTTATTGAAAAGCCTACATTGCATCCTCAAAAAATTGGTGTCTGGATGGCTGTTTCACGAAGAAGAATTGACACAGTTACAACACAGCGCTATAGAGACAATATTTCGAATCCATTTGTGGAGCACTTTCTTGACGATGAACAACGTTTTGGTTATTTTAAACAGGACGGTGCAACCGCTCATACATCCGCCGAAACTATTAACTACTACGCAATTTTTTCGACGACAGGTTGATCATTTTGCGAACAGACATTGTATTCCGCCCAAATCACCTTGTTGTACGGTTATGGATTACTTCATTTTTCCTCATTTGAAGAACAATATTACTAAAACACCACTTGAAAATTTAAAAGATTTACCTATCGAGAAGGATTATCCAAGAATGTTGTAAAATTTCTCCACAGATGCTAATTTCAGCAATTTCTTTTACTTATTTTAATAATTATCAGCTTGGCATATCATGTCATAATATGATTATTAAAAATAAAAAATAAAAATAAATTAATTTAAAACTCTTCTTTTCATGAATACCCAACCAGAAATGCAAGCAAGTTGTCCATAGTTAAACATAACCTTACAAAGTTATTTAAAAGGCCATCAGAATATGCTGGCCCTATCTTATACAATAAATTACAAAGCGACTCTTGAACTAGAAAGTTTATAAAACAAAAATTAGGCAATGTCTGGTTCGGAAGGGCTACTACTCAGTTCTAGAATATTTAAATGATGATAGTGTTGTATATAATTTTGTAGTATTGTTTATTTACTGTTATTGTAATGAAAAGTATTGTAATGAAATGTATGTAATTTTAATGACGTGTACACTGTACATCTATCTTTTTATGACTGCTTTTTGCAACTATTAAATATAAATTTAGATTTTTGGATTTTCTGTAATACAATAACGAAACGTGAAACGCATTCAACCTATTTTAACTCTTCTGTTTTACAATAATTATTATACTCAAGTAGGCAAGTATGCAAAGCATCAATCTATCTATTAATATATTGGGCCTTAAATATAAATTACTTTAAAGGTTAAATTATTTTAAGGTTTCTTTTTTCCTTTATTTAATTGTACTTGTTCATAAAGTGAAAGAGGGGATAAAGTAAGAATTTTTGTTAGACAATTAAAAGCAGCTGAACACATTTATTTAATTAAGTTATAAAAGAGGCACTACAAGAGAATAAGGTGAAATGCAATTTGTTAATCAAATGATCATTAAAAATTATGTAAGGATGAGCTAATATTAAACAATCCCAAAATGTATAGGATATTAAAGATTTCTGACTTAACGAAATACTTAAGTAATAAATAGATAAATGAGATTTTTTTTCAACAAAAAAAGAAACTCTTTATGTTTAAACCATTTCTACAAAATTGTCTCGCTCCATAAACCCTAACACGAAAAGGTCAAAAAGCGAGGTAGGAGTTTAAAATTCCTGTTTTTATATATCAGAATACCGCATCTCCTTTTATTTGTTTAAGGGCTGTAAAAATACTTTTTCGAGTAAATATAAACTTAATTTGACATTTCTTTAGTTCACACTGCGTCGCGAATATTATATATGTATAAGAATGGTATAATTTCACTTTCAAGAATATGTTAGAAGCTTTTTTTCTATAATTATTTTCTCATTACCTGCTATTGTACTTTTTAGTCCAAGGGTTATATAAAAGATAGGTTTCAATGTGTCTAAGCTTTTTTATTTTTATTAAGTGAATTACGTTATATGTGTTATATATAGTTAATTTAATTTTATTAACGTTTAATGTTACTTACCACACAATTTTAAGTTGTTTTAAACATTTTTATTAGGCTTGTAAAACAGATTTAAAACCTCATAAGGCGAATATTACATAATGGTCTTCAAACAAAAATATCACAGGTTGAAGCTGTGGGAGTTGCGGTCGTGGGAGTTTAAAGGCAAGGAAGAGAGATTTTGTTAGAATTTTAGAGTGATTCTGTAAAAATGTAATTAGTAATTAGTTAGAGTTATTAATAAGGTCTGTACTTACTCATTTTGTTGAAGACTAATTTATAAAGGTTTAAAACATATTTAACAATATTTTTAAGGGTACTAGGGACCTAAAGTCCTATAACCCGTTATTAAGTTAGTCTCATATTTTGTAGAGAATTAATCAATTAAGATTGATCAGAAGATTAAAACTTTTTAAAAAGATGAAATAATTTATATACCCTTAAAGATGGAAACAGGGAAACAAACACAATTAAAATGAGAACTTAAAACGTGTTCTGAATCAATTGACAGTTGAAAGTTGACAGTTAAACGTTGACAGTTTACGTTGACAGTTGCAAATTCTTCTTCTTCTTTCTCTTCTTCTTTAACTGTCAACTCAGGCGGGGAGGGGTAGTAAAGAGAATGCTGTAAATAAGTTGAATGTTTGCAGTAAATAACCAAAACCTAAAATTCCGTGAGATCTAAGTGATGTAAATCAAATAAATGAATTTTTTATAAGTTCTGTTTCCAAATTAGTGCCTACAACAAACTTAAAATCCAATCTCAACTTTAAAGTAGTTGATAAAATAGAAATTATGTCATTCATGCCTGTCTCTAATTAAGATCAAAGCAGTCGGACCTGACAGATTAAATATCACATTCATTTTATTTTGTTGGCCCTTTCTTATAAGTTATGTTTGCCACATAGTTAACTATTATATTGGGTGTTGCATCGTCGAGCGGGACATAGGAAATCCCATGTAATTTTAAATGGGGTCAATTATTGGCTTCCCTAATTATTTTAGAGAAAAATTCTATTTAGGTTTATTAAAGAGCACTAAAACCCACATTCAAAAGAATAACTTTAGATATTTTTGATGAGCCCGTTTACGGGTTTTCGCCGATTTCTTTTTAACTATTTCTCCTTTTTATGGCCCCGTATTTGCGGGCACCAGTCAAGGTAAAAGATGACTGTCAAATAAAGTTGTCATTTTGAAATGTGTGCTTTATTGTTATAAAAACTCGTGCATCGAAAATATTAGCCATGAATTACACTTCTGAAGAAAAAATATTGATGATTAAATGGTATTATCAAGGAAATAGTTATCAAAATGTGTCAGACATGTTTGCTGCTCTGTATCCGAATAGACCGATACCTGCAAAATCTACAGTCGAAAGGACTATCAAGAAATTTGAGACAAAAGGCACTGTAATAAATAACTGCAGATGTGAAGAAAGGCAGGAACAAAGAAGAGATGCAAGAAATGATAGGGACTTGCAAGTTTTATTGTGCGTGGAAGAAAATGATGGGAAGATCAGCACAAGGAAACTTGAGGATGACATAGGATTAGATCACACCACAGCGTTACGAGCTTTGAAACGACATAAATATTATTCATACAAATATGAAAAGCACCAAGAGCTAAGAGATAGGGACGAAATACGACGACAGGAGTTTTGTTTTGGTATGATGGAAAGAGCAAACATGGATAGGGAATTTTTAAAAAACATTTGTTTCACTGACGAATGCACATTTACCTTAAACAATGAACCCAAAGTTTGTACCCACAACGAATTGGCTTTCTACGAATTGTCTTGCTTGCAGCCATGGCGTCCGTTATAAGGAACCATGGCTTCATCGATACTAAGGTGCGCTTCTTGAGATGCGTTTTATAAACATTTTTTTTTAGATGACTGAAGACTGGTCTAAGTTTAGAAAATCAGAGTCAACCAGGGTAAGATTATTAGAAAAATTAATATGGGTCATGATATATTCAAATCTTTTCCTCGATATTGCTTGAGAGACGAACGAGCTAATAGTGGGCATCTTTCGAATTCTCCAAATACATTCTTTTTCGGGACTGAAAAGACAACCCACTTAAAATCAGTATTCCAAAAAAACATTTGATATCTGATATATCAAGAGATACATTGTAAATATCAATTCGTTTCCTTTACAATTTTAGACAAAATATCATCATCAAAAAGCCAAAAGGAAGCTCGGCGTTAGTTTGATCGGGTTGCAGGATGTCAGACGTATCCAACGGAAAACATATTCAACTTCTAAATATTCTTTAATATAACGGCAAACTATTTTCTTTTTCAAATTATTTCCACTTTTGTTATTGCTTTCAATCTTCTTTCTTTTCCGAATTTCAGAGAGTGGCATTTCATCTTCAGAACTTCAATCCTCTTCGCCAGAATCCTCCTCAGTTATGTTACCATATGCATTAATAGGTGAGAGTAAGGTGATTGATTTAGCTTAAATTTCCTCATGCTCTATCATAGCTAGTGCATCATATAATCAAAACATTCTGAAATAAAGAAAAAACTATTTGAAGAGTTTTTTTGACCTTATGCTGAAATATCTTCAGCTCAGACAACGTTAAGTCCAAAAAGTTTTCAAAGGGTTGATCGGAGCTTAATTAATTTACAATGTTATTAAAATACAAAAAAAATGAATACCTTTAAATGTTATTTTGGCAAATATTATTCCGGCATTATTACGGACTTTGTTAGAATGCTGTTTTGTTTTCGCTAGTAGTTCTTTTCTAGTATTTAGTGGTGTTAAATAAACTAGTTCCTTTATATGTCCCCAGAAGTAAAAATCTAAGGGACTTAGGTTTGGACACCTTGGTGGCCATAAAATAGCTCCACCTCGACCTATCCATCGAGGGCTAAAAACACTTGTTAAGTGTTGATGTACTCTAAGACTATAATGAGGTGGAGCAACAACATGCATGCCACATTTGCATTTTTCTATCAAGAGGCACGTCTTCCAATAAGTTATTTAAATTTTGCTGCAAAAATTGTAAATAAATCTCATCATTCGGTCTTTCTTTAAATACAAATGAACCTATAAGGTTATTTCGGATAATGCCAGACCACACATTTACTATAAACCTTTGATGGTGTTTGTTTTGAATTATGGTGTGCGGATTTTCAACAGCCCAAAAATGTAAATTGTGTCAGATTATTATGCCATCTCTTGTAAAACTGGCTTCATCGGTAAAGAAATAAAGGTTAGATAAATTTAGATTTACTTTATGTTGCTGTATAAACCAGTTGGCAGTATTGAAGTATTGATGGATAATCATTCGGAGATATAGCGTGTACTTTTTGAACATGGTACTTGTAAAGTAACTGTTGTTTTAGAGTTTTAACCTATTTTGTAACATTGTTTTGTGTCGCGATCTATCTTATGCTGTTTGAAGGGTTGTCAGCAATATCTTGCAAAATTTGTTCCTCTACGTGAGGGTCTCGTGCTCCCTGGGAGGTTACTCACCGCCACGTCGCGGCAAAAATGACACTGAATACATTTTTTTAAAAATCAATTCGTTAACTCTAATAATTACTTCGTAGTCACCTTCTACCTGTATTAACGATATCCGATCAACCCTTTGAAAGGTTTTTTGACTTGGGGATATTCGGGCTGGAAATCTTTCAGAATGAAGTTTTCTTGCCTTCGAAGAGTTGGACAGCGCTTCACCATAAATTAAATGCATAACAGTATATTCTGCGTAAGAATATTCTTCCAGTTTTAATAATTATTTTTACTTGAAGGTATCAGCTTGCAACTCTGTTAAATGACAACGGTCAAAAATTTTTTCCAACGAGTGTGGTGGCAAATCCTTTCCTAACTCCCCTAACGATGTAAAACATCTACTGTAGCATGGTGTAATGACTCTTTATGGCCTATATAAAATATTAAAATTTCTTTAAAATATACAAGTCGGTTCAAAAGTTAGAGTCAAACAAGCAAATCGCTGGGTATTCCTTTGGGGCTATGTATCTCCATTAAGGGACACTTTATGAATTTCTTTTCTATGACAAGTTAGGGTTACTTTGACCTCCTCTGTATGCTCCCGAGGAATTAGGAGGTACGTTTCAGACCTTGTATTGTTATTATTTTACTTTTATAAGTGGAATGTGGTTTGACAATATTAAAATAATTATAAATATTGCTGCTTTAAAAACGTAATATTTGTCTAGTTTGACAATTATTATGATTTATTTTTGTAGCTTTCTTTACGAAGAATTACTGTAAAATAATTTTTTGTCGTAGGGAGACTTATCATTTGTATAAATCGTTATAGAAATAGTACAAAAAAAAGGGGGTTTGGTATAAACCTGCTTTAAAGAATGACCTCAATCGCACGATAAACCCTAAGGTAAATAGGGCAGAACGCTACGTAGGAGTTTTAAATATACCTGTTTATTATCAGTGAACCGCATCTTCGTTTTATTTACATAAGGATTGTGAACATACAGCTATCAGTAAATATACCCTTAATTTGATATTTATATAGTTCAAACTCTTCTTGAATATAAACATGAAAATAAAAATGATTGATCAAAAGTTTGCTGTATAAATAAAGTTTAAATGCGAACCATAAAATGTATTTGATAAATTATTTTATAAGTCCTTTCTATCAAGTAGTGAAAACAAAAGGCGTGGAAAACTTTGAATAAATACAAATTAACATTAGGAAAAAATGTAATGAGTGTGTCACAGTTAATTATGTTGTGACAGATACGGTAACAGGTCAAAACAAACTTTTCACTGGTTAAAACCAAATCGCCAGCATCCCCTTTTTAGTACAACTTATTATCCCTTTTTTTTCTTTTAATTATCATGACTTAAGAAGAAAGATTTATGAAACAAAAATGTTTTATTTCTTAGAAAACACAAACTTAAAATAAGTTCGTGTATAAATGTATGTATGTATAATTTTAAGTTTGTGTTTTTTAATTTACATGCTTTCGGTAGGCTGAACCGATACACTGGCTTCCAGCGACACCCAACGTAGTTTGCCCGCAATGGGCCGCCTTGCCAGCGTTTGAACCTATATGGATTCTAGCTGTCCTGGTTGGGTTGATACGTGTGGTTGCCACGAGATGTAGCCACGTGCTGCAATTCTCATTCGTTTTATTTCTTCTTAGACGATTCTATTAACTTTTATAAAATTGTAACTACAGTCGAAACGGTGGTTCTTTGCCCGTGCATCACATGATACTATAACAACCAAGATAAACCCACTTTGTTAACCGATTTTAAACGGTGTCGCGCACCACGTCGTCTCAAGACCTCAAAGAGACTTTTCGCTATGTCTGATCTACAAGGTCATTAGTTTAGGATGCGGGCACCTGACCTGACTAACCTGAAATACGTATTACGAAATTATATTATTACTATATTATTTTTTAATATAAGGTTAAGCAAATTTTATAAATTTAAATAAAGTGTGTAAACAAATTATAATAACGGCAGTGTATTTGCAAACTGTTTACTTTTCTAAATATTCCAACCGTTCATTCATGTAGATGTTTGTTTTATATAGAGTACCTTTTTTTGTGCACGAATGCGACGTACAAAACATCGGAACGAGTGGATGTAAGTCGCGTCTTGCAAATACCTCATGTTTATTATAACAGAATATATTGCTAATTTCTGGGGGATAATAAAGTAGGTATTAGTGAACAAAGGTTATTTATAATAATACCCCAGCTCGCTTCCTAGCATCCACAGGAATATACTAGTGGCGACGCGGAAACGGTTAATTGAAATCATTATAGCAAAATAGTATTCAAGGAAGTGCTGCAGTAACTGTGAAACCCAAAATGGCGATACAGTAGTATGGGATACATTCGTGAGTTCGATCCTCAGACTAGCGATTGAACTATTTTTATTCGCCGCTTGGAGACATAGCAAATAAAGTTACTGACAAAAATAAAAAGAGAACAGTTTCACTAAATGCCTTAAGTGAAAAAGCTTAGAAACTGGTATTTAATCTCTCTTTACCATCAAAACCTGAAGAGAAAGATTATGATGATTTAGTCAAGATAACCCACATAGCAAAAAGATATCCTGTGGATATATGAAATATATTCTCTTTCGGATATGGATATTGAGTGGCACATCCTCCGCAGATTCATAGAACATACATATATGTACTACGTATATGCATACGACATGCGTTTGGCCACAAGTCGGACATGCTGAGAAAATGCGTTTCCGGACATTTAGCATATCCTCCGCACATTCACAGAAGATTCGTATGTGACATGCACAGTATATTCGTTTTGCCCAAAATAGGAATGACCCGATTTTTACTTTTAAATTTCTGGTATTTAGACCAAGAATGAAAATGAAGATAAAATAAAAAAAAAATAAATAAAAGTAGAAATCTATGAGCCAGACTCGAACCGACGACACTCGGTTGTAGGGTTAGTAGTACATCTACTTTCCATTCTTCATCCGAATGCCACAAATTCGCGTATCTAAAACTAAATGATTATTTTACAGTTTCTGCTTGTAGGCAGGTATGATGCCCATTCTTGCTTGGAATTTTCATCGAAAAGATTGTAAATTTAAATAGGCTATACTATATACCATTCAAATGCAAACATCATTCAGTAGAGCCTTTGGGAAGCTGGCAAATAATAATTTTTTGTGTCAAGGATTTTATTGCGGCTAACTACCCCTACTAAATTTAAGAATACAGAGTATTTTGCCGACATGGCCACTATGGCCGCCGTATCTCGAAATGTTGGGTCAATCGACGTTTCTAATACTTAATATTGAAGTGTCAGTCTCATATTTGTTTAAATCAAATCAAGTAAACATAAAATATTAAAAACAGGCTTTATTAGAGCACAATCAAACTCTTAGAAAACAATTACAGACTTATTTAAGAGAGTAAAATTTTGGCTGTTGAAAGCAATATGATTAGGTACGTTATAAAATTAGACTTATATATATATTGTTCACTTATTGTTTACAAATTCACACACCAAAAACACTTTAATAAAAAATGAACATACTTACTGAACTGTAAGAAAATGAAAAACAAGCCATCAAAAGAACTTACACAACACGAGCAGAGAAAATGACAAAAACTGAGGTTATGTAATGTCATCCCAAGCGCGAAGTGTTGTATCTGCCGTGCGTGAAGTGCGGGCGCAGGACTGCCAAAAGTTGGAGATTTAAATACCAACCTGAGCAATCGCATTGCCCTAAATTATATTATTTTAAAAATACTAAAGTAGGAAAATCTTTTAAAATTTCTAGAATTTCTAGATGTGACTTGGATATGCTATGGATATATCCAAACGAACATGATTTTAATCAATTTCTAAATATGACATGGATATGCTATGTTGTATGTACCTAAACGAATGTGAGTTGTGGGCTGTCGATAGCATATTCTCAGGATGTGAATATACTTTTTTTGCTATGTGGGAATGAACGATCATTTTAAAACATCCGAGTGCGTGTTTGTGTTTCGTTGTAAATTTTACTATGCAGACAAGTTACCTTACGAAAGTGTTCAAGAATGGGCAGCGAGAGTACGCACCTTGCAGTAAAATGCGAATTCGATGCAAATATCTTTGACATGACTTTAAGGGATCGCCTTTCGATTGGTTTTGAAAGGAGAGTTGTACAAGACAGACTATTTGAGGAAGACATCAAGTGTGATTTTGCCAATGTTATTCGCTCGCATGGCATGTGCTGAAACCGCCGCAAAACAAAACACCTCTTTAGCTGAATCATCAGTTAAGATCAATCGAAGATTTATAGTGTATCGCATGAAAGAAGGCGCCAAAATGTAGCTTCAGGGTCGCAATTTCGAAATAGGAACTCGGGTAATAAAGCTGGTACCAGTGCTCGTGCTAGCGGTGGCCATAAGCATGCCATGTGTGGAAGAGCAAATCAATTAACAAGCCAGCCAGTGTCGTTCACGGGATTTTTCGTGCAATCTGTACAAAATTAAAGGTTATTTGGCGCCATTGTGTCTCCGAAAAAATGTTCCGAGAACGAATCAAACAAAAAATTATCAAAATTATCTAGAGAACGAGGATTACGTTGACTAGTGCTATTCGATTTACTCATGCTCTGTAAGTCGTGAACCTTATTATTTTAACATTTTAATTGAATATAAAAATTATTCATTTCAAATTGATTCGGAAGCTAGTACTTCAGCGATTTCTGAAAACTTCTACCTATGTAATTTTAAAAATTACCATTTGATACCCACAGACAAAGTTTCGCATTTTTATAATAGTAATAAAATGAATCCCTTAAGACTTATCACCTTAAAGATTAATTATAACGGTATGTCTCACACATTGGATATTTTTGTCGTGAAAAATGGAGCAATTTCAATTTTAGGTCGAGATTATATGAAAACTTTCAAGCTAAGTATTTCGACTATAAATTTTTCAGAAGCTGAAACTAGTGCCGAACTCATATTATAAAAAAATATAATAAACCTTTTGTGACCGGTTTGGGAACTTTTAGTAAAGGTACGATTTCATTGAATTCGAAGGCTAAGGCAGCATTTGCCGTATGGTCTAAGATAAGATAAACACAGAACTAGATCGGTTAGTAAATTCAGGGGTTTCAAAACCTGTCGATTATTCCCCATGGGCAACTTCCATCGTCCCTGTACTGAAAAAAGATGGATCTGTGCGTATTTGCAGAGATTTTAAAATAAGTGTAAATCCTGTCTTAGAGGTAGATCAATATCCGCTACCCAGGATAGACCACCTTTTTCTCAGTTACAGGGAGGGTATACTTTTTCAAAAATTGGCTTATCGCAAGCCTATGCGCAAATTTGCTTGGATGACGAATCTAAAGAACTTGCACCAATATCCACGCACAAGGGATTATTTCAATATCAACGCTTGCCCTTCGGCATAGCCTGCGCATGTGCAAAATTTCAAAAAATTATGGAATCCTTATTGTAGCATATAGATGGCGCGGTGGTGTTTCTTGACGACATTTTAATCAGTGAGAGAAATCAAAATGAACATAATAAGCGTTTGAAGGGAGTATTTTTATGTTTGCGAGATGCGGGGCTACGTGTTCGTCCTGATAAATGTAGCTTTAATCAGAGCGAAATTCAATATTTGGGTTACGTAATAGATAACGAAGGGCTGCATACCTGTCAAGATAAAATTGTTGAAATAAAAAATGCGCCCGTTCTTTAAAATATAACACAACTCCAGTCTGTACTCGGGTTAATTAATTATTATGGAAAATTTATACCGGATCTTGCAACAATTCTAAATCCTCTACATAAATTAATTGTTAAAGAAAAATGTACAGTTTGTGTGAACGCAAGATTGTAACTCGGCTTTTGAGAAAGTGAAGGAGTTGTTATTGTCTGCTGGTATATTAACTCAATATAATCCGGAATACGAAGTAAAGTTGACCACAGACGGAAGTCCCTATGGGATCGGTTGCGTAATCAGTCAAATATTACCGAATAAACAAGAAAAACTAATTGCCTTCGCCAGTCGAACATTAACAAGTGCCGAATAAACCTATAGTCAGATTGAAAGAGAGGGATTGAGTGTTATTTTTGGACTATGCAAGTTTAATCAATGCTTATATAATAGAGAATTTATTTTAGTTACGGATAATAAACTTTTAGTCGCCATTTTTAATCCTAAGAAAGGAAGCAGTTTTATGCAAATATAACGAGTGATTTTCAATTATTTTGCTCAAGGGAGGTCATGCATTTTAAAAGCATCATGGCCGTACTGCGTAGATAAGATGACATGATTGTTTTATGACATTTACGTCCTATTTGAATTTGTGTATTTGTAAACTTTAAAAATTGGAGAAATTTTGTAATTTTTGCAGTTATTTGAAGGTAGGTTACTATTGCTTTAACTAATATTTCTCCGGGGAGTCGTCTTTTGACTATTATAAAGTGCTATTTGCAGGATATGATTTAATTTTTTATTTTTTTTTTATTTTTCTGCGTATCAAGTTTTGGTGAAGCTTTGTTGCCGGATTGAAAGTTCTACAGTAAAAATATTTAGTGAAGCACAAAAAATTTTTATTGTTGAAAGTTTGGTGTCTAGAAGTAGGAGGCGGCCATATAAAGTAGGCTTTCAAAGTAAGATAGCTCAGGATTTTATATAACATACCGTCAAAAAACATTATTTTAGGTTTTCAACGTGACAACGCTGCTTTCTTGCAAATTCGCCCTATGATTTAATCTACGCGCTACTGCTACACTATGTATACTGGGTCACAGCCGCCCTTGAGCAAAATAATTAATAATCACTCGTTACTTCATTGATGGGCTGTCATATTGTCGAATTATCGATATAAAATCGAATATATTAGGTAAACAAAGAATACTGCAGATTCCTTTTCCCGTTTGCCTGTAGAAAATGATGACGGGGGTGAATGTAAGTGTGTGGATCTGAATTACTGTAATTATTTTGGAGAAAAGGAACTGACAATTGTCAATTATGAATTAATCAAACAGCAGGTTAAGTCCGATGGTGTTTTAATTCAAATAATGAAATATGTTAAAATTGGTTGGTGAAAAGTGCCAAGAAAAATGTCAGTCTAAGTAAATTTAGGATTGAACTGATAGTTGAAAATAGTATTCTGCTATGGAATTGTCATACCAGACTCGTTAAAAAAGCGCATGTTAGTAGGTAGTATAAGGGCTATCCGCCACCCGCTTTACATGCATTTAACATAGGGAGATTTCCGCCGCTGCTTTAACATGGTGGGCTCTGCGCCGCCGCTCTTGCATACCTTTTACATGGGGGGCTATCCGCCGCTGCTTTTACATGCATTTAACATATATAAAACTGTTCCTTTTCGGGTAGGTATCATTGCATAATTTTGCGTAACTATCGAGATATGTGTAGGGAAAAACACCTTTTTGACGAATAAAATCGAATTTTTCCTTGTCCTTAAAATACTTTAATATTTCTATGCATTGATCGCCTCTTAAAGTTTCAGCTAGTTTTGATAAGGAATATGGTAAAAATTGAAAGGAGTCTATAAACCGAATGCTTAAATATTTTTTTTTTCTGCTTTCCGCTTTTTTTTATCAAACTAAGAGTCTACTTCAATAAATTTCTCAAACGTTATATATTTTTCCTTATTTTGTGCAATTACCTTCACCCTTTTTTTTTTTGGCAGAGATTTTTAATAAATAGGTGAGCATCGTAATTTCTTAGGTTATGTAATATGACAGGAATGAAACTTGGTATTTTAAAATTTAAATTACACACCGAATGCGCAGGTCCCCTATAAATCCCTGTCAGATGACAATGATCAGCAACTTTCTTGTCACTCGTTTTGATTATTTTTTTACAAATGTGGCACTTTGACCTTGTAAAGGTCCAATCACTTCATGCTTAGACTTACTATCATTTTTTAGTTTTTCTAATCCATAAACATTAATTGAGATATTATTTTGTAATTCAAATTTTGAGGTGTTCCTAATATTTACGGGTGTATCTATACCTGTGGTATCTAATACTGTCGTAAAGTGTGGATATGAACTTGTCTCAAACTCCAATCCTATAGGGGGGTGTAAGGCTGCCACAATTGACCAGAAAAAACAAAATTGGTCATTGTTCCTTATATTGACGATGGCTTCCTTCATCTGAATATCCCTGGCCATTTTCTCTGTCTTAAAATTTATGTTAAACCTTGTCATGCAACCTTTGACTAATCAGTTCTACTTGAATATTATTTCACACAAATTTACTTTTAATAAGGAAAAAGATTTGTGGGAGGAATTTAAACTACAATAACAAAATACTAAGAAAAATTCTGAGCTATAAAGTTAACACTTGTTCCAAATACATAATTTTAGCCCATTTTTGTCTTTCACTACCTGTAAAATTTTTTGCATGGATGTTGTAAAAGTCATTTAAACATAATTGCAAGCTCATTAAAGTTGCTTTAGTTTTACGTTTATTTCTTTGTTTATCTAATTGAGATTTTTGAATACTTAACTCATTTACTTTCTTCAGTTTGCGTTTGTGTATTCAAATGCGTATTACTTGTTTGTGTTGAAATTTAATTAAATTGTTTAGGAGTATTAATTATTGACCCTATATTGGATTGTGATGACACGTTAAAAGGAATTAATTTATTATTAAGCACATCAAAATTATTTACAATATTGCTTTCTGCTGAATCCAAACCACCTTGATCTATAAATGCTTCTTGTTTAGAAGCAACCTTCGATATATCTGATAATTCTAATAATTCTAAAGGGTCATCTCTAAAAGTTCAAAATTATTTTCTAAACTTTCCTCTAAATTTGACAATACTACGTCATCTTGGAAAAGTGTTCCTTGAATAATTTGATGAATTTCCGAGGTAAAACATAAATCTTGATCAAAAAAGGTTACACTCTTGAGCGTTAAACTGAGGCGAAAAACAAATAAATTCCTTGTTTATACAAATATCATCACTCACCTTTTCTGTCGGAATTAGAATATTTTGTAATATGTTAATATGTAGTTTCACAGACTTTCACATAACTGATCCTGTTCCACCGTTTAATATTGAAAGGTCACATGCGCGATTGTCCGAGACCAGTATATTAATTAACATGTTTTGATTTTTTAAAATTTTGCAAATGTTATGGAAATAAATCGGGTGTTGTCGTTTAAAAATAAAAGGTTACTTGTGATCGCTCGAGGCTAATATTTTAAATTCCGTAAATGTCATGTAGTTAAGTAAAAATTATATCTACTAATTATTCTTGTTAAATATAAAGTAAAATGTTTTCTTATTAGATTCTTATTAGATTCTTATTAGATTCTTATTGCTATTAATTCTGAATATTGTTTCAAAGTGTTTCTAATGTACTACCACTTTTTTGTAACATTTTTTTTAGTAACTATTTGCGTTTGTCTCCTCTTCCTATTTGTTTTCTTTATTGTCTCTAAAGATATTACCTATATTTAGCATTTATCATATCTTTTCTTTTTCTGTATAGCAATTTTTTTTTCTTTGTTTCTTTGGGTTGTCGCGTTAAGAGAAAGTTGATTTATTAGGGCAGATTTAAAAATAAGACAGAAAAGGTAAATGCTAATGTCTGTTTTAATCCTGTTTATACACAGTATATATAGGACCCGTTCGTATGCAATCGATACCTGTAACAATTATGTTTACTAGAATAAATAATATCTCAATACAGGTTGACGAGAGCTGTGATGAGCTCGCACCGCCCGTTCCAATCGACTATAGTTAGGACGAGCCAACTCCATCCGTTCGAATCGATGACTGTGGGACGAGCAAAGACCACCCGTTTCAATTGACGACAGTTGGGACGAGCAAAGTCCACCCGTTCCAATCGACCACAGCTGGGACTTAGACCCTCCAACCAAGACATATGATCCGCTGCCATACGTTCTAACAAACAACATAATTAGACAGGTCCCTCCAAAGATGTCGAAGTCCGCCAGGAAGGTCTTTCGAAAAGCCGAGAGAGACCGAATGGCCCAATTTATCCTGGCGGAACAGACACGGAGGGATTGGGACATGGGCTATCATTAAAATAAGTTGGGATGGGCACCCGTTTCAATCGACCACAGCTGGGACCTAAATCCTCCAGCCAAGACCTATGATCCACTACCCATACGTTCTAGCGAACAACCTAATTATACAGATCCCTCCAACGATGTCGCAGTCCGCCAGGAAGACCTTTCGACGGTCACTAAATACATGCATTTCTTGGATTTGTCAAAAATACAAGCCTAAATTACATTTATACATGAAAATTCAACTTTAGGAAAGGTAGCATGTGCAACACCTAGAAAATTACAGAATATATCTCGTATTTACAAGAGACAATTCTTCTTATTACTTAAGCACTTGATTTTCTAACCAATTAATACATCAACCCTTTTGTTAGTAATAATTAGAGTAGGGAACTTGTAATTTAAGGGAAATGAAGAATTAAACAGGCACTCACACTTTGCAGAAATAAATTAATTAATTTGCTGTGTTTATTAATTAGTTCAATTCGTATAGAAGTAAATATTTTCTTAAAGGGTCCGAATAATTTATTAATTAGATTTTTGTGCACGTTTTTAACTACTTTTAGTTTGATAATAGCATCTATCTGGGTTATCTTTTTCCTAACTGCAGACTTAAAGCCATTAAATATTATCGTACCTTCGTTTCTAAATTTGGTTCTTTAAATAACCCCAGAAAAATAAATCCAGCGGGGTCAGCTCTGGTGACCGTGAAGGCCACTAAATAGAGCCATTAGTTACTACCCATTGGTTATTAAAAATAGTACTTAAAAGTTGGTAAGTACCTCTGTAGTTGTGGGCAGGTTAGATTAGGTTAGCTAAGTAGTTAGTTAATAATAGTAGTTAGTACTTAGTAAGTAGGCCAATCTGGTCAAATTGCAGATTCCTTCTAAATACAAGATCTTGTTTGTCTAAGATATTATAGAGTTGCAGTCCTAAAATATATATATCTTTCAACTAACCTGAACTAACTCACATAGAAATTGGTTTAAGAACTGTTGCCCCAGCTCTTGAACCAATTAAACCGCGTCAGACGTTAAAATGTGAGATCTTTGTTTTATATCGCGTTTTCGGTTCACAGAAACCGACGATTGGCTTTCAGCGCCACCTGACATCAGATACCTGCTTATGCGGGTTCCATTCCAGCGTTTGGTCTTCTCTAAGACCTCGCTGGTCTGGTTGGGTGGATAGCTCGATTGCTAATTGAAAAAGAAATAACTAAGCAAAAGTATATTACAATTCCTATAGAAGCTAAATAGATTAGTTTATCACCTTCTTAAAAGGACCAGAGTATCTAGCTTCTGCCGTTTTCTATGATCGTGCGAGTGTGAAAACTATTTTCTACTCTTGCTATAATGTAAACTTTCGTAAAGCGTTCTTCAAAAACTATCTCTCCCTATATAACTTCTATTTAACTACTGAAATCAAGTAAAAATGTCGCGTTTTGATATGTAAGGAAGAAAATAACGAAAGTATACGCCAGTAAATATCTACTAAAAAATTAGAACAATCCATAGGCAAGCAGTTCCAAAATTTTTGCCACGAACGGAATGCCTCATTAGAATAAATTAGCGACCTGTCAAAAGGCAAACATTTCTAGGACCTAAGGCTAAGCGCGTACCAAAGACATTAGAACTATTAGACCAAATTGTTTACATTTTGATGTGGCAAATCATCATTCCCTCTTTATTATTCATCTCTGTCGCTCAAAATTTGACCTTAGCTGGCTTTATCTGTCTGTTAGAAATATTAGGGAAAAACTGTTTTTGAAAGATTGAGTTAGTAATTGCAGTAACGTACAAAACCTAACATACAAAAAAGTTAGGGTGTGCGTATCAAATTATTCATTCATGCTTGTAATGTTATGCGAATATTTTATCGAATACTGTTAAAAACCTTAAAAAGTATTGAAATTATTATCATATATCATCAGGCACTACGGCAACATTGTAATACGATTTTGCAACCGGAGAGATTCTTTGAATGACTGTAGCGATTGCGATGTTGCCAGTGTGTCACAGCTGCAGCTAGCTTGTGTTTTTGTGCCCTTATTGCAGTTTATTTTTGATTTCCTTGTGTATTTGCCTAAACATTAGTGTAGAAATAAACAATCATGGTTCGTGCCTGTGTAGTGTGTAAAAAGTGGATAATTTTAATCCAAATTTATCATTTCATCGGTAAGTATGGTTAGGTTATTGTTTTATAGAAAGCATTGGTGTAGCGTATGGGTTTGTTAACTAATGCTGTGGTAGCACCATGGTTGTTAAAACTTTTATGCACAATGAAAAAGTTTCGTTATACTTACAAACAATTAAGAGTATATATTGATAAATAACTCATGGTAGCTACTTAATAGTAAACAAGTAGAAAGATATCGACTAGTAAAATACTGTAAAATTGAAATCCTATTCCAAAATTTACTATTTATTGAGATGTTTTATATATAACATATAAACGTTCTGTTTAGGTTTCCTCAAGATGCTGAAAAAAGAAAACTTTGGTTTTCTTTAGTACCTAGGTATTCTGGATAACCAACCTTTACGAAACAATCCAGAGTTGTGCTCGGATCACTTTTTTCCTGCAGATATTTTAGTAAGGGTAAATGGTGCTAAATATGTTAGAAAGGGAGTAAACCCTCGTTACTGTGAAGGCTTGTTATTTCTAGACGACCTCTCTAACAGGTACCTAAGATTGGGAGGTGTCAAGTTTTGGTTTGCCTAGTAGAATTATTTAAAATATTTTAATATCCTTGTTTGTTTTGAGTCAACTGTTATTGGAACACCACCTGCCGCAAAAAAAACATTGGCGTAAGTAATATCTATTAATAATAAAATTAGTAATGTTATATTTATCACAAATAAAACTATTGGTTTATAATACCTAAGTGTAATAGGTACCTATCATTCATTATAAAACCCTTTTAATATTAATTAGAAGTTCATTTTATTCATTTTTAGGATGTCTAAGCTATGCTTTGATGATATATTGGTTAAATCAGATGATGCTGATCGAGTTGCTGATGAACTTTACAAGATTATTTATAATTCTCATTAAGATTCAAAGGTTAGTTAGCTAGCTAATCATGAAAAAAAATGCTATTTGAAAATTATGCAGCTATAGAAAATGCTACATCTAGGAAAAGCTATATCAAATTAGTACTCATACAACAACAAACTGTTAAAAAAATTTCTTTTTGTTTTAGTACGTATAGTCATTCAGGTTAAGTGGGGTCATTAAGGGACACATTTAAATTTTTTTTTTTATACAGCAGGTGTTCAATACTGAATATGATTTAAGATATTCAGTTTAGTTGCTTGAAGCACACAGGTCATTTAAATACACCATAAGAGTACCTAATATACCTACAGGATATTTCATTTAGAATTTTGCAACTTTGGTGTACGTATAACTTTTTTTTGAGCCACCCAGTATATTTCAAAATAATTTTGAAATGTGCTCCCAATATAAACCTACATATTAGGTACTAGAACAAAAATAATTTTAAATTTTTTTAGCGTTTTTCGTATATGTTTCGTATGTGCGCCACCCTGTATAATATACATTTTTTTAATTGCATAAAGGTCTAAAGCCACTTTAAAGTGTATTTTTTACATTTTTTAGAAAAGGGCATTATATTGGAGACATGGCCAGTAGCGATTTTTCCACCCCAGGGAAATGGAGGAAAAACGTTACAATTATAAAAAACACAATAACTGAACAGAGAAAACAAATTTATAATTTAAAAAAACAAGTCCGACACCTTAAAGATCGGGTAAGGACATTAACAGGACTATTAAAAGTGTTGAAGGATAAATTTTCTATAACAGAAGCAGCACAATCATGTATTAGGGTATGTTTTATTTATGACAGACATTCAGCTCCATGATCAAACACACAAGTTAACTCTAGGCGCTAACTTCAAAATTAACTGTTTTTCAACCACAATAAAAAATTAACAAGAAGGCTTTATTCGGTTCTTGTCATGGAAATGGTACGTTAAAAGTTAACTTGTGTGTTTGATCATAGGGCTGCTTAGCTGTTACGACTTTGTATATATTTGAAAGATTTGGAAATATTTAAAGCAACTATATTCAGATTGAACTGAGCAACAAAAAGTTCGATAAAACGTTTTTTTTTTCCTATTTTTAAATGTTTGAATATTCGAAAACTATTTCAACACATTAATTGAACTGTCCCGTTTTTAAAAGCCTCACTCTATTACATTTAACAAATATGAACTTTTTCTTCTCATGGTACATGCTTCAAAATTGTTTCAAAGACATGTGGGCTCTTGACAATTTATGACGTAGGTATATATTTTTGAGTGTTTGATGTTTTTTTTTTATTAAAACAAACAGGTGTTTCATAGATTAACTTTAACAGAGAAAAGCCCAAGCTATATGTGTTTGAAATTACTTAATAATTTACCGATTAACATAAAATGTATAAATGGTCTAAATCTATTTAAAATCTCTGTTAATAGATGCTGGTTAACTTAGAACCATATTTTTTAAGGGATTTAATTTTGTATGATTAAGTAGTTATTTTTTTGGAATACATTATTCTGTTTGTGAAGCCATCTTCTTTTGTTGTTTTTAAACATTATTGCAAATAAAGATTATTATTAATATTATACATACACCTTAGTTTTTCATTGTTTTTCTAAGAATATCTTCTATCATAACTTCCAGCTTATTTTAACAGGAAGTAACAAAATATGACATCTGGTCAAACCCGAGGTTGATATTTGTTGACTTCAAGAACCGTAATTTTTCAATTAACAATATCTCAACAACCATTCAGTTTGGACATATATAGTACATACAATGGTGTTAAGTCGATGAGTACATATTATAAAGTTTAGGACAACCTGTATATTTAAGTATATGATTGTTGAAGGCAGTTTTTGAAATAAGAAATGTGTGTATTCATTGTTTTTTTTTTTTTGATATACAGGAGCTAAGATATTTCATGTCCAAATAGAATTGGAACACTCGTATAATGTCCCATAGATTTTAATAAGAATAAATGTAGTCTACCTCGTAATTACAATTTTTACAAAGGTTTTTATAATGTTTTCAATTCTAATAATGAAATAAAGTTTAGCAACTTTTTTGCAATAGTAGCAGTGTTTTATTTTGCATTTACGTACCTACCCATATTTTGTGATAAATTTCCAACTGAAACTAATTCAAAATAGGAATTTTCCAAATAACCTCTTTCTTTCATACTGGGATTCAGAAATTTCGGAATTTTATATTAAAGGTGAATTTGTGATTCTGAAATTTAAGATTCGGAATTAATCCAATATGTTAAAAGGATTTCAGACGAAAAACAATTAAATCAAACAAGCAATGTGATTAATTTTTTTTTAATGTAGTATATTTTCTTGTAGCCTATTATTTCCATTCCTAGCAAAAAATTCTGATACAAAAAAATTTATTGTATTATTTTCATACATTGTTGTTAGGTTTTAACTTCTACACCACTGGCGATCAAAACCAAGGGACGGTTTACAATGTTGCCGATCGGGCCAAGGAGATCTGCCTTTCTCTCTCGCACTCACCAATTATTTTAAAACAATAATAGTCGATACCCTTATGAGAATTATGAATGAATCGTTTCGTCTAATAGTTCTAATGTCTTTGGCGCGTACTATGATTTTTAACCGCGCGAACACTACGATTTTAAAATTTTAGTCGCCTATGTTGTTCCTGTATTTTTGTCTCGTATGTGCGCGCAGTACAATTCATTTATATGGTTCGTATTTCTGTGAGAACAATGAAAGGCAGGTCGAAACGTCAGATCTGATAGATGCATTAAAATTTATTATCGGTAATTTTTAGAAAATCTGCATGAATGCAATAATTTTAGCAAAAAAAACCATGGGTGCACGTAATTAAAATGAGACAATAGGCTGGAACTTCAACCGAAGAACAAAATGATGCCTGCATCCTGTAATACGTAGGGCCCTATCTACCCCCGACCTCTTCAGATTTGCCTCAAAAAGCAACCCTATTACAATAACTGCGTGTTTAATTGTCAGAACAATATTAATGAGTAATTATTGCTTCGTATATCTATTAGATAGCAGTTTTAGTTTTTTTTGTAAAATAAAATAGAAATTTACCTACCAAGTGCGCAAAGTGATTCTCTTTCGCACGACGCAAAGCAGCCACAAATTTTTCTCTATGAGCTTGAGGAAAATTGGAAAAATGAAGATATATTATGAATGTGATTGTTGAAGGATTGTTTCCCCGCGTCAGTCTTAACAAAACTTTCAGTAATTGTGCGCAAAAGTGCAACTTTCGAAAAGTAGTTACTTTTCGCACGCTCGGAGATAAAATATTTACTTACTTTGGTGGTTTTTGAAATATTAATTTGGCAGAAAAATTATCATCTGTAATATCCCAACCGTATTGATTACTTCGAAATAATTTTATTACAGATTTCAAAACCACGTGACTGGACAACTATCTGAAGCCGTAGGCAGATTACTTTAATTTTTTATTAAATCTCGAAATAGTCCTCCGTCAAAGTCGGTCTTTTTAGAAGATTTAATCAAAAATGAAAATAACCGACTGAAGTTTTTTAACTTTAAACTCGCTTAAATGCAGAATTATCTGGTGATTTGTGATGCACGAGTGGTACCTATTCGGTGGAATATTTTCCAAAGAATCATATTTCATATTTTAAAATAAATCGTCATTGTACAGGGTGAGTCACCCATAGAGTAAAATTCATTATCTCATTTGTTTCGGGACTTACCAAAAAACGTTAAATGCAAGAGTTTTAGAGAATGTTAAGATGCATAGTTTAAAATTATTTGTGAGTATACAGGGTCATTCAAAAAAGCGCAGCGAATATAACATAAGTTTTTTTAAATGTAACGCCCTATTTTTTTATTTATTTTTAGATCCTGCATGAAACGCAATAACTTTTTTGTTAATACTGTTACATCTCAGTAAAGTCTCTCAAACCTAGTAGTTATTCTAATATTTTAATTTTATTCTTATAAAAAATTGACAGTTCCGCCATTGTTTCTGAAAGTGAAATATTCATATTTAGTACAAATTTTCTATTGGGATGACAAAAAAAACTTCTAACGAAATTCGAGTTAGATGTTATAGGGCGTTCAAAATAAATTTATACATTTCGACTAATTTAAATTGAAAAATATAAACTTTTTTAAATGGCACAACCTGTATATTATTATTTTTTTTATGTGTTATAAAACTCTTCAACTTTCATTAAGTATGTTATATTCTAGCCGTCACTTATCTAACTCATGCGACACAACCCAATCTGCCGCTAATCGCATCACGAGAAAATTCAAGTATCATCCCTTCCATATGGAACTACACCAAGAGCTTCTAGACCGTGAATGAAGCTATAGAGGCCGATCCGAATTTTTTGTCCAAATTAATGTTTTCTGATGAAGCTACCTTTCGCAGTAATGGAGCAGTTAACCGCCATAATATGCACTATTATTCGACAGTTAATCCATCCTGGGTCCAGAAACTCCAAAATCAAAACCATTGGTCGCTTAATGTAAAATGTTAAAGTTATTGGTCCATATCTTTTCCGCGAACCACCTAACGGGCATAGATATTTAAACTTTTTTAAAATTAATTACCACAGCTCTTTGAAGACGTTGATGACATTGAAAGGGAACTAATGTGGATTTAAGAAGATGGAGCTCCTGCTCATTACCAGCGAGATGTTCGGGATTTTTAAACAATCATTACTAACAAAAATGAATCGGTAGGCATGGATTTATTAGTTGGCCCCCTCCAACATGTGACTTAGCACCTTTAGATTTCTTTTTGTGGGGCTGCATTAAAGATCGCGTTTATGTAAATCCCCCTACAATACCAGAAGCTATGGAAAAAAGGATACGGGTTGCCTGCAGGACAATACCACCATTTATGCTAAGGAACGTGCAGGAAAATATAGCAAATCTAAATATGTGTAACCAAGTAAACGGGCATATTTTTGAACATTTATTACGTCATAATAATTAAAAATAAAGGTAGTTAGTTAGCAGAAAGATTATTGTTATTTATTTTACAGCGGTAGTCCCTTTAGTTAAATAAAAACAAGGGTATAAATAAGAAAAATCAAAATAAATCGGAAACTATTAAAAATAGGTATATGACAATGAAAGTTAAAAAGTTTCACATAACCTATCAGAAAAATAATAATATTTAAGAAAGTTGATATTTTTCAATTTAAATTAGTCGCAATGTATAAATTTAATTTGAACGCCTTGTAGCATCTAACTCAAATTTCACTCCATTGCACTGAATATGAGTATTTCACCTTCAAAAACAATGGAGGAAGTGTCAATTTTTGACAAGAATAAAAATTAATATTTTTCCAGAAGAATTGAAATATTATAACAACTATTAGGTTTAGAATTTCATGCATAATCTAAAAACAATTTAAAAAATAGGGTGTTCCATTTACAAAAATTTATGTTATATTCGCCACGCTCTTTCGAGCCACCTCGTATACTTAAAAATAATTTTAAACTATTCATCTTAACATTCTCTAAAACTTCTAAATTTAACGTTTTTTTTGTGGTAATTTCTAAAACAAATGAGATAATGAACTTTACTCTATGGTTGACTCATCCTGTACAATAATAACATAAGGAAAAAATATACTTAAAATTAGGAATACAATGTGTTTCCGGTAAAAGTACAATTATAATAATAATTAACAAAATGATTTTGTTTAGAGGTGGCCTTGATTTTCGTCATAGACATCGATGAAGAAGGCTGTGACTGCTGCAGCTGAAAATATTGTTCAAAATTAGTGGGATTACTATCCCTCATCTTCAAAACTATGTTTTTATGGTGGTTTTCATCAACTTGACGATAAGGCGAAATGAATTTCGCATTTGAATGGCCGCTAATTGAGCTGTTGTTCACCCACTTCGCTCTGAGCAAATTCGGAAACTGCTGTGACTTGCAGAGAGTGATTGGCAACTTTTTTGTTGCCGTGTCCAGCCCAGCTTTTTTTAGCTTCTTGGTTTGTCCCTTTACTTAACTCGTTTTTACCGCCAGCAATATTCTTGTACCATTAGCTGCTACACTCCCAATAGGGCTTGGCTGTTAAAAATAGACGGTCCTCTTCAATTTCAAGACGTTCCTGGTTATACTTAAAATATTTCAACTGGACCTTCTTTCCTTTTTTCGGGCAACTTCTGAAGTAGCTTTCGTTTTGAATTTTTTGTATTACGTGCGGTCTTAAACTCTAGGTACCGGGTGTTGCATCGTCGAGCGGGACATAGGAAATCCCATGTAATTTTAAATGGGGTCAATTATTGGCTTCCCTAATTATTTTAGAGAAAAATTCTATTTAGGTTTATTAAAGAGCACTAAAACCCACATTCAAAAGAATAACTTTTTGATGAGCCCGTTTACGGGTTATCGCCGATTTCTTTTTAACTATTTCTCCTTTTTATGGCCCCGTATTTGCGGGCACCAGTCAAGGTAAAAGATGACTGTCAAATAAAGTTGAGCAGATTGACATAAGCAAGTTCAATAGTATTATTATCATCAAAGTGTGTTTGCATCCAAGGCCGTACGGCTTAGCTGTAGAGCTTAATACCTGTTGGATGTCAGTAAATATCAGCATTATCAATCAGTTAGTCCCACATCTTAAACAGTCGTTAAAAGTAATTCGATTCATCGCTAATTTATCCGATTTTTTTAATTATTTACCTAATGGGTTTTACAGAACAGTACAAAAATGTAATAGTTGAAGCGTATTTTCCAAACGGGGTTTATGGTAAACGGTGAGTGTCAATACAGTCAGCGTTTGCGCATGGACGATTTTTGCGAAAATTTTCCTAACATTGCTTTTACTCTTGGGGATTTTTATCATTGCCTGAGAAGAACTGTGGCTCTGTTTAGAGAAACAGGTTCTTTACAACATAAAAAGAAGCGGGAAGACCATCTGGAAGATTAGAAGAACTTGTTGCAAACGTTCGTGAAATGATGCAAAATACGTTAATATAATGTGTAAGACGCCTGTCTCAAGAAGTGGGAAGATCTTATGGAACATGCAGAACTATTCTTAGAACGCAGTTAAATTTGTTTCCTTGTAAAGTGCAAGTATTCCAAGATATACGAGTTGCAGATTTTGAAAGACGCAGCAATTACAGTCAGTGGTTTACCTAAAATGTATTGGAAAGAAATGATTTATTACCCCTGACATATTTTTCTGATAAAGCCTGGTTTTACCTCACGTGTTATGTGAATTCTCAGAATACATGCATGTGGAGTAGTGAAAATTCCGACCTTTGTGTAGAGTCCACATTGGACCCTAAAAAAAAATGGTATCTGGTTGGCTGTTTCTCGAAGAAGAATTGTTAGTCCAATTTCTTTCCATGACATACTTACATTACAGCGGTATAGGGACAACATTTTGAATCCATTAGTGGAGCAATTACTTGACGATGTACTGCGTTTTAGTTATTTTCAACAGGACGGTTCAACCGCCGAAACTATTAACTACTTAAGCAATTTTTTCGACGACAGATCTGTTTTCGAACAGACATTGAATTCTCTTCCAGATCACCTTGTTTGACGGTTATTGATTAATTAATTTTTCCTCATTTGAAGAACAATATTTTTAAAACATCAGTTAAAAATTTAGAACAGTTACCAGAAAGGATTATCCAATAACCTGGTAACATTTCTCCAGAGATGCTGGTCAACGCTTTCGAAAATATGAAGAGACGTGTGAATTTATGCTTGGAGCATGGCGATGGCCAATTTCAGCAATTTCTATAATTTTTATTTTCCTTTCTCTATATTCTTACTTTGTTAAACTTGTAACCGACAAAAATAAATATGTTTTTGTTTACTTATTTTAATATTCATCAGTTTGGCATATCATGTCATAATATAAATTTGACCAAGGGCGGTTTTACGGGGGGGGGGGGGTAATAGGGTAATACCCCCCCCCCCCATGAAGTTAAAATTTTAAGCATCATCATTGAAAAAAGGGCGTGGCGCCCAAAAATTTTTCGCCTGCGCCGCTCTTTTTTTTCTGACCCCCCCTCCCAAACTTACTTTCTGGTTACTTTTTTAAAAAAAAAATTCGGATTTCAAATTACCCCCCCCCCCCCATGTTGAAAAGCTAAAACCGCCCTTGAATTTGACACAATTTTAACGTACAGTCGAAACGATCGTTCTTCGCCGCTGCATTGTGTTATATTAATAGAGCATCTCCATATACAGCTATACAGGGACAAAATATATTTGGAGCGTTGAATATTAATGTCAAAGTCATCGTTTTGATTTGTTAACTTTAATTTGTTTTTAAACGATTTTGTACCTTCAAATTCAATTTAATTCTATAAACTATTCTTTTCGGAGCCATTTTTTCGCACTTTCGTGTTGGCAGTAAGTAATTATGGATATTTATTATTATTATTGAGTCCGAACGCTAGATACAAACATTTTGACGTTTATGATCTTAGACTTTGTTTTGACTTTCTGAACTTCGTAATTTCAATTAATGTAATGACGCACCGGCAAAGAACCACCGTACAGACTGTAAATTTGGTTAGATATATCATCCCTCATAATTGTGATCTAAATCAGGCCCTACCTTATTCAGTCCAAGCCCTCTTGGATGAAAATAATTTTTGCTCGCGCGGTATAAAGATATATTTTTTAAATAAATGAAAGTTTAAGTATTAAATTAAAATAACTTACATAACAAAATATACAGGGTGTTTCAGAAGTACAGTACGTAACTTAAGAGGATGATTTCTTATGATATTCTAAGGGAACATATGAACATGTAAGGAGTTTCCCCATTTTTAATATACAGGATGTTTAAGTTTAAATAAAAAATTGTTTTTGATAATTTTTTTAAATATCCTTTTCCCGATTTTATTGAAATTTGGTACCGTTATTCATAATGGTAAGGGGCTTAATTAGCCCCAACCATAATAAATTTATTAAGTCCAGTGGCGTCCCGAGGAGCACATTAACGAATATTATTGATTAAAAAAATGTATGCCACTGACTTTTTTCTAATTTTGATATTTTTTCCAGATTTACCAAGTAATTGTTGAGAAATAAAAAGATAATTGCCAAAATTAGTAGGCTACATGTGAACTTACCTAAGTATGCTTGACTGGTTGTATAATAAAATTATACTTGATAGGAAAGATTAGTTAGAGTAATAAGAGTAGTAAAGACGAGAAAAAGATAGAGTGTAAAAAACATGGTAATTTCGTGTGATCTTTAGCTAGGTACTAGTTTGTTGTTTCCTTAGTAAAGGTTGTTCTAAAGTTCTTTTCTTTCTTCCTTTCTTTTTGTTATTGGCTCTTGTTCTAAAGTTAAAAGTAAAAGTAAAATCCGGTACTTTAACCTCCGAATATCTTTATTCTCAAGATAATTGCTACAGTATCAATTGTGTCGACAATTGTTTTCATATACGTTATTCGACGAAAAGGGGTATCCATAGATAAAAGAATCAAACCTAATAGTACAAGTTTTTTGTTCCTTAAATTGTTTTGGTAGTTTATTTAAAATATGAGGTAAAGGTAAGTTTCGATGTCTAATTTACATGTTTTGTCAATAACAAGTCAAAAATGAATAACTTTACTAATACTGAAATGTCCCAGATGTATTTCAATTATGGCCTAGCAAATGGAAATGCTGAAAAAGCTCGGTGAATTTATCAGAAATATTACTCAAACAGAGTACTACCACACTTAGACAGCTTCATGTAAGATTGAGTGAGACTGGGAGTTTTAAACGAAGTACGGAACTTCCTGGCATACCTGCAACAGTGACCACGCCTGAGTTAGAAGAGGCCATACTTCGAGAGATAGAAGATGATCCTTCAACTACAGTGCCAGAGAGGTAGCAGTATAACTTTAAATAAGTGCATCAACTGCTTAGAGGATTTTGCATCTTTATCAATTATACCCATACCATATTTAACGTGTGCAAGCTCTGCTTTTCCCTAGTTTTCAATTAAGGTTTGATTTTAGTAGGTGGTTGGTGCATATGGTATCACATAACAACAATTTTTTACCGAACATTTTATTTACTGATGAGGCCTCCTTTTCAAGAGAGGCCATTATGAATATTCATAACGAACATTTTCGGCTGGACGATAATCTTCATAAAATTAGAAAAGGTCGTTTTCAGCAACAACTTTTGGTGAATGTATGGACTGGGATCATTGGCGACTATTTTATTGGATCATACTTTTTACCACCTTTTTTGAATAGAAACTCCTATACGTAGTTTCAGTCTGAAGAAATTGACGTTCTGTTAGAAGACGTACCTCTATAAATAAGAACCGACATGTGGTTCATGCACGAAGGCGGCCCCGGCTCATTTTAGGCTAATTGCTCGTCAATACCTCGACAACACTTTTCCTAATTGCTGGATTGGACGCGCAGGTCCCCAAGGTTGGCCAGCTCGCAGTCCCTAACTTGAATCCTCTAGACTGTTATTTATGGGGTTACCTAAAGTTTCTCGTACACAAGACGCCTGTACTAGATGAAAATGACTTAAGAATTCGAATTTCTGAAAGTTCCAATGCGATTTGAAATAATGCAGGAATTTTTGACCTTGCAAGAGAATCAATGGTGGGACGATAGCAATCGTGCGTTTGATCAGAAGGTGGCCATTTTCAACAATTGCTTTGATTACATGTTGCATTCTTTTGTATCATTATTTAAATAGATAATTTTATTTTTGATTTAAATGTTTTAATTAACTTTCAAATACATAGGTATTTTTTTTACATGCAATAAAGTGGCCTTCATTTTTTCTCTCGAAAACAAAGCAAGATACATAAAGAATTCATTATTTGTTAATAATATTCGTTAAGGTGCTCCCCGGGAGGCTACTGACTTAATAAATGTAATCTAGTTAGGACTAATTAAGCCCTTTACTATGACTAACGGTACCAAATGTCAATAGAATCGGGAAAAGGATATTTAAAAAAATGATAAAAAAACGATTTTTTTTTAACTATACTGTACCGTACTTCTGAAACACCCCGTATGCATAGTCAAAAATGATGTATTATAAGCTTGATTATGAATGACAGCTACCTACTGTGGAATTATTGCTGTAACTCTTGCAAAAGACCACACCTCTTATGGGATTTTTTATACATGAGGAAAATATTCGGAGTAATTCTTTTGGCCGAATAATTATCGCGATCATTATTTTAACACTGATTTAATTGTTTAAATATTGATTTTGCTTAGTGCAGGTTAGTCGAATGAAATTCTTAAGAAAATCGTCTTTATACTTTATAATAGGTTTCTAGTGCCCCTCGTGCTAATACAGAAATTTTATATTATTATACTGAAATTATTAATTTTTCGTACAGAGAAGACATCATGAAAGGCATATTTTTCTTGATGTCTAATCGCAGAAAGATTGTGTTCCCCGACTTCTTATAAATTCTAAAATCCTTACCGAAAATTTAATTTAAATTTTACACTATTGGACAAAAGTAGAGCAACAAAGTGCTTTTATTTCTTTGAATTTAAAAAATTAATTATATGATTGTGATCCCCAGCTAACTTTAATGAAATATTATCCCCACAATATTAGTAATATTTCACAATATTTTGGTACACTTTAAACAAAATGAAGGTAGAGAAATATTTATAATTATAATAATCGACGAAATGAAGTGCGACAAAAGTAAAGCAACAAATTGTGTCAACAGTATTTTATTTTACATATTACGATAAAAAAAACATTACACGCATTTAATAATCACAATAGCTAGAAGTATTATGTTAATAGTTAATAGAGATTTTATTACTTGCCGTCAACGTCGCGGCATTGAGGGAATCAATTTTTGAACAGTATTTTCGGGAAGGTTTGTCCAAACTTCATTGATTTTATTTACCAATGACTGTTTATTTGGAAATAATTGAGTACGAATTCCACGTTCAACTTCTTCCCATAGATTTTCAATGGGGTTAAGGTCTGGGGATTGTGCCGGCCACTGCAAAACCCGAACGTGACTTTCTTGAAACCACTCTTGAATAATTCGTGAAGAGTGGTTTGAATCGTAATCCTATTGGAAAATAAAACACAACGGCATTTTCCACTCTGCATAAGGCAACATTACAATTTACATTATATCTCTATAGACAAATAGATCCATGGTGTCATTAAGGAAGTTTAAAGGACTCACCCCATTCCATGAGAAACAACCCCATAGAATCACACTGTCTTTGACATGTTTAACTGTGGGTGTAACATAGGTATTTGGGATTAAACCTTGTGTTGATTGGCTGTCTTACACGCTTCATTCTATCAGAATTAAAAATTTTAGAACGCGTTCCATCGCTAAAGAAAAATTTTTTCCAGTCGTCTAATGTCCAATTTAAATGTCGATGTGCAAATTCAAGCCTAGCCACTCTATTTCTTGCCGAAATAAGGGGCTTTTTAGCCGGGCGTCTACTAAATAACTTTGCGTCTACCAACCTTCTTTGAATTGTTCGTGGATTAACCATAATTTCGGAAATTTTAGCAATAATTATAGCTGCAGACATCCAAGGATCGTTTTGAGAAATTCCTTTAATGCGTCTGTCTGTTCAAATTGTTGTTTTTCTCGGCCTTCCCGATTTCGGTAGATTCTCTAAATGTCCCCTTTAAATTTAACTTGAAATTATTTTAGATACGCTGTATCTTGGTAAAATAAACCGTCTTGAACTTGTGACTTGTATTGTATCTTCCCAGTGTGCATTCACTACTCTCTGCTTTAATTCTTTCGAAATTGAAATACCTCTTGGCATGATTAATCCAGCACAGAAATATTAATTAAACATAAAATAAACTCTGCAAAAATATTTAACCATTAATTTCACTAAAACCTTTCTTTTTAAGGAAAATATTAAAATGTTGCTTTACTTTTGACGCATTACAATACTGTATTTGAAAGTTTACGTCAATATCAGTTTATTTGCTTTGATTGTTGGAAAAAGCTGTTGCCGCCGATAACAGAAGCCTACTTTGATATTTAAGACACGATGTATTTAAATACAATATCATGCATTTAATATTATAAAATCAAGATTTCTTTAATTTTTCGAAAATGTTGCTCTACTTTTGTCCGATAGTGTATATAGAATATGTTTAAGGTGAAACTATTTTCAACAATAAATTCCATTACAACCTCAAATCTGACGTTATCGAGGTCAAAAACGTAGGAGTTCAGCTTCGCTGTATTTACTTAACGTTGCACCCCATCTCCGTTTTATTTACTCGCTAAGAGTTGCAAAAATACTTATTTCCGTAATATGTCCTCAACTTCCTTGATATTAGGTTTACCCTTAGTCCTAAATACAATAAGGCAAGAAAACGGCTTTTGAAATTTCCGCTCTATTTACATAAAATATTTAAGCGCTCCAGTTTACTTTAATTTTTGGCATAAAGCTCAAAACTGTTATTATATGAATTAGTTCAGCGATAATTTAGGGTTATTTTAGCTTTCCCTATACGCTCCCGAGAGTATGTCATATACTTACCGGACACCCTGTATATATCCCAGTTTAGAAAGTTGTTATATACCTCGCATATTATACAGCACTCGCTATGTAATAGCTCACTTCTCAACCTAGGTATATAATGTACTCTTATTTAATATTTATTATAATTACAAACAACCGTCAAGGTCTAATGAAATTTTTTCTCATTTCATCAAGGAATATTTAGCATATTTTTAAAATTTAATTACCTACTAGTGGTATTTAGAAAATTAAAAATTTAGAAAAAACTAGTCCTAACAGCAGGTTTTGAACCAATTAATGTCATACACTAATGATATACCGATTTATTGATTTATTATCGGGATCCGCTATCCGAACTGAAATTTCTTCGTGGCAAAACGTATACCAGTTGTACCCTATTCTGGTGCATTTAATTGACTAAACAAAGACAGTGCTTTCAAATATGATGTTTCCTATGTTAAACCGTCTCCTAAACGAATTTTTTTATAATTTTTTACAGTTGTAACTACACCATAGCACAAAAGCATCTTGGAACTTGACGTAAGTAAAACTTAAGTTTAACTTTTTTAATTAAAGAATTAAATTATTATTCGCAGAGCCGCAATTAATCGAATGTACTGGACGTAACTTGGAATTATATTAAGAATTGAATTTCAAAAACTGCTAAATCAATGCGAATCTCCAGAATCGACGTAACTTGTAAGAACTTTTCTCCTGTTACGTGGGAATTTTTAACACCGCATATCTGAAATGGTTGGGGTTGCCAAGACTAGCATGAGATCGGGTTCTCTAAATTTGAAGACTGCACAAACAAGGTTATTTAACCACCCATAGGAAAATGATTGTGACAATACCAATGCTGATTTCAAAAGAGGTGCTAAATTTCGAACCCTTCTGATTAATGAATTGGTGGTTAAATTAAGCAATTTGAAAATAAGACATATCGTTCAGTGTGTCCTAAGCTTGATCGTAACTTGTTGAAATTATCACTTGCTCAACGAGAAGCCGCGATCTGATTCTACACATGTGGGAATCGTTTTTAAAAATTAGTGTGCCTGTTGAAGGTTGTGCCCTCGTTTTCCACCACGGCACAGCCCTGCAGGATCAATCCTTTATGGTGCTCTGCGAGCTGTGCGTGTGCACAGGAAATGGTTCACGTTGGTCTTGAATCTTTGGAGATTATACTCGTTTGGGAATATGGCCTCAGGGAGGTCGTTTCAGAGTGATGAAGTTCTCCAGATGAAAGAATTTTGAAACAGTGTCATTCGAGGGACACTAAGCTGAACCAGTGGCTTATCGTGTATTTCTGCCATGCACCGTTCTGGGTGGAGTCAAGCGGGAAACCTCAGTTGAGCACTTGCCATGGAAATATTTGTAAAATAGACTCAAGTCGCCAACCTGA
Source organism: Polydrusus tereticollis (assembly GCA_963920685.1). Classification (NCBI taxonomy): domain Eukaryota; kingdom Metazoa; phylum Arthropoda; class Insecta; order Coleoptera; family Curculionidae; genus Polydrusus; species Polydrusus tereticollis. Next base: position 123,768,422 of record OY987327.1, read on the forward strand.
CTTCGATGTTCAAGGCTTCCCAGGTTGTTTGTTAGAACAGGGTTACCGAGCAAGCGAATGGCTTTTCTTTGAACGAAATCTAGCAATCTCAGGGTATGTTTAGGGGCAGAGCCCCAAATATGCGAACAGTACTCCAGCGACGGTTGAATTTAGGCTTTAAGGCCGATTTATAAAACTTTTCGTCGCCGTTCCCGTTGGTTGTCACTGCTCCCGCTCGTCGCCGTCGTTGGATAGGTATTTATAAAAAGTCGAACTACGAACTGCGCCGCAATATCAAAAGAAGGTTTGAGGTTAGAAAAACAAAGTAAAGAATTGTATCTTATTTTAAAAAGCGTGATGTTAGTACCTTATTATATGTTATTAATGTTTTTTTTTTTGTAGTAAAATCCACAAAACAGCAAAACACTCTAAGTACTCTAACCCTAAAATCACTTCTTTCAAAACTTCAAACCATATGGTCGAAAATTTCTTTCTACTCATTGGCCAGAAGTGGGAACGACGAACGACCAAGGTCAGTGGGAACGACGCGATTTAAAAATTGGCCAATTCAGAACTACCAACGGGAGCGGTGGCGGCTTTTCTGAACGTATACGATGTTTCCCCTTAGGTTAAATTGCGACGGGAACGGCGGCGACGAGCGGAAACGGCGACGAAAAGTTTTATGAATCGGCCTTTAAGAAGAACATCAATAGTTGTTGGGTTTATATAGGTTCTTAGTTCGGAGAAGTATCCCAAGCTTCTGTGAGGCTGCCTTAGCAATTGCCGCAACGTGACTATTAACGACTTTTAATTACTGGATTTTTTGATTATATCAAATCATTAGGGTCGAGGTAACAGTCAGTCCCTAGGTAGTTTATATGGTTTTTCCTGAATTGCATGTATATGTGATCGTGTAATGAGATCATTCTGCGGGACGTCCGTCCATCTGTAGTACTCTGTAATCAATTGGTGAAAGTGTTCTATCAGAGTCGACATTCGTAGGTCGTTGTGTAAAACATCGTGTACCATGGTACGCTTGCGATAATTTTAAGTACCTACTTTGTTTTAAAATGTCTGTAGTCTCTTGAAGTGTGTTTTGCTTGGAGTACATTAGGTAGGGATTCCGTAGGTCAGTACTGGTAGAACTATAGTCTCAGATATGTTTGTCTCTGTACGTAAGTCGAATCTGCTTTGTTTGTTGAGGATTAAGAAAATGGCAGTAAGTTGAACGTCTGCTTTTTTCAAGCGCTGGTCAGCATTTTTATTCCAAGTCATCCAAGTCATTAAAGCAGAGACCCAGGTGTCTAATATTATCACTCAAATTTATTCAAGAATTTTTGATCAACAGACGGGTTTCAGGAAATTTAACTTTGGATGCCGAGAAGTAGATGGCTTGGGTTTCTGCGTCGCTTAAGCGAATTTTCCACTCATCTATCCATGACTCTAAAAGTTTAGTATGTCGTTAATACCTTGAGACCGCCAGTCTGGGCTTTTGCAACAAACAAGTATAACCACGAAAATTCTGTACTGCAAAGAAGAGTGAATAACCTTTATTAGGTAATTTGGCAAACCCAATCTTATCAGCTTTAGAATACTCCCATCATGCTAGACCTTTTCAAATGCTTCGCTCACGTCGAAAAGCACCGCTCCCGTATTAAAGCCGTCGCTAAAGCCCTTAGGGACATTGAACGCCAGTCTAGTAGTTTGGCGATCGAAAACCAAACAGTCTTGTGGTAAAATGTTGTTGTCAAATACAAAATTGTTAATAAGATTTAGTATAAGTTTTTCAACAAACTTGCCAACGCACGGCAGCAGACTGATTGGTCTGTAACTGACAACCAATGTTAAGTCCTGTCCTGGCTTAGGAATTAAAATAACCCTGACTTTTTCCACACTTTTTGGAAGTGATCCTTTTCGATTACAGCTTGGGCTATGTTTACCACGTCCATAATAATATTACCAGGCAAATTTTTTAGTGCTTTGACCTTAATGCCGTCAAAATCGGTTGCCGTTTATGCTTTAGTAAAACTCAGAATATTTTTACATCGTTAATGTCGTTATTTCGCAAATTTTGAATGGTTTTGCAAATCTGCACCGTTCTGGTTACCTGCGCATCTCTCTGCGGTTCCGTCATTGGTCCTTGCTAAATTGTTCGTGAAGACTCTCCGCAAACAATTCAACTGTATCCTTATAACTAAATTGTTTGTATTTACGTCCCTGACAAAGGACATATGTTTCCTGCTACCGTTCTTCAGAGTCCGCGTAATCTTGTTGTTATCATCAGTATTTAGATTCATAATTCTATTTCTCCACAGGGAGGACTCTTGTTTCTGTAATAGTCTGCGAACTAGAGTTGCCCTGTTCGCTTCCTCTTTTATGCGAGGGTCCCCAGTTCGATTTGCCCGATTTAAAAGTCTATTCATTACTCTAAAAAGTTTTGATTTCGTTATAAAAGGCTCCGTACTTCGAAAACCTTGATAGCTTCAGTGATGCTGATTACAGCTGTTTCAATGTCTGACTCCGTCTGGATAAGATGCATTGGTTCGTTATTTTCCAATCTTCGTCTGAATTAAGGCAAATTTACAGTGGTAGTGGCAATGAACCTATGCCCCTCCTCTTGCGGATTCAACAATCACCGGTAGATGTTCTGAAGTGAGGTCGTAGAGCATTTCTGGTGGAAAAAGTAAATTTGAATTTTTTACTACAAAAATGTCCAGGATTTCCGGGAGTCCAATCGGTGACGAATGGGTATGTTCTACCGGCGGCACTATATGACAATTATAGTCTAGAGACTAATTACATAAGGTGACGCCCCTTAAATTTTGATTGCGGCATCCCCAAATTCAATTTCTAGCATTTAAGTTTTCCCCTGTTATTATCGTTTCATTAGTTCCAACAATCGTTCCCAGACATGTACCGTCAAAATTAACCCAAACCCCAAATAAACCTATTTATTTTTGGTTTTCACTCGGATGAAACTACGCTCGATATAGGATGTAACAAATTCGAAGCTATCCCAAAAAGAAAAACGAAAATTATCAAATTCCTTTCTGTTTTCTCCTCATTATATTTGTTGAAATAATTTCAAACAAATGTCACATTTCGATTGCCACTTTCTTACAAGTTGACATAATTAATTTTCAAATTCAACGTTTAATTTTCGAGTCAACATCATCAACTTAATTTTTTCGAATACGGACCTGGAATGTAAATTGCATATTTTTGATTCTCACACCACTCAAATCTAATATTTGATGTCTTCTAGATGACATTCGGATGTTTTTTTTTAATACATCAGCAATGTTTTGAGATTTTTTACAACTAATACCCTGATGAAAATCAGAAAAAAAAGCATACATACACTTACTTAAATAAGGGACTAACAATTGCGAACGAAATTACAAATATCTCTGAGGTGTATTCATACACTGACATAATTTTGAAGTTGACCCATATTTATCATATTATTAAATTCCAACCTTTAAAACAGCGCGTATGTATAAAATATTGTAAAATAAACGGGAGTGCCATGAAAAATGAAAAATAAGAAACTAATAACATGTTGATTTATTATTTCAATACCACAAAATGTCATTCTCCAGCAAAGAAAAAGGTGATATGCTTCGCATTTACGTTTTATGCCAAAAAATCTATTATAGATCTCGGATGCATTTTGAACAATATCCAGAAAAATCTCTTATACTTTAAAAAGCTGGATTTAATATGAAGAAATATGGGTCATTTATAAAACCACGACAGAAGTATGGAAATTAAAACAGTTCTCAACCAAGTTTTTTATAAATTATTATAAAAATATTATGCTTTTTCATAAATGTTGTGTATTGTACCAACTACCTACATGTAAACCAAAACCCTTCTGTGCTGACCAGACAAATTAAGTTGGAAGCAAACTTGAACTCTTTGCGTCATGTTAAATGTTGGCGAATATTAATATGAAATAATTTCAAGCCCCTCAAATCTCATATTTCTCAAACATTACATCTTGGTGGTGCAGAGAGAAGAGTTACTTGTTGCTAATGTATATGAGGTCAAGTCACAATCAATATGAATTTTTTAAATCCCATTATGTGGACAGATGAATTAAAATTTACAAACTGTGGTTTATTTAGTAGAAATAACGAACATGTTTGGACTGTAGAGAGTCCCAGGGAAATTAGAAAACTTCGTCCTCAAATGAGGTGTTCCATTAATGTTTGCGTAGGATTGTGTGTGGACAAAATTTTGGGTCCATTTTTAAAAGAGCATAATTTAAATGCAGACATGTATCTTAATTTTTTAAACAACCCATTTAATGATTTTCTAATGGACATCCCGTTGGCTATACTACCACATCAATGCGTGCATTTTCACGTCGACTTTTCCCAGAATAGTGGATAGGAAGCGAGGTGTTGTAGAATGGCAAGCGAGATCATTCGATCTTTCACCCCTGGATTTCTTGTATGGGGTGCAATGTAAAAATTGCTCTGTTAAAAACTTGGCATCCGTTACGTCAAAAATTATAACTTTATGCCGATCTTTACGCAGAAGATCAATTTTAAGGGCAGTAAGAAAAGTAAGTATCAAAGCAGTTAGGTAAATGTTGATCCGATCGAACATTTGAGATAAGTTTGAAGGATATTCTTACTTTTCCTTAATTTTGTCTTGATATTCTCGGTGCCTTAATCCTGGTTTAATGTGACGTGTATCTTATTTAACTAAGTTTATCTAATATGTATATCCGCTTTTCTTTTGAATCTCTTACCCATCATTTATTATTTATGGAATAAAACTCAAAGTCTGCTCCACTAATTTAATAAAATAAATTCATATCATATGCCCATACATGTTTCGAAGGCATAAACCTTCATCCTCAGTGGGTCATTACTAAGATGTAATAAAATATGAAGAGACCAATGACATTGTTACATTGTAAACTGAAAGGGGAAGGAAAAAATACAATTAGATAATGTGAAAGCAACACAGGTATCATCAGTAAAAGTTTAATATATGGAAAAAGATATTTTGTAAAATTTCGAAATTAATATTAAATCGTGATTACAGTGAGATAAAAGCTAGTGACTTACCTTGTGTTGCAGAAAAAATGTTTCAACTTTTATAAGGAAACATATTGACGTAAATTAATTAACTAATGCATTATAACTAATATTAATAAAAGCTTTTTTTAAAAAATTATGTTTTTAGATTAGTTTTTTTTTTGGCAAGCTTAGAATCACAAATTGAAACACATCCTCTTTTTAATAAGGTCATCCACTTCTCCAGATATGTTGATGATACTTTTGTTATATTCACAGGGCCCTCCCTAGAATTACAAGCCGTTTTCAACTATCTCAACACATTGCATCCTTGTATAGAATTTACCATGGAAATCGAGTCTAATGATTCCATTTCCTTCTTAGACCTACTCATACAAAAAGAGAATAACAAATTACAATTTGGTATTTACCACAAACCCACTAGTACTGACCTGGTCATTCCATTTCATTCAAATCACCCACACAGCCATAAAACAGCTTCCTTCAATAGTTTCTTTCATAGATTATTCAATATCCCTCTTTCCCATGAAAACTTCATAACCGAACTTAATTGGATCAAACAAATAGCATATAATAACCATTATCCAAGATATTTCATAAATAAACTTTATTATAAACATTTGTCCCGATCCCTCAACAGGAAACTTTGTTTACCAATCCAAAAACAACAATTGAGATATTTTTCACTACCGTTCTTTAATAACATATCCTATAAAATAAAAGATATCTTTAGATCATATAATATTAACATTAGTTTTAAAACTCAATCGAACTTACGCAGTTTTGTAGTACAATCAAAGGACAGGATATCCACTTTGGACAGGTCAGGCATATATTCCATATCCTGTTCTTATGCAGGTTGCAATGTTTGTTACATAGGCCAGAGTGGTAGGAAGATCATAACCAGAGTCAATGAACATCTCAAAATCATGGAAAAAAACAAAAACCAAATTGATATAAACTCTAGATCCACTTTCGCCAATCATGTTATCAATTCTAACCATTCTTTTGATCTTCCTACCAGTACTAAGGTGCTCCATGTTTGTGAAAAGGGGACCACAATGAATCTCCTAGAGATCCTTGAAATCCAGAAGGCTCTCAACAATCCCTCTTTGCACTGCATTAATGATCAGATTAACTTTACTTGCTTAAGTTTTTTTAATGCTCTTAAATTCTTGAACATTTAAAACATAACCTTATTTTTTAAACCATCAATGTTATCCTTTGTCATTACGGTTTTCATAACTACCCTGTCATACCACACCATCTTTTATCCGTTTATGGTACCTTGTATTTATACATCCTAGTTTCCTGACATGATTTACATTTATAAACAGTTTTCAGTTACTATAAAATAAACACTTCACTCTCTCTAGTGACTGGCGTCCAAACTTCGTCTTGCTCATCCATTATGATCTTATTATAATACTTTAACAGAGGTCTATATTTTTTAAGTTTTTTAGATTTTATATTAGTTCACACCTTGTCTAACTCATAGTGTATATCTTCCTTCCTTATTTAGTTGTTACTCCATTCGTCTAAATAGAGTTAATATTGACATTGTCGCATTGCGACGAATTTTACCGTTTTTTGAATAAAATATAAAAAATAAAATAGAATAATCCATTCTCACTTTGGCTATATAAAAATTTTTACCTACCATTTGGTACGACTTCGCCATGATGATCGTACCCCATTTTGCTCTTGATTTTATTTTCCCAGCCATATTTGGATTTTATAACAAGTTCAAAATTAAATAAAAATAAAACTAATCTAAAAACATAATTTTTTAAAAAAAGCTTTTATTATTATTAGTTATAATGCATTAGTTAATTAATTTACGTCAATATGTTTCCTTATAAAAGTTGAAAATTTTTTTCTGCAACACAAGGTAAGTCACTAGCTTTTATCTCACTGTAATCACGGTTTAATATTAATTTCGAAATTTTACAAAATATCTTTTTCCATATATTAAACTTTTACTGATGGTACCTGTGTTGCTTTCACATTATCTAATTGTATTTTTTCCTTCCCCTTTCAGTTTACAATGTAACAATGTCATTGGTCTCTTCATATTTTATTACATCTTAATAATGACCCACTGAGGATGAAGGTTTATGCCTTCGAAACATGTATGGGCATATGATATGAATTTATTTTATTAAATTAGTGGAGCAGACTTTGAGTTTTATTCCATAAATAAAATATTACTCCACTGTGAGATGGACTACTTCCATAAAACATCATTTTATTAGATTTATTATTACTAAATAAGTAGGTACATATTTTAATCACTGAAAGTAATTTTATTTCCTCTTATACACTGCATATGCTCAATTTCAAACACACGCTGTGATTTTCACTATGGTAATATTTACAAAAAATTCAAAACCCTTGCTGAGGGTATGAGAACCAAGAATATGCAATTTAAATTCCAGGTCCGTATGCGAAACAATGAAGTTGATAATTTTGGGCCGAAATCGAAACATCGAAAATTAAGTATGTCAACTTGCAGAGGAGAAAAGTAGCAATGGAAATGTGACATTTTTAAAATTAAAGTTAAAATTATTTTAACAAATGTAATCAGGAAAAAATATAAACGAATTTGCTAATTTTCGTTTTTTTTTTGGATATCTCGGAAGGTATTCGGAACTGTTGAATTTTTTCAGCGGCATTTAGTTGAGCATCATATTTCGGAACCTTGTCCCCGTTAAACCGACTGAATCTTTAATAGTTTCAGAGATCCCGGTACTTAGTCTCGAATTTGTAATACCCTGTATTTGTTGAACAGTTGAACGGGCCTGGCACTGCCTGAGCTTTTAAGTTCTTTTTGACCAGAACCATGCCTAAGGAGCCTATCATTCCTGAATACTGAATAATTGGGTAACGTAAAGCGTTCCCCTTTTAGTCAAGTTTCTTAAGCAAGGAACACATCAATGCCATTATTTTCTACAAAGTTATTTTTATGTCATTATCTTATCAATTAATGTGCTTTGAAACTCCCATTGACAGGCTGACGGGTAATTAACATTGTATACTCAAAGGAAGAATATGCATTTGCCTAAATACGTACGTTATTATTTGAGGCTTATAGTTATACATTCCATTGCCGTTAACAGACGTAATAACTTGTTTAGCTGTTTTCAATATAAATCTAGGTCAATAATAGGGCAAGAGGAAAAGAAAAACAATTTATGAGGCTAATAAACGGTCGATAATGATAGTTTCTGTTAGCAGAACACAACATTAAAATGCATTAAATTTAATGTAAGATAAGCAGCTTTTTTTTAAATAAAATATGCAAACTTATTTTACATTGCAGTTTCACGAAGTAAGGTAAAAATTACTAAGGGCTCTGTTAGACAAAAAGTAGTCTGCCCGTTGTGGTCAGTATCTTTTACATGACGGTTATTTTTCCTATAACTTTACTGATATATATTTTATTACTTTTTTGTTAATAATTAATTAAGTTATATAGAAAACGAATCCTTATGGAGCCTCTGGTAATCATAGCTTGAGTATGCGGAAAATGCTTAATATTAATATTTACCGTGGTCTCCCCATAATTATTAATATCCTTGACGTTTTCGGCTGCCTAATTTAATATTAAATATTAACACAAATATCATAATCTCAATATAAAAATCCAAAACCAATATTATTATCTAGTTTTATATTGATATTATTTTTATTTTACGAAGAAAATATTACGCATAGCAATAAATCATTTTTATAGGATGGTTAAAAAAATTTTCGTCATCAACTCACAGGTAAATTTGAGTAGTTGTCTGATTGGAAACAGTTATATATAAAAAACTTGAAATAAAACACGTATGTGTTGTAATTTTCACAATATTTTGTCAACATGACATCATATAAAACTGAAATTAACAAAGCTATCGAAAGCTCATACGCAATTTTAAATGACGCGAAAAATTTAAATTAAAAGTAATGAACCCTCAACCACCGAAATTATATTCTTTGATAAAACTACATAAAGAAAATTATCCTATCAGACCTGTTGTATCTTTTGTTTCGGCTCCTTGTACCAAAATATCAAATAGACTAATTAGTATTCTTGGCAAATATTGTGATTTTTTACCTAAGTATAGTGTTAAAAATTCATACGATTTGATTTCTAAGATCGAGAACTTCAGTATTCCGAATAATGCCAAACTTATTTCTTTCGATGTAAAAAACTTATTTCCTAGTATACCACCTAATGAGACAATCGATTTAGTTGAATGTTTATTAAAAAAGAACCTGGTTAATCAAATTATCATAGACGAAATAATTCATTTATTACAAATATGCCTTAAACAAAACTATTTTCAATTTAACGGTTCATTATATACTTCTACAGATGGTTTAATTATGGGTAACCCACTAAGCCCCTTATTAGCCGAAATTTTTATGAATAAAATTGAGGAACTCATGTACATGACCACCCCTTAGCTAAAAGTTGCAAATTTTGGTTTAGATACGTGGACGATATTCTAGTATCATTCACTGGGTCAGATAGACAATTAAATTCTTTTTTTAAATTTATTAATTCGATACACCCTAAAATTGAATTTACTTTTGAAAAGGAAAACAATTCTTCTATTGATTTTCTAGATCTAACTATAAAACGTTTACATAATAAATTAGATTTTTCCATATTTTACAAACCATCACACAATGACATAACCATTCATAACAAATCACATCACCCAATGCAACATAAACTGGCAGCTTATAATAGTATGATTTTTCGATTAATTAACATTCCTATGTCTATAGAAAATTATAATAAAGAATTAAACTTAATTAAACAAATCGCGGTCAATAATGGTTACTCAATACAAATTATAAATAATATCCTTACTAAAATGAAATATAAAAAAGCAATTAAAGAGGTCTACCCCTTAATAAAAAACAATACTAAATACCATTCCGTTACTTACTTAGGCAAACAAAGTGATAATATTAAAAAACTTCTGAACCAACACGATATTGAGATTGCTTATAAGACTAAGGGTAGTTTAGGCTCTATCATAAAAAACAACAAAGACAAAACTAATAAAATTAATAAAAATGGAGTATATAAATTAAATTGTGGATCTTGCCCCAAGTATTATATAGGCCAAACTGGTCGATCGTTCCATACCAGAATTAAAGATCATTACGATTATTTTTCTAAAAATATTAAGCATTCAACTTACGCGGAACATCTAAAAATCGAAAATCATACATTTGATAAAAATTTCCAAATCTTACACACTGAGAACAAAGGCATAAAATTGGATTTCTGGGAGTCTTTATCTATTAACAAGGGTAGAAAAACCCAAAATATCCTAAATGACTAATTAGATAATAACAACTCCCCTTTGTTAAATTTATATTGAACCACAATAATTCCCTACTATAATATCATTAGTTCAGGTACCTTAATTTTAAGCTTCTTATTTTACAAATTGTTATACCTTCCTCACATCTGAAGAAGCCACTGTGCTGGCGAAACATATGTCATGTTGACAAATATATTGTGAAAATTACAACACATACGTGTTTTATTTCAAGTTTTTTAAAATTAATTTTCACCAAGTAAAGGCCGCTACGATTAAAAGTTATATATAACTTCAATAATTGATTTTCTTGTTTAAAATGGCTTTACAAAATATTTTTCTAAATATGAATAAAAATATGTTACGCCCTAATTTTTCCTTGACGGCCGCTGACCTCACTAGAGTTTGAGGTTTCTTCGACATTCAAACTATCAAAGTTCCAGAACCGTAAAGCTGTCATTCATTAAGCAGGTTAGGTACCTCTGACTGTTGTACAAATTTTTAGAGTTTTTAAAAAATACCTTTCTTTGCACGTGAAAATTGTATAGGTATAGTTTTGTATGTATGACTGGCGTACAACTTTTCTGAATATAATTATTTTTAATTATAAATTTAGGTTTTATTTAAAGAACGTACGGAATTATAATATTACGAAAAGAAAATAAACGAAACAAAACAACTCGCTTGAGGCGTTCCTAAATTTATAAACATGAAAATGATGTGTGTACAGGGTCTTCCAACGAGGACTGAACAGGGGCTCATTTTTGAGCTTCCTTGTATTTAAAAAAAATCCAAAATAGCTAATCGATGTACTTTTTCCTGCAGAATTCAAAAATGAAACCAAAAATTTATTTGAACCAGAAACGAAAGAGTTACGCTATGGATAAGGTGTTTTTTAAATGGAACATAGCTTTTTTTATACGATTTTTGGAACGAGTGATTTTTTTTTTGTCCGTTCTGATTAAAATATTTAATATTGTGACAGCTATTTTTATTAAATTTTAATGTTTTATCCAGTATAATTTAACTTTAACCTGTTTGAAACATACACTAGGTAATAAAGGTATAATCACCTTTGAATCCTTCAAAGTCAAAAAATTTGACAAATTTACTATAATATTGCCGAAATGAAATATTCATTAGATGAGAGATTGCAGATTGTTATCTTGTTCTACAAATGCCAAGAAAATGCAAGAGAAGCAAGGAGAAGATTTATTGCAAATTTTCACAGAAATATATCCGTCAATACTATTCTAAGGATAAAGAACCTATTTGAGGAAAATAAAACATTACATGACAGAAAAAGAAATCCAACTCTATACTAATTTAAAAAAAAAAAACATTAATAATTTAATTGTTCAATGTGACCTCCGTTGTTCTCGAAACATGTGCGATAACCTCTTTGTAGCCTTTTCAAACTTGCTGTTATACTGTGATTCTCCTGGTTAAGGCGATTTATTTCATTCACAATTTTCTGCATGATCTCCTCAATATCGTGGTTTCGCTGCTTGTATACCACGTTCTTTAAATGGCCCCAAAGAAATGTGTCTATTATTGACAAATCGGGACTATTGGGTGGCCAAGCATAGGTTCCATTTCTACCAATCCATTCTTCATGGCGTCCGTTTAAATATTGAGTAACCTCACGCACGGCATGCGGAGGGGCCCCATCATGTTGCCAAATTAAATTTTGATACTCTTCCAATGGTAAATCTTTCAAAAAGTTCTCAATTTCGTTTTCTAAGAACTCGTAGTATCTCTGTCCATTTAAAGTCCCGTTAAAAAATATTGGTCCCAAAATTCTATTATTTTTTATGCCACACCAAACATGGATTGAAGTCCTTCCTTGAAATTTAATTGTCTGAAATTTTCTTGGATTTCCAGCGGCCCAGTGATGATTATTATGTCTATTGAAAACCCCCGATGTTGTGAATGTGGCTTCGTCAGTCCATAAGATATTTCTGAATAAATCAGGGTCTTCGTTTTCTTTCCGAATCACAATTTGGGAAACAAATTGGAAGGGAAGTTCTTTTTGTGCCGGTGTTAGATGTTGAAGTGGAAGGATATGATAAGACTTAAATTTATGATTTCTTAAAGTCCTGTGAACAGTTCTTTGGGTAACTCTTCTGCGTCTTACACCGCCACCGTATTGAACGTCCCGAACTGCGTCCGAAATTGATTTGGTTGGATTCAGTCGAAAATAATTCACAATGGCACGGTCTCGATTTCTATTCCTTTCTGGATTTCTTTTTCTGTCATGTAATGTTTTATTTTCCTCAAATAGGTTCTTTATCCTTAGAATAGTATTGACGGATATATTTCTGTGAAAATTTGCAATAAATCTTCTCCTTGCTTCTCTTGCATTTTCTTGGCATTTGTAGAACAAGATAACAATCTGCAATCTCTCATCTAATGAATATTTCATTTCGGCAATATTATAGTAAATTTGTCAAATTTTTTGATTTTGAAGGATTCAAGGGTGATTATACCTTTATTACCTAGTGTATGTTTCAAACAGGTTAAAGTAAATTATACTGGATAAAACATTAAATATTAATAAAAATAGCTGTCACAATATTAAATATTTTAATCAGAACGGACAAAAAAAAATCACTCGTTCCAAAAATCGTATAAAAAAAGCTATGTTCCATTTAAAAAACACCTTATCCATAGCGTAACTCTTTTGTTTCTGATTCAAATAAATTTTTGGTTTCATTTTTGAATTCTGCAGGAAAAAGTACATCGATTGGCTATTTTGGATTTTTTTTAAATAAAAGGAAGCTCAAAAATGAGCCCCTGTTCAGTCCTCGTTGGAAGACCCTGTACAGTACACATTGATTTTAAAAACCGCATTTACAATGCTACGCTGAAGATGAACAATCAGCACACAGTTAGAAGCCAGACGCTTTTCAGATGCATAGCACACCAAACGTTTATTGGTTATGTGGAACCTGTGTCAATTAAATTACTTTTTTTGATCCACTTGTCGCTTTGACTTGTTGCCAGATTTGGAAAATTAAATTGAATTATAATTTGTTATAGTCTATCTTTAAATTGCGCAAAGTAATAAATGTTCATTAAAATCTATTGTGTTTACATTGAATCCAAATAATAAGCATTCTTTAGGTAGTTCCACCGGAATTATTATAAGTTACTGTTATTATTGAGGATTTACCATTGTTATTGGGAAAATCCCTTAGCCAAGAGCGTGAATTGGGGAAGTTTTTAAATTATAAATTTTAAACATGATTATTCTCCTAAAATTGTATTATATTATATTCGTAGGTATAAAAACATTTAAAAAATCGTATTAATTAATAAATAACAATGGGTGGTACTATTTTACATAGTTTAATTACAAAAACAAGATATAATATAGAATCTTAAATACAATGCATTTTCAAAAATCGCATAATAATTGGTAGTTGTGGCTTAATCATAGTCCGTTTCGGAAGATGAACTTTTATTAACATCGTTTATAATATGCGGTTCAACCATTTCTTTGATTATTAGGTATACCTGCCACATTTTCGCTTCTTCTTTTATCACATGATCGATACACTTTTTCCACTTTTCCGCACTGATTTTACCCATAGCTGTATTAAAGGGTCTTTTTAAATCCACTATTATATAGGTCGTGTTTTCTCTGGCGACATCTGTCTTTATTTGAGCCCATATAAGTTCGATCGGGTTCAATTTTCAGTGGTAAGGAGTCTGAGCACAGATATTCCTCATAACTGTGCCATTTCATCGACTACATGTTTTTTTAATTCTTTTGAGTTCATTTTTATGTAAATTGGCTGGTACCAATAGTTCTTTTTTTAAGGAATCTAAGGGAAATCCTATTTGTCTTAAACTTATAGTCATTCTGTTATTTCACTTTTACGCCACGCACTTGTCGGTAATTTTCCCGTCAGCCTAGAGTGGTAACTTGCATTATCCAATACAATTATTGCATCTTTTGGATCCAACATTTGCTCGAACATTCTTCAAAGACATCGGCATTCATATCGTCCTGATAGTCTCCTGTATTTTTTGATTGGAACATCAGTAGACCACCTTTAACGAACCCTTCAGAAGTTTAAATATTGATTATGATAAGTCGATGTTCTTCTCCAGATGGCGGTCCTAATCCTGTGGACGATCCTTCCAAAAAAGCTTGCCTTGAACTTTTAATATTTTTATCCTGCCAAGATTTAGTCACAGTGTGGCCTTCATTTAGCCATGTTTCGTCTAGGTAACATATTTGTTTGTGTTCTTCTCCGGCAGTTCGGATGCTTCTTAAGTAATTTCTTCTCCAACAGACGATATCGCTTCTGTCTATTAAAATCGATTGCCTATTATGTTTTTTCCACCGATTACCCATTTTCTCCAATAATTTTATTCGGCGTTACCAGAAACATCACCACACCGAATTTTATAAGTATAGTGTTCAGTTATAAGAACATAAACTTTTCACTTTTTACAGTGCGAATGATATTAGGTTTCCTTAACATTTACTTTTAGAACGTAGGTTGACCATGACAAAGAAACGCCTAATAACAATTCAAAATTACTTTGAAGTTTGAGTGACATTTTCTTAAAACATGTACAGGGAAATTTTTTTAAGTGTCTCACTCGATTAGCGATTGTCCTGCTGACTATAATAAAAAACAAATTACATATTTCTCAATGATTTTCGATAACAAAGCCAAATTTAATGTTAAAAAGTATATTGGTTCACAAATTTGACAGATACGACGCCATTTTGAATTTTTTTAAATAGCAACTCTCATATAATATAACAACATGAGTAAATTGAGTTAAATTTTACAGTTAAAATTATGCCTAATATCTTTTTCTCGAAAATTAGGTACCTTTTTGTTCATAACCACGAACGCCACTGGAACAATTTAAAATATTCTATCATGTCACAATCTTCTCATGGGAGAGTACCTTTCACACAATTTTTTTCAAAATTGCATTGTTATTGAAGGAGCTATAATATGGGAGTTATGAAAAGTGAGACATACTGTATATCAATGTTATTTTTTATACCTTCAGTGTTACAAGAAATCCTGCATCTTAGAAGGAAAGCGTCAGGATGTTGGTCGGGGGTTGCAGGTATTTTGCAAAATACAGGCAAAATAATTGAAGCGGTAAACAACTAAAAGTCCTCCTGCAAAAATCAACATTGTGTTGTAGTTTGGGTAATAGGTACCTTTCCATTAATATCTCGGTGTATTTCTTGTACTCCCAAATAAACTGGTTAACAAGAAGGTCATGAATAAGGGATTCTCATTTTTAAACCTTATTATTAATATAATAAACATCAATTAAGTGGTGTTCAGAAATGATAAGCAAAAAACTTGAGGGGTAATTCGACTAGAAAAAGTAATAGTACAAGTTCATATAACGTTTTTTCGAAAACTCAAAAATAATGAAATGTGTGTAAAAATTATTTTTTTAAAATGAAATTTGCTTTATAACTTTTTTTTTAGTTAGCTGATTCTCTTTAAATTTAGCATAACTGTTACTACTGCCCTTATGTATTTTTGCTCCAAATTTGACACACGATACTTAATGCTGAAGGGTGGCTCTTACCATTAAAATAATGCCCTTAAACTTCTTTGTTTAAAGCTTTCTATAAATTTTAATAGCTCACAATTAAAGGTCATAAAAAAAACTAAAAAAGAAGATTCTTCTCTTTAATCATGATATAATGAACAGTTTTCGACAAATCGCCCTAAACATTTTCATGCTTGGATCCATTTTCACTCATTTTTAATATTTATTAAAATCTTGGAAACAAACGCTAGGAGTCTCCTTCATTACATTATTTTATAAACTTACTAAGTTAATAATGAATACGATGAACAATAATAATAACAATTATTATTTTGATGCCGAATTGTTGGAGATATATTATTAATTATTATAATGGGGTAGCTGGCGGTAATGCACTAGAGTAGCAAGACCTTTGTATATTGAAGAATGTCCGGATAGAAGAATACCACATCGGGAACGTTCCATACCATTCATCAAAGGCTTGGAGAATATGGAGCATATAAAACTAAACACTATAATGTAGAGTGGCAGTGAAGTACTCGAACTATAGAAGCAGAAGCCCGTGTTTTGAATTCAAATGGGAATAGTCACAGAATAAGTACAATATTAACTGCTACTCAGAAAAATATTCCGAAGACTTCGGTACATCAAATTTTGCAAGAGTAACTAATTAATCCCTACCATTACCAAAAGGTGCCAGCTCTACTTTCTGAAGATCCTGTATCTCGCATGAATTTGTGAAATAACATTCGAAATCTCAATAACGAAGATCGAAATTTTATACACTTTATTCTTTTGGCGGATGAAGCTGGATCTAGACATGATGGCTCTATCAATCGTCATAATATACATTATTGTTCTGACTAGAATCAGAGGGAGAACGCGGTCTTTAAAACAAGTTTTCGGTTAATGCTTGTCACAAGGGCTTAATGGTGAGAGTTACCTTTTTAATGCCCTTTATTGGAATATGTACAGTGTACACCTAGGGACTAGGGCTGGGCGATTATGAATTTTCACAATCGATTGTCGATTGTTAAAAATAATCGATTATTTCGATTAATCGATTAATCGAAAAACAATCGATTAATCGATTAATTGAAAAACTATCGATTAATCGAAAGATAATCGAGTAATCAAAAAACAATCGATTAATCGAAAAATAATCCGTTAATCGAAACAATCACAATTGCACACTCTATAACATGATGATTTAATTTTTTGTTAAATTTTTTATATTTGCCTTACTTGGTTGGCCTAGTTCTTTTATTACTTACTTTGTTTTCTTTCAAAAATTCCAGCAAACAGTAAACATAATACGGGACACAAATTTTATTTTAACGTTATATTACTGTATTTTCTTCAAGAAACAAAAGCGTAATATTATATTATGTTTATATGTAGGTACATTAGATAGTTTATTCCAACAGGAGAATTCGCTTAGCAGGCTGCTCACTAGGATTATGAAAATTCATAATCGATTAATCGAAAAACAATCGATTAATCGATTTTTAAAACTTTTACAATCGCTTAATCGATTATTTTGCTCACCCCTACTAGGGACAAGCAATGTGCTGAACTTCTTAATGAATCCTGTCCTGATAGACGAATAGGACGCGCTGAATTTGTACCGTGGGCTCCCAGATTTAAGCCCAATGGATTTCTTCTTTTGGGGCGATCTTAGTTCAACAAGTTTTTGAAATAATGGAATTAAATTCGTTTTTAAGGAATCCCTTTGCATTTGTTTCCGAGGCATGCTTTGATAATATTAAAATTGAGTGGAAATGGATCGGTAGTCATTCCTAGCATGAAAATGTTTAAAGGCGATTTTCTCGAGAAGTGTTCATTACACCGTGATTAACGAAAAGGACATGTTTTAAAGATTATTTAATGGCCTTTAATTGTAAGGTATTAAAATTTATAAAAAAACTTTAAACAAAAAAGTTTATGGTCTTTATCTTAATGGTAAGGGTCACTAAGGTCTTTGGCATTGGCAAATCTGGAACAAAAATGCACAAGAACAGTGGAAATTAGTGTGCTAAATTTAAAGAGAATCCGCTGACAAGGAAAAAAAATGGTATAGCAAAATTGATTTAAATAAAGAAATTGTGACACCCTGTAATTCCATTATTTTTGAGTTTTCGAAAAAATGTTGTATGAACATGCACTATTATTCTTTCGAGCTGAGTTATCCTCCAGGTTCATGTACTCATAAACATGCGGTCAAGATAGCTTAATTCTTGATATACAGGTGTCAAAACTTTATTTTCATTTTTTTTTTCGCTTTTCACCTATATTTTCCAAGATGATTATTTCAAATTTGGTACACTTATTTGTTTTTAGCATATCAACAATAAAATGTCTAAATTGTCAGAGACAGTATTATACAGAGTGTTACATTTTTTGCGCTACTAACACTTTCAAGACCTGGAAGAAACTCTGTCTTAAGGTGACAGTAACCAAGTAGATTTTACTGTTAAAAAACCTGGCGGCAGTTTTTCTTAAATAAGTTAATGTTGAAGAATCGGATATAGTCATAGCGGGACACTCGAATCCCTTGGAAGAACCTTTATACACCCCAACAACTTTTGATACTCGATAAAGCCCAAATTCGACCATCCCTGGAGTACCCACTGTTCGCATATTTGGGGCTATGCTCCTGAATATACCCTAAGATTGCTGGATTCAAAGAACTATTATTCGCTTGATCGGTGTCCATGATCTGACAAACAATCGGGAAAGCCTTGAACATCGAAGGCAGGTTGGTGACTTCAGTCTAGTTTACAAATATTAACATAGCAAGTGCCCGCTTGATTCCATCCAGAGCAGTGCATGGTAGAAATACACGACGAGCTACTGCAGCCCACCCGTACGTGATTCAGTTTAGTGTCCCTTGAGCGACACTATTTAAAAATTCTTTCATCTGGAGAACGTCATCACTCTCACTCAAACGAGTACAACGTCTAAAGATTTAAGATCAACGTGAATCGTTTCCTGCGCAGACGCACCGCTCGCAGAGCATCATATAGGATTAATCCTGCAGTGCCGTGCGTTGTCATTGAAAGAAAAGTCAGCTGAACTTTTTTGTGGGATATCCTGTATAAATACTGATATCATCTGTAAATAAAAAAATGAACACGTGTGCCAATTTTTATTAAATAGTAATGTGTTTTTTATCCTAGTTTTTAAAAGAGCATATTTCTCACTGTTGTCACATAATATTTTTACTTTAAATGGGGAAATATACGCTGCCTTAATTCTAATGTTAAACAACAAACTAAAAAAATTATTAGAGCTGCAGCAAATTACCTCATCTTGCTAATATGCTGGAATCTGGAACCAGTTCTCCGTTTTATAGATTGGCGAACTCTCTTGAATATCCTAGGAGTATTGCGAATTATTTCACATGAAGCTATAATTCTGTTGCTCAAATCTTCCTCTACCTGGATAGAAGTCTGATACACCAACAATTTTAAATGTCCCCAGAATAAGTAATGTAGACAATTTAAATCGGAGGACCTAGGGGGCCATAGCTAAGGTCCACCATCTAAAAGCACCGGAAGTTTCTCTTCTAAAAATTGACGATAATATTGCTCGTTTAATCTTCTTGGCAGAAAAAAATGGCCCCACCAAATAGACTCCAATAATGCCAGCTCACACGTTTTTAGTAAACTGATACTGGAAATGACTTTCGACTATCCCATGAGGATTTTCTTCTGCCCAAATTGATTGCTATAAAAATTTCTGATGACATTTTTCAAAAAATTTGCTTCATCACTAAATAAAATTTTATTTCAATGGATTTTGGGCCAACATTTCAATACAAATTTAATCGTGGGAAAGGACCTTGGGCCATCTGGGTATGGTAAGGATACATTAAATTATCCGTAGAAATTCTTCCAACTAGCACAGATGAAATGTTTAACGCTGTCGCAATTTTTCTTGTACTTGTACCTGATTCGCTTTCTATAGTACTTAGAACTGCTTCTTCAATTTCAACAGATCTTACAGTGCGACGTGCCCCTTGCCAAAGGAGTGGATTTCTTAAAAGTTCCATTTTCGCAAAGTCAAACTAACCTGTGCAAAAGTTCGTAAATCAAGCTTTATTCGATTTGTATAATGCTGCCGATAGAGTCGTTTAGCTTCAAAGGAATTACTATTGGGAAGACCATAAAAGAAAATGCATATCGGCTTATTCTTCATATGAGAACTTAACCATCAGGTATTGTCATGTCTTAAATTTTCAATATTTTTGTTTCTTTCTAAACAAAAAAAAACTAGAAAACGATGACGGATAAAAACGTAAGGGATCAAAAGGAATGACGGGAGATCAAAATATGATATCAGTAATTATGCCAAAAAAAACTTCAGGAGAGTGAAAATATTAGTAGTACAAAAAACGTAACATTCTGTATACTGCCTCTAATAATTTAGACATTTTATTGTAGAGATTAAATTTGAATATTTATCTCGGAAAATATGGGAGAAAAACAAAAAAAAATTAAAGCCTTGGCACCCTGTATATTAAAGATGAAGCCCTTTTGACCGCATCTTTATACGTATTTTTTTTTCTACTTTTACAAGCACTATCACTACCTTAAATATCTACGTGGCATTTATTAACACCCTGTATAAATCTAAAATAAAATTTATATTACACATAATATTATGTTTTTCAACTTTATCGTCGGCATTTCCATGAATAGTAACATTACAGCTACCCCATAAATAATCCCGCAATTTGTGCGTATAGGTTCGACATGTAAAATGAGAACATTATCATTTATTTATGATGTATAATTACCATTCTGCGTAGGTGCTAGAGATAATAACGTGACTCCAGTATTATCCAAGAACATCCGCAACACAAACAGTTCATTATATTAAAAAAATACTTGATTGCCAAAATGTCAAGAACATGATTAATAAGTTGCCTGAAATAATTTATGACAGTGTCCTCGTACCGAGACAAAACTTTGCGAAAGGATGAAAACCCTATTTAATTAGCAAACATTATTGTAGTTTAATAAGTAGATTAATGGAATAAAATAATCTAGAACGGCAATTATTATTACATTAGAGCACAAAAATGTTAAGTGTGTCAAATCAATAAGAACTTGTGGGAAAGAAGTCATAACTCATTAAATAATAGATCTGTATAGATTCCTTTAAAAGCAAAGCTATTATAAAATTATTATCATACATAAAAAATTGTCTGGAAAACTGGAAAAACTATTTAAAATTGAAAACAAAAGTTAAAATGGTTTAGGGCTACCAAGGGAAGCAAAAAGCAAGAAGAAATGTTAGCTATTTAATTTTTGGTAGGAATAATATTGGCAGCAATACAATGGCATACAGCCGTTTAGGGACAGAGCCGAACCTAAAAAATGTAATAAAATATGTTATTTTCCCTAATTAAAATAATGAAAAATGAATAAATAATAACAAATGTCCAAAAACGCTTACCGACAACACAATAGTACGATGGACATAGCTCTGAAAAAAACTGTTTTTTAGAATTAAATAAAGCTTCAAGGCACACAAATGTATAAAAACGAATTGAAGTTGACAAATCAAGACACCAAAACATTCAGAACAATGTCAAGCAAAGCCTGCCCAGCCCTATAATCCTATAATAGTTCCATTTTAGTTACCACCAATATGTGTCTCTCTCTAATATGTATTTAACTTAACACGAAGAAACAGGACATATTATTCTATCACATGCTGCAACTGTTCTTTTTATTAATTCTTCTACAGTGTTAACTAGCGTCATAAGATAGCCCCACAAAAAGAAATCTAAGCTGTTGAGGTCGGAGGACCTTGGCGGCCGTTCTTGAGGCCCACCGCGGTCAATCTAACGACAAAACAGTTTGTAAATAATTGCGAAACACTACACTGAAATGTGCTGGTCCACCTTCATGCATGTACCACATATGGTTTCTTAGTGCTATCTAAACATACTCAAGGAGCAAAGGCAGTTGCCCTTGGAGGAAATTAAGGTAAGATTTTCCGTTAAGTCATCTCGGCAAAAAGATCGGGCCAATAAAGTGGCTACAAATAATTCTAACCCATACGCTAACCGAAAATTGGCATTGGAAATGGGTTTCGGTTACGGCATAGGGATTTTCTTATGCCCACAAATAGATGTTGTGGAAATCCTGAATGGAATTTCTTAAAAAGTTAGCTTCATCCGTGAACAGAATATGTGTTTGAAATTGCGGATTTTGTGCAATATTATGAGGATACTACTGACAGGAGCTTACATGCTTTGAAAAATCGTTGGGAATACTGCCTATTCTCTTAAAATATGGTACGGATATTATAAAAAATCCACTAAAGTTTTTTAAACAATTTTATGGTAAATATTCAAGTTTCTAGCAATCTTCCTCGTACTCGCTTCAGGATGTTCCTCGACTACGTGTAGCACCGCTTTTCCAATTTCAGGTGGTCTCACACTTACAGGTCTACCTTCAGATGTACCTCTTCAAACACCAGCAGTTTTAACAAGACGACGATGAAAGTTACAATAGGTTCGACTATCTCGCCAAGCACGATTGGAATATCTCAGGCGATAAATATGTCTGGCTTGCTCTCCATTACTGTCGGCGAGGTCATACACGAAATGCATTTCCACCGTTTCTGCATTGAATAATTCACCATTCTTAACAAGATGGTAAAAATAAAATAAAATAAATAATTCACAGCGCACAGACTTGAACGACAGAGATTTACTAGAAAATGTTGGATGTTAAAGTAAGTGACATATTCCATGGCAACTAGATTTATTGCATAATTGTATTTTTCAATGACTATATATTAATTTTTCGGAAAATACAACGGTTTGTTTCTTTACGCAAAAACGGCGGATCGCAGGAAACCACTCAGGATAGCTCTCATAAAAGAGTGAACTAAAAAATATTCTTTATTTGGGAAAAAACCATTGGCGTACCATTTTTTTCCTCAAAAATATCGAAGTCAGTACCCGTAGACACGCCAATGTTAAAGCTGAAAATGATTTTGATATTGAAAAATATGCACCTTAATAGCTATCGCTACGTAAAATATTAATTAATTCCCATTTTTTTCCTTCAATTTTAACAGTCCGTATTTTCGTACCGGAACATTTCTCATAGTTTATTAAGCAAGCTATTATTTAATCATATAGATTTACACTCTTAAATATTCGTATATCATTATATATTGTCAAAAAATGTGAGAAGGTTAAGTATAATTTTTTCTATAAGGCTATTTCAAAAAGGTGTAGAGTAATAAAAGCTCATTAGGTATGCAAAGGGACTACAGAGTGACCCCAAGGAATATTTAAGCCACTTTGATAATTTGACATTGATTTCATTGCAAAATTCTTTCTTTTCATCAAGTGCAGGTAGTACCACCCAGGTTTGGGTCAATTTATGGATTTTGCCCATTCACAAACACTGAAAATGGTGTGACAAAGGCGTGCCGGTAGGATATTCGTAAAAACGAAAAAATTTTATTTTAACAGAATAAAAATTAGGCATTATGTACATAGTATTAGCTACACTTATTTTTTATTAAACATTTTTAAAAAAATACATTATACAGAAATTAAATTATACTCGTAAAAATTATAATAAACTAAATTATATACTCGTAAAAAGGAAATAACTTTATTTTAACAGAATAAAATTTAGGCATTATGTACATAGTATTAGATACACTTATTTTTTATTAAATATCATGAAACAAATACAAAATACAAAAAATACATTATACAGAAATTAAATTATAAAAAATGATAATATTCTTCGTCATCTGAGGAACTGTCATCTCCTCTTGACGTTATGATTAATTTGACGGTCCGATCGATCAGGTGGTCAATATCCCACATTTTCTCCTCTTCTTTAATGACATGATGGACTGCTTTTCGCCAGTTCTCTGGTGTCACTTCCTTAATGGCTTGATCAAACAGTAGCTTAACGTCTTTCATTTTGAATGTCGTGTTTTGTCTTGCTACAATGCCTCTTACTTGCGCCTATATAAGTTTATAGGATTTAGTTCGCAATGATAAAGCGGTGTGCGCAGCATAGTTACACTAAGTTTTTCTGCTATATCTTCCACGGCATATTTCATAAAACGATGTTTGTGTAAATTTGCTATAGCTAATAGTTCCTTCTTTATCAAATTATCTTCAAATTCAATACTTTTGGTGGTTAACCAGTCGATAATTTCTTGTTTGCTCCAAGATGAAGTTGCAGTCTTCTCTGTGCGTGGTGAATGATAGCTTGCGTTATCCATACCTACTACTGAATCAGCTGGAAGATATCTTATCATTTCACCAAAATAGTCCTCAAAAACATTCGAATTCATGTCCTCGTGGTAATCTCCCGTATTGAACGACTGAAAGGTTAGCAAACCTTCTTTTAAAAATCCCTCTTCGCTTCCAATATGAACGATTATTACTCTCTTCCCTTTACCTGAAAACACCTTAATACCCGTTAACAGACCTTTCATGAAAGCTTGGCGAGCACTGGTTTTATTTTTTTCTTGCAACAATTTTGGTACTATTTAACCTTCATTAATCCACGTCTCACCAAGATAAAAGATTTTCTTCTGCTCTCCTCTGTACTGCTTTATACTTCTCAAGTATTTTCGTCGCCAGCAAACAATTTCATCGCTTTCCAGTAAAAGTGATTTACGGTTATGCTTTTCCCAGACAAAATCCATATTTTCTAAAGTGGTCCATAAAAATTTTCTAGTTAGAAACGGAATACTGTCATCCTGGCCAAGCTCCATTAGAATGTTATCTAGGGTGGGTATTTCTTTTTTAAAATAAGAAGAGTGAACTTTTCTTTAAACTACACTTTTGGTGTCTTCATCAAGGACTTTTACTGGTCTGCCTGAACTCTTTTTGGGAGGTTCCACTTGACCTGCCGTCTTCTCTCCGCAATAATTTAAAAACGGTGGACTTTTTAACTCCAGTCATTCGGGAACATCGGTCGACAGTTTCTTGTACAGTAAAATTCGGATGATCGTATTTTATGCAATCATGTACATTTAAAATAATAACTTTTTCACTCACTGATAGTGGAGAATTATTGGAACATCCTTTTGTTGGTGTGAATGTCGTCATTTTATTACTAATCTTATAATACTGTGACCAGTAATACATATACGGCTTAACAGCAAATACTGATGCGTTAAACTAAACAAATATACTTATTAGGGTCATACACACACACGATATACTAAGTTTGTTCCAAATTACCACCTATTTATATGATCCAGCCACAGAGGCCAGAGCCAAACTCGGTACCTGTTAAAAGCAAAACGTAACTTTATAATCTATTACCTAACTAATCCCTATACAATATTTCGATTTTGACACTTCAGGTCAGAAAACATACCTTTCCTAATCCTCTTACGCAATTACTTGAAATTTTAATATTACAAACAATACCATTTTATCTTAATACTCGCTAACCTAATTCTCTAAAATTTTTGGTTATATACTTATCACAAATAATTTAATGCACATATTTTACCTGCGCCTATGGCCGACACCGAAATTGACCCGAACTGGACGGAATTTCCCATTTTATTACTCTACCCCTTTTTGAAATAGACCATAGTGTTATGTTTTTTGATGAGTATTTTCGTAATTGACTTGACTTAGGACTAACCCTATGTTTTCGGCACATGTCGAAAACCTGTTTTTTACCTAGGTACACTGATAAAAGGCAGCACTTGCGACAAGATAATAAAATATCTTGACTGTAAAATACCTTATCCGAAGGTAATAATCTCATTTGAAATTAATGCGTTCTTAATACAAGATATTTATTTTATGTCTTTGGTAATTTCAGTTTATGTTCTTGGCAGCAAGGTTCCTTTTATAGAAGCTGATGTCTTTGGGACTGTAAAATTTTAAAATAGTATTTCTAACGAAAGTAATGTTCTTTGTGCCAAAGTAATTAGGTCCTTGTTTCAAGGTTATGGTATGCAGTAAGCAGTATGCAAGTTTCTAAGCATCCCGGGCCGGCCCGGTAGTCGGCTTTCGTCTCTTGGTGAGTCTGCGTTTTTGCAAGCTTATACGAGCATTAATAATTTAATATTTAGGCGAATATTTATAGTTGTTACTGCTTTTTTAAATAAATAATTCAGTATGAAACAAGCTCGGGACCAAAGTGCAAGTGATGCATAAACAATGAGTGAGATTTTCTTAAAAAGGTTTAAGCTTGAACACCTGAGCGACAAATTTAATCGTATGTATAGAGGATTATATAAACATATTTGTCTATATACAGGTATGCACATTATCATGCCTTTTTGCATTATACTGACTTATAGACCTTATAATTTTGTAACCCTAAATGTAAATTTCGCCTTAACAAGGTATTGCACATTACATTGTTTTTCAAGATGACTACGAATGCTACTCGTTGTACTTCACTCAAGGATCATTCATTTGCTGTAAAGACTGGAAATCAACAAAAAGCTGTGTGGCCTTGACTGAAGATAACTAAATTCTATGAAACGAGATTGTTGAGACCGGCGTCGTTGAACTAAAGATATTTCCTTAAAAAAAGATCTACGAATTTGAGAGAAGTGTAAATTATCATATAAAGGTAAAATATGGCGATACAGGGTATTTGTTACTGTTTTTAGTTTTAAGCTTTTAACAATAATGATGTATTGTTTATAGAATAACCGGGGCGAGCTGTGACTCTATGCCTTTGTTTGAATTAAGATTTTGTTATAGTTAGTTCCTACCCCTAAGGCCTAGGGGTATTTGTTAACAGTTTCAAATATATAAATATAGAACGTTAAAGAAAAAACCAATTTGTTTCCATACAATACAAATGCGGTCCTCAATATTGTAAAAGTAATATAATCATATATTATTTATTTACACATGGTTACTTTATTATAACGTTTAAAGCGTCTGGTTATAAAATGCATCGAAAAGGTGCTTCTGGACATTTTCAGGGTATCACGAAACCATGCATACATCAGTAACTTAACATTTTGTTTTTCAATTTTCGACAAAACTAATAAATTTTATTTTGCACATTCGCTGTAAAGTGTGTTATTGGAGTAATAAAAATTTACAAATCGACTTATAAGAATATATTCTTTTAGTTGAGCTAATTGTAGGTTCCCGGCAAAGAAATATATCCTTGCAACAAGCCATTTAATTAACTTTAATAACTTTCATTAAAGGTATTAAAAATTTATTTGTCTTGATTCAAGAACCGCCTTTAAAGTCAAGTAATAGCAAAGAAATGTGTTCTTGAGCAAAAGTCACATGTACCTGACTTAAGTACATAAATGATTCATTAAGATTAAAGCTTTAAATTGAAGAATGCTGTCTCTGAAACCAGTATAATAATAATCTTGCGTCAAAGATAGATATTTAAAGGTAAGTAATGTAATCCTTGAATCAAAGTATCAAAAATAATTAGCCTTACTTTAAGATAATGAATAACCTTACCTCAAGGCGGTGCCTGATATTTTTACAACCTGTTATCTTAGCTTAAGACATATTTTATTTTCTTTCCGCTAAGATACTTATAGAACTTGCCTCCAAGTTCGTGACTGACTTTTATCAAGATAATATTGATTTGGACATATCGAAAGACATGGCGGCCTTGATTTAAATTCGTTTTGCTTTACATTAAGATATCCTTTTTATCAATGAAGATTACATATATTTTCTACGGATCCAACCCTGGTCTTGACTGCTCTATTGCTCTACATCCAATACATTAAACTCAATATGCTAATAGAGTCGCGAACTACCTACTTGAATTTTGAGAACGAGTTGGATTCTTCCGGTGTGTGCAATTGTGCAATTGTGCAATTCTCCTATGCAACTTGTCGATAAGCCAAAGTCTGAAGAACTAAATGATATTTCTATTATTGTCTATGAGCCTGATAAAGTTTACGATAATAGCAAAAATATCATTGAAGTCGTTCAACCTTGGCACTTTGTCATATCTTAAAGAAACCGACAGATACAAATATAAACACGTTGTAACCTAAACTAACTGTATTCTCTAATCTCAATAAGTTTTTCTATTCTTTCTGACTTGTATAGCACAGTTACAGAAAAAGTTTAACCTATATCTACGATGCGCCGTTTTTAACTTTATATTGACACCCTATATACACGGGTGTTACTTAATGTTGTGTACTTATTTTAATTAGTTGTTCCTGTGCCAATTTTAAGTCGAGAAGTTCATACAAGCGTATATACAGGGTGTTAATGTGATCATGTTACAAACTTCTAGAGTAGATAAAACACAGAGAAAAAAATAAAGTTCATATGAAAATGGGTCCGGAAACGCTTCCCTAGGAAGCTAGAGCCCTTTGAAGATGGTCTTCATAAAATAGTTTTTGTTTTGTACTTTCGGAACTACTTCTGCTACTCCAACCAATTTTGGGAGATAAATCACTGGTAGTAAGTTTATCTACTTGGGCCTATTGGACAATATTAACTTTAAACAGGGGCGTGCAAACTAGGGGGTATTAAGGTAATTTGACCCCATTCCTCTAAGGCTTCAATTTCTTGAGGTTTTGATATCAGATTATGATTTTTCTATGTCTTTACATATAAACGGTAAAACAAAAGTCGGAAATGTCATTGTATTTTCGGAAATTAGCTGAAAACAAGTTAAGATACAGAAATCAATTATTGAAACCTTAGAGAAGTTAGGTCAAAAGAACAGTGATGAGGTTCAGTATAGTATAGATATAAAGAGATAAATGAATCAGCGTTATTATTATGGCAGGTAATACAAAAAGAAACTTAAAATAGTAGTTGCTGAAAATGCCTGCCACTACGCTCTAGCTCCCTGAGGAAGCTGTATACCCTAGAAATTTGTAACATGATCACATTAACACCCTGGATATCCTTAAATGCTTGGCTTTTATGCTAATGTTTTAATTTTTTGTTCAGAGCTTTAGGCAAGAATCTAGGAAACAGTTTCAAATATCAAATGATACCATTTAACATATATTTCTGTTATCAACTGCACCCTAGGTATAGCTAAGCCCCAATACAATTTAAGTCAAAAAAATTTTACGCTATTGATTTTATCAAAACGATTTTCATCCAATTCTAAATAAAAAAAGGTTTCTTTCAATATTATTGTAAGATTTACTGTTTGAAAGAAAATAATTAAAATATATTAGCGACGCTAATAAAACAAAAAAATAATGAAATAATGGAACGTCCAAGCCATAATAAAAAATTTGTCACCCTGTACCCATACCGAAAACCAAGCAATTCAGGATATGTGTTTACGCGAATTTCTCGACTTAAAGTTGGTCCAGGAACTTCTTAAATTCAGAATGACATTAAAAAACACCCTGAAGATAGACACATCTATAGTCCATACATTCAGCTACAATATTAAAGGCGAATATATACACCATTTCAGATTCTATTTTCGACATTTAACATTTACTTTAACTGACAACCTATAAATCTCACCTTCTGTAATTTAACATTGACCTACGAAATAGATCTTTACGCAAATATCAGAATAGGTAGATAAAAAATAATTGTTTAATTTCTTACATTTTAAATAGTAATGTGCATACCATTCTCCTAGGATTTAGTGTAAACCGTTATTGTTAAAATTCGTAATGTAACTACTTTTATATTGATAATAAAAGTTTGTTTCAACTGCTGTATCCACCGAAGGATTTTCACTGCAGCTATTTATTTAACTCTGGTTAATTTAAAAAATCTTTGGCACCGTCAGTTTAATTAATCTTAACAAAAGTTGAACTAATCTCTCAAATTTCCAGAATTAGATTAAAAGTTAATAAACTAACCACTGGCGTAACTAGAGGGAGGAGGCGAAGGGGGCGGTCGCCTAGTTTACGGTTTAAATAAATTATTGTTTAGGCATTTTCTTTATTAACTCAGCTTTTACGTAGGGGAACTCCATCTGACAATAAGAAAATAAATATATAAATAAAAAAACCCAAATTGTGAAGAATTCCAATCTATTTGTACTCCTTTAAAATTCTACCTCGACACGATTTACTACATGGCGACTTTTTCAAGTATAGAAATTTACCTGCGCGACAATTATTCTCGAGGCAGCTATACCATTGCATTCTGGTACATGTTGAAGTAAAATTTCAAAAGTGTTTGAAGATATTGCAACTGTTAGACATTTTTTTTTATGTAAATAGACGGATATGTAATGGTAATTAAAGGATTTAATAATAATAATAAAAACATTGGCTTGGAAAAAACTTTGTGTAGTTTGACTGGAATAGTAGTGCTAAGAAACTATAACACAACCAATTTTTCTATTTAATTATTATCTAGGTGCCTTATTTGGAACTCAATTTTAAATTTTAATTTTCCAACCTCATATCTTTCGTTTTAATTTCTTAACTTGTCTTCAAAGGTAATTGCTACCATTTATTTTCACAATTATAAGCCGTTGCTCAATCACCATGTCATACAAATATTCTACTTTAAAAATGTTCACTTAAGATTATTTGGAGAAAAAGGTCTTCATAATGAAGATTTGTCTTACCGTATTATTATTTGTATTTTCTTTTTGTTTTACAACGTAACCCTAATACTCCTTCATTTTTTAATAGAAAGCTCTCAGACCTAAAATCTGATTTACTTCAAAGATCAGTTCACCATCATTTTGTGTTTCAATCCCACTTGAGTTTAGCTCTGGACACATCAACAATTTTTATTGTAATCATTGTATAGACTCAAATAAAACAAAAAGCATTTTAAAATTAATAATACTTTGTCATGTAGGTATACAAACCTCGTTTGTATCAGAGTTAAATGGATTTTCCAGTCCACTCATGGTTTATTCGTTCATTATGCTCGAAATAAGTTTATCAGTGTTCTTGTCATCATTGGGTATTTTGAAAACTGGTGGACTCCACCTCTTCTCATTCTCTCAACCCGTTCCTTGTCTTGTTTTTTGAACTTATTTTTCGATTCTCGTAAAAAAGTTTAAGATTTTATTAGTTCTTAAAACTTTTGTTGTGCTTGTTGCGTTAAACTACGTTTCAATTACTCTCAATTGTTTTATATTTTTACTAGCATACACTAGATGGCCTTTTTTTATTTTCCCGAATATTGGAGTACTTATATATATATATATATATATATTTCCCTAGGAGTGTAAAGTTTGGAGACATTTTTCTTTTTACTTCCCTGTTATCCCATGCTTGCGTAGTATACGGTCATTTAGTATAAAAATATAATTTTTTTGCAAATATCAACACCATACATCAAAATAATTTCAAAACTATGAGGGGTAAGTGAACTGGAGTTCGGTGCATAAGATAGTGGGTTTGGTTTACTAATGCTAGTTAGTAAATCCCCGTTAATTACAAAAACTGTGCATGCGGTTGTTAAACATATTAAATCTGGACCAACCAAACCACATAGCTCCATTAATTTTTAATATTTGAATTAAATATTGGATATTGGTAATGTTAATTCTGTACTGTAGATGACTAAATTAAAGTAAAACTGCTTTCCGCTAAAAATTATAGAGTGACGCCCTTTTCCCTTTTTCATGTGCCGTCACAATAGTGTTGTAGGACATAATGTTTCTATAAAATATAACTTAAAAATCATACCTTCAACTAATTGGCGTCAACTATGTAGTTTAGCATCTACCTTTTGCCACCCATTTTGTGTATTTTAGAAAGATTTATTAAAACATTTGTTGGTTTTTCGGAATTAATTTGTGTTTCCTAAGGCGTGTCACAAAACGAATTTTTAGTAGATAATAATGTTATAATAGTGCCATATTAATTTTAGCTTAATGATGCGATTAAAAATAGCTTACATTGTTTAATCAATTTTACTCTGAGGCAGGTTTATTTAAAATGTATACAGAGTTATTCACTTAGATGCCCTATTCGACGTCTATGGCGAATAAGTCAACGGGATGATCCAAAAAAATGGACATGCTCTACCTAGCCAAAACTATTTTAGAGAATGCGGTGTTGCCGCTTCTATAAGAAAATAGTAGCAACTTTGATATTTTAAATGGAACATCCAGTGTAATAATATAAACTTATTTTCACAATCTGTAGTAGTTTCCTAACAACTTTCCCTACCTAGTATTTCCCCAGACCTATCTGTTACCGTTTTCGAGATATTAATTAATTTCCATTTGCTTTTTTTCGAAAAACATGACCTGCAATATATGCTGAGATATTAAGGCTCGGAAATTTGATTGGAAGGTGCTCAATAGCCGGAGCTTTTTGGCAAAACCTTAGTTGCAATGTTAAGGGTGGTCTAAAAAACAACTATTTTGTTTGGTTAGAACGGTATTTTTCACCCATTTTTTTTTAAATGCGTTGTTTTCTTTTAGTCAAATCATTTTAGTCAAATCATTTAGTTAAAATGTCGATTTCATTTGAATACGTATCGTAATTAATCATTTTGTATGTGTCGAATTAGTTGAGACTGATTGACGTTTTGTTGTATGACGTGTATTTTCTGTCTTTAACAGTTAAACTTTTGTTAGTGAAGTCTTCTATCATGAATCGCTGTACGAGCGCCGAGATGATTGACATTGTACATTTAACGATTTCCTGACCATAATATTTCTGATAGAAAAACCCTCCAATAATAGTAAGAACGGTGAAAGTGGAAGAGAATGTGCTGGACATGATAGATAAAGATTCAGGTACTTCTACTCGAAAAATTGCAATTACTTTAAATGTAAGTAATAGAACTGTTTGGAAAATCCTTAATGACTATTTAATAAATAATAAATAAATAAATAAAAACGCCTTTATTTTAAACTCGGCGAAGGTCAGCTGAGCTGTTAACTTAACCGAGCATGCAAAAAATAATACAAAATAAAAGTACAATAGTGATAACAAGTCTTACAATAAGATACTATTTAAGAAACATGGTAAAAAAATCAAATACTTAACAAACATAACGAGAGATAAGAGGTAAGATAGATAACATCAAAGTGACACAGAAATAGAGCAAATTAGTTATTAGGTTGAAGGGGTAGGTTCTTAAAACTAGATTTAAACGTGCAGAAAGAAACATTCTTTGATCGGCTAATATGGGGCTATCGATTGAGAAGTCGGACAGACGTGCAAGAAAAAGAGCCCCGAGTCATGGCTTTATAGGTTCTAGGCAACTGATACTGCATATTAAAACGTGTTCCACGGGAGTGGATGTTATGCCTGGGAGTCATTTTTTGAAACAAATACGAGGGACTCTCAGTTTTAATTAATTTATGCAGGAAACAAGCAAAATGAAGTTTTTCTCGAGCCGCTATACTCAACCACCCCAAATCACAAAGTTTGTGATCGCTTCGTTTAAGGTTGTATATAAAGCGAATGCAGGAATTCTGAAATTTTTTGTAGCCTATATTTGGTTGAGCTATCCAAGCACGGTCCATACACAAAGTTGCAATATTTTAGGTGACTGAGGATCAGTGCTTCACACAGAGTTTTTTTTAGTTTAAATTTGAGAAAGTCTTTGCTCTTATAGATGTTGCGGAGATTAATGTAAGCCTTCTGGAGGACTCTAGATACCTGCCCACGGAATCGAAGTTGGCCGTCAAAAACAATGCCCAAATTTTTATATTCCTCGACTACCGGAATATTAGTTCCATTTATGGATGCAACAAAATTTTGAGCGGCCCACTCTTTAGCTGGTCCAAGGTATATTATGGCCGACTTATTTGGATTAAGTTTTAAACCATGATTGTGTGAGTATTTAAATACCGATTCTAGACACTCATTAAGTCTCCTCAACGCTTCCACTGCATCAGAAGGAGAAAAAGGGGTCTGAATCTGGGTGTCGTCGGCATACCTATGACTGATACACTCTCCAAAGCAGGACGACATACCACATACAATGCGTTCAGGCACTTCTTCCTGCTGATTTTCCTCCAGGGATTGCATTCTATCATTCTATCAATGGCTTTTGCACACATTGGTTCAAATCCCGCAACTATTGACGCTGATTTTTTTTTTTACCGATGAATCGAATTTCTCAAGAAATGCAATAAGGAATTTTCACAACAACCATGTGCGGACTGAAGAAAACCCACATGAGATATATTGAAGATCGTTTTCAACATCAGTTTTCGTTATACGTTTGGGTTGAAATTATAGGTGACTGGCTAATTAGACCGGTATTTCTACCTGGAAGACTTACCGGCGAGGTGGATCGCAACTTTTTGGAACAAACGCTATCTCAGTTTCTGGAGGATGTGTGTACCATTGGCAACAAGAAATGCAATGTGGTTCATGCACGATGGCGTGCGAGTTTTTAACAGTAACATATGCAGATCGCTCGGTTCGTCGAGGTGAACCTCACTGATGGCCTGCTCGATCTTCGGACTTAAACCCTCTAAATTATTTCCTATGGCGCCATCTAAAGTCATTAGTTAATACTGCTCCAGTCGAGAATGTTGAAAATTTTAAAAATCAGATAATTGCTGGGTGTAACTCAGTAAGAAACGACCCTGGTGTTATTAAAAGAGTTCGGCAGTCAATGAGGAGAAGATTGGATTCTTGCAGTCTAGCAGGATGTAGTCAATTTTAACAGTTCTTGTAGATTAAGAAACTCTGCATGTAATTTTTGGTAAAAAAATGTTATTGTCGAAAAATACTTTCGAAACAAAGCGGCCTTTCAAAAATCATCAAAATATTCTTAGAATAGTTCAGGGAATAACCCTTTCAATATTTTTCGTACGTTTAATTTACACCCTGTATATCACGATACGGTCTTGCAAGTTTCTGAATCAAATTTGAACTTTTCCTTATTTTATGTCTAACCGTTATTTCAAGAGTTTTTTAAACACGACAATTTCCAAGGCTTTAGGCCTCAATCCGGCTCCAAATGGCGCAGGCCCAGGTTCCATGGAACTCTTGGAACCATTGTAGTTACGTTATCGTGAAAATTTAATTAATAATTCAACCGACTCAACTTTTGTCTCTAAACTATTTATAGTGTAGGTCTACCTGTGGAAATAACAGTCCTTTTCTTCAAGGATGAACACTAAAGTCTCTTTTTGCAGTATTTTGCACAGTGCAACCCAAGCAAACATCGTTTTCTGAAACCGATAAACACGACGATGAATTTTGTTGTTTCATCAGAACATCATTCACATACACAACTACGAAGTTCGCTGTTATTTCCTCTACAGTGCATTAATTAAGAAACCAGGCTTTAATACCTTTTACTGAGAGATTTGACATTACATAAACTAAACAGCAGGCCCGACAACAAGTTACTCTCAGGACCGTACGTAGTTTTTGTACTATCTCAAGAAAGACTAGCCAGCTGATTGCTGCTGGAAAACAATAAATGACATGTTGCTAGTTTTACAAACCTCTGAATCTAAATGGGTATTCATCACATTCTTGTGGTTCTATTTAAGGTTTAATCGACGCGATCGTAAACAGCGCTTCTCGACCAGTTAAAACAACGAAAAAAATTTATTCTAAATCTAAGCAAGCCCAAAGTCTGAAAAAGCTGCGAGAACGAAGATCTAAAGGCTTCGATATAACATGCGGCATATCATAGTAGAGCGCTTTGCTTGGCAGTCAGTTCTGGAAGGCTGGGCCGGATTTGTTTAGAAATAGGCAGGTATTATGACTGGCGATTGAAGAAAATTAAATTAATTTTAATATTTCAACGTAACATTGCAAAAAATTTTTTTTTATTTTATTAATACAGCAGGTGTTTTCATCGTCTGTCAGTGTATTAAAGATGAAGGGTAGTTTATTGCTGTACATTTTTAAAGATTTATTTCTAGAACACCTTAAAACCCATTCGATTCATAATATTTGGTGTTCCTTAGTTTAGGTTACTTAGGATAAATCAGAGGAGCTAAGTACTATACAGGGTGAGGATTTTAAATTGTTATAATGCAAAATCCGAAAAACGGCGGAAAATATTTTATTGAAATATTAGGACGCCCATAGGGACGTTCGTTTTCAGGTTTCCAATTTTAAAACATTTTTGACATTTATGTCCCTTCCAGATTTTATCTGGCTGGTAAAAAATTTAAAATGTCAAATGAATAGGTGTTGATATTTTCTTCGAAAATTCCTTTCTCCGTCAAGAACTGTGTAAGTAAGCAGAACATTTTTACTCTACTGGTTGCTTAGTTAGGAATTTTTAAAAAGATATTTGAAATGACACATCTCGTTCTAAACATTTTGCAATTCTTTTTTGACATGAATAGCGCACACGATTTATCATTTGAGGAGTTATAATAATAAT
Organism: Polydrusus tereticollis; assembly: GCA_963920685.1. NCBI lineage: Eukaryota > Metazoa > Arthropoda > Insecta > Coleoptera > Curculionidae > Polydrusus > Polydrusus tereticollis. The sequence goes on from OY987327.1 coordinate 123,804,586, forward strand.
AAGAATAATAAACTTCTTTGTTTGAAATTGTGAAACCACAAGGAAACACGAAAAGGAATGACGTTATAATCTTCAAGGATGAAATAACACATAAAAATACTATATCTACATAAAAAAGTCACTCAAGCAGTAAGGTTCTTAATCAATAAGCATTTTTTAAATTTCGTTTTTAAACAATTTTTCTGTATTAATTTTTTAAATTTTGTTTGGCAAAGCATTAAAGAGTTTTATATACATATAATCGGGCGTTTTCTCCGTGAGTGTATTCGATAGTTAACGTTCATTATTCTTGTCCTATAATTATGAGTTGTTTTTAAATCAAAAAATGCTTTATGCTTAAATAAATACATCAAACATTCATAAATATAAATAGCATATACTGTAATTATTTTCATTCCTTTAAGAACAGTTCTACAGGTTTTGTTCAACACCAGTTTTTTAACAATTCGTATCTCGTACATCTGGTGCTGAACCATGTTTCCCCCAAAAAATAATTCCATATTTTATTAGTGATTCCAAGTTTTATACATAATACTTAAAGCTTCCCCCTTCATATACCTCCCAACAACACTGATTCTGTTTAGTTCTAAAAAGTACTATCTTTGTCTTGCTTTTTTTTTAAGACTAATCTATTTTTATTGAACGCATCTGTAACAAAATTAAAGATATGCTTAGCTTTAATTACAGGGTCATGTGAATTTAAGCTACCAATAATTAAATTACCATCGTTTGCGTATTTAACAATATTCTGACTCTTTTCATGCATTAAAGGAGCCAAGTCATTGACAAATGTAACAAAAAGAAATGAGCCCAAGATGCTTATTTAACACCTGTGATCTTCCAGTTTTCGTCAATCTATGATGTGAACCATTTCTTTACATTTCCCTGGAGTCCATACATTTCAAATCTATTTATAAGTATCTTTCTATCTAGACAATCATACGCCTTGGATAAATCAAGAAACATCCCTAGTGCAAACTCACTCCTCCCAATGTGTTCTCCTATTGATTAAAAAAACTTGAAACCCATCAGTCTGTGTGGACTTTCCCTGAATAAAACCATGTTGACACTCAATAAACAATTTATAATATTTAATAAAACTAATTAATTTTTTGCTCATGGCTAATTTACTAATTATTATATGCTTATCAAATACGATCGTTCACGTTTTCTGGTGTCGTCGGTGGTATAGCCATAACTTTATCTTTTATAAACCTCCACAAGAAAAAATCCAATGTCTTTAAATCCGGTGACCCTGCAGGCCAGTTCACAGGACCACCACGAGCAATCCATCTGTTTCCAAACATTTAATTTAGTGTATCTAGAGATTGCCGCGTTAAGTATGGCAGGGACCGTCTTGCTAAAACCAAAGTTCTTGCTGATTTGCATTATTATCCAGAAGTGGTGGTAAATCGTTCATTAAAAAAAAAATATTGTAGGTTTCTTAATTTAGGCGACGATGACTATACTACACCAGGTATTAACCGACCAAGGATGTTGATTTGTCATAATTCTCATCCAGTGAGGACTTTGAGTTGCCCAATAGTGTAAATTGTGTTGGTGGACCCTAAATTAATAAAGTAGATTCACTCAAACTCAAAATAATCCAAATTAATTTAAATAATTACATAACCATAATTGGTTATAATGTTGGTTCATCGGAAAATATTATCTTTCTTAAAAATACATTGGTTTCGTGAATTGCAAGTCTTAACCAGTTACAGAATGTGATTTGTAAAAATCTTGGCCATACAATTCCTGATAAGGAGTTATGTGGTAAGGGTGAAAACTGCGCTTATGTAAAATATCCAGTATCAATTTTTGGCACATTCCTGAATCACGAGCAAGTTTCCTTTAACCAACATGAGGTTTTATAGCTACTACATTCAAAACTCTAACGGTCATATCATCATTGGCTTTTGTTTGTCTTCAAACTCTCTTTTTATTTCGAAGGTTTCCGGTACTGCGTCATCGATCTTCTAATCGCACAAAGATTTTGAATGGCGGGAAACATAATAGCGCACAATTGCGCAACTTGTCGGTAGTTCCAGTGGCGTAACTAGCCCTCTGACCTGGGGGTGGCCTAGGGTGGGCCTGTTATTGTGACTTGTAGTGGCGGCTCGTCTAGATGTGAGCCGGCGGAAAGCCCGCCGCAGGCTAAATTTTTTTTGGACCACGCCTAAATTTAAACAAATTCGGTTAATAATCAACAGTAATATCACAAGACCTCGTTTTTTTATCGGTTAGATTTTTCAGCTGTCACGAAAACTTTTTTTGGAAACTTTTCGAGTTGAATTTGGACATGCTTATTCTGATTAGATCTCGAGAGCTAAGCTCGAGGGATTTAATTTTTGAATAAACAAGTCCAAAGTTCAACGAGTATTGCCAAAAAAGTTTGAGTGAAAAATGGAAAATTTAACCAATAAAAAAATTATGGTCGAGTGATACTTGGCAAGATCATTTATTATAATTTATATAGATTTTAATTATAAATTCATGCTATATGTGCGAGGCGAGTAGCGAGCTTACAAAGTCAGCCTTTTTCTGGGGGGGGGGGGCTAGCGACGTCTGGGGGGGGGGCAGCCCCCCTAGGCCCCACTGTAGTTACGCGACTGGGTAGTTCCTTCTACGTTCTCCCAGAATTAATAACATGTTTATTAAAATGTCGTAAATGCACTGAAAAAAATACTCTATCTCAACTCAAAGAATATCTTCGATTCAGATTACTACTTTGTCAAAGTCAAAAGTAGTATCCTGGGATACAACGATAATTATTAAAAGTTTCGATAAACAATAGTCAGTGGAGGTAAGTATCCTAGTTTAAAATGTGTAGTTTTAATGCTCAGTTGTACAACTCTATCGGTGAATATTGACAGGAACTAATTCCATAAAGCTAGAATATTCGCTCTCTTTGAGAAAGGAACTAACTCCGGAACTTAGTTCCTTTCATCGCTTAACCTTATTTAACAACAATTTTAAAGGCGCTGGTTAATTGGAATAAGTTCCTTTTTTTACCAATCAATCGGCGATGCTAAAAATATCAGTTCACGTGTAAAAGTCAAAAACATTTTTACGTTAGTTCCTTTTATTACTCACCACTTCGATTAGCACTTAAGCTCGAGTTCAGCTAAACTAAGGTGCGTTTTAAACCGCTACTTAAATTCATCGAGCGTTGTACAAGTTTAATTAAATTTGGCTTTCTTAAATAAAGTTTAGGGCACAAATTCGCAACGTTGGACTAGAGTACCGACCTACAACATTATCAAGTAATTCTAGAAACTTCTCATCGTCAGTAACATTATCGAAATTATCCAAATCTATTTTAAATTAATGAAAAGTTTTTATCATTAACGTCAAACTTGACTTTTTAAGTTGTTTGACAGAAGATCTGTATGATAAGCTTAGTTTTACTACTAAGCCATAATTGTACAACATTATAAGCTAGCTTAAGGTTACCTTTTCAATAAATCCAACTTAAGCCTTGTTTGTACTACCGGGCATTAGTGTTCTAATTTTGTTTATTCAAAAAATTTAACTCAGCAACCAGTAGAGTAAATGTAACAATTGTCTGCTTGCTTACATAGTTGTTGTTAACGGAGAATCGAGTTATGGAAAAAAATAAATATCTTTCCATTTGACATTTTAAATTTATCACAACTCAGATAAAATCTGGACGGGGAGGGTCAAAAATGTTTTAAAATTGCTCTTCCATTCTCCCTATAGGCGTCCTAGAATTTTAATAAAATATTTCCAGCCGATTTTGGGATTTTACATTCTAGCACTTTAAAATCCTCACAATGTGGATTTATGCCCAAATGATTTTTCAATCATTTACATGTATTGGCATGATCCAAAACCTAATATTCATACTTCTTTTATTAAAATAGTAGACAAATCTAGAACTTCCAACCCTAGTGTATTTTTTTAGGGTGGTCAATAATTTTCCCTAAATACGTAGTCCATAAATTTATGTCATAAAATAAATGAGCTTTATTAGAAACTATTCCCTAGGACTCTAGAACATACTCAAAGACATAAACAAAATATTCTACTTTTTTAGTATGTACATTCATTTGTTTCCAATTTTTTCCTTATAATGGAATGTGGGAAAAATAAAGCTTAGATTACTGGTTTATCAAAATTCCTTCATGTGTCATCCTGTTTTAAAAATAGAATGTTAACATACCGTTTCCCAAATTCCAAATACTGGATATCTCTAGACATCGACTCTTTAAATAAGGTAATTGGTAAACAAATCACTGAACACCTGATTTTAATCAGTTTTGGTTTAATCTCTTGAATTAAGTGAGATAAATCGAAACGTATTGACAGCAACTTGTGTTGAGTCGCTTAATTTAGCAGTACATATCGCCTAATTTATACAGTAGGCATGTTGTTTTTATATAACTGAAGTGAATAATCAATATTTGGTCGCATTGGGGCAAATATAAAAATTGTATTTTTTGCGCGATATAACAATTCCAACGTAGAAAACAGTGACTTTTTTATAACATTATGTTAGGATTACAAGTGGCTTGCCATGAATGGATGATGAGATGCTAGCAAGTTTCTGTATTTACATATTATGGCTAAGGTAAATTTAAAGTTCCAAATTTATTCTTACATTTATTGGTTTGTTTTGGGTTACAACCAACAGTTTAGACTATTAAATACGAATTATTAAGTATTTTAATACGTTTTGCTATGGATGCTGCTTATTGAGAAGGAACCAAGTGCCAAATTGCGATTTCGAGTTATATTAAATTATCGAATATAACTCTTTAATAATTTCCTAAATTTGCGGTAATTTACCAGGTGTCAATTTAAAGGTTTCAATACGAAAAGTTTCAAAAATGCTGTTTGACATGTCTAGGTATGGGGAAATATAATAAGCATACTTTGGTCAAGGGCCTGAATTGAGGTAGGTTCTCATGGTGCTATAGCCTATAAGCTTTAATAATAAGAAAAAACGAATTTTTGTATAGGTTTTACCATGACGATATTAACGATAAATAGAGTAATAAATTCAATAAGTTTTAAATTTAAAAATTATAGTCGAAACTAAAAGAAAAATATTCTTGGGGCCCCTGTGCCATTATAATGTAAGTTGTACTAAAAATCTGGCAAACAATAGCTTGAGAGTCATTACGTATTTCTTGAATTTTGTCTCAGAATAGTATCTCAAGTGGATTAACCAATATCAATAAATCGCAAAAAAGTATAAAAGAAAATAAATAAACTATTATTTTTAAAGTATTTCTTTAAATGGTGCGGCGCGTGCCGTTCTGCTAGGTGCCGGTATAAGTCTTTACAGAAAATTAGAGCCCTACAAGTACAGTTGAGTTCAATGAAGTGTTGTACAGCGGTTGTGCTTTGTGAACCTGCCTATCATTTCTAAAGTTCGATAAAGTGTTGTACAAGAATGTAGTAAACAATGGTTGTAAAGTAAAATGAGATAACATTAGTGAAAAATAGCAAATCAAATACATATAAAGGTTTATGTTGCAAAATAATTTGTTAATGAACTTACATATTTATTTACAAATTAATATAAAAATTCCTTAATATTTAGTAATGGCCCCATCTCCCTCTAACACTTTATTAAGGCGACGAGGTATAGATAAATAAAGATTTCTTGTTAATTCTGGATCATCGCTTAGTTCATCCCAGAGCAATTCAATTGCATTTACGAGGCTGTCTCTATTCTCAGGTTTAAAGTTGATATTATACAATTTTTTCGACATTAGGCCCCAAATATTTTCAATAATATTAAGGTCGGGGCTCTTGGCAGGCCATAACATTGTCTCTATATTATTATTTTCAAACCATTCTCTGACAATTCTTGCATTATGCACAGGACAATTGTCTTGTTGAAAAATAAAGTTATTGCCAGGAAACTGTAGAGATACGCTAGGTAGCATTACATTTTCTAGTATATTTATATAGTTAACTGCATTAAACCGGTCACGCTCATTAAGAGCCCAACATACTCCAAGTCCGTGAATACTTAACCATGCCCACACGTTTACTGAAAAGCGTCCAGATCTATCGTAGTTAGCTACATATTCTTCATCGAATCTAGTGTTACGTGGACGATACACCCTGATATGCCCGTTAACAGTTGATTGGAATACTTTTTCGTCTGTGAAGACCACTCTATCCCAATTTTCTTGCATCATGTTATTTAGGGAAAAAATAATTCTAGCCTGTTTATGGTCATCCGTTAGCTTCATTTTTTTGGCTGCAACACAATTTTTTAAAATAGAATTTTTTATTCTGCGGCATGCCGTAATTCTTGACCCTGGAAAATTTGTTTGCTCTATAGCAGTCCGTGCTATTTGGAATGGGTTGTCCTGTAAATATTGAATTAGGGCATTATCCTGATCTTCCGTAGAAATTCTTGTTTTTCCCGCTGCCTTCTTCTTTTCTAAAGTCCCATCCCTTTCCCACCTATGTTTTATTTTTATAACTGTATTTTTGCTTGTATGCATTATATGAGCAACGTCTCTAATAGGTACCCCATCTTGTATATAAGCAATAATTTTTGCTCTCTGAACCAAATTTAATTGAGGCATATTGACTTCTATTATGACTTTGATTGATAGCGAATGTCAGGTAAAAAAATACCAACCTATTTCATCAAGCCTTATTTACAAGATGTTAGAATCGGTGTACAACACTTCATTGAACTCAACTGTACAGTAAGCACCCGGCCCCACGAAGCCTAAATTTGGCCTTGGGTAAGTCACCTTCTAGGGGCCCCACACCACCACTATAATATTTTAAATGGCATCACCCAAAGGAATGTTGCTAGAATTTAAATTTTCTTCTATATCCTTTTATGGTAACAAAATGAGACATTTTCGGTTAGTTCAGGTTAGTTCTAAATCTTGACGCTTGGCTCCTTCTTAATAATGCGGTCCTCGAATTTGTTTTATAGCTCTTAATACATAGTATTCTTACTTCCTATAGTTTGTTTTGTATTTCAATAGTGTGTATCAAGAATGTCGTTTCGGTTCAATTACATGTTAATTTCAAATGTGCCTATTTTATTAGATTTGTATTGTATTTCGTAGCTAAATCCTACTCAATAAGACCTTTGAGTTAATATAACTCAAAGGGGGTGCATGGTACTATTCACGTCCGCAAGGCGTTTGATACGGTTTGGCATGACGGACTCATTCTAAAGTTAATAAGGTTAGGTATGCTAAGTAAAAAAGGTGGCTTATTCATTTGTGGTGGACAGAATTTTCGCGGTCTCATCAGAGAATGTGATATCGACTGTGCGACACGCCAGAGCCAGAGTACCGCAGGTATCCCCCCCTTGCGTCGGCTCTATACAATATCTATATCAGCGATATGCATAAATTCGGTCAAATGGAACTATATCGGTTTCAGGGGTAATATGTATAAAATATGGTTAAATATGTCCCCCCATATCCCGGATTATTTCACCAAAATTTCACGAGAACATTCAAAAACGTTCTCGAGAACACTTTAAAAATTTACTCTGTATATTTGCATCTACGATATAATATTGAAATAACTGATTATCATAATGAGTAACAACTATACAATCCTTTATCAGCTCAGTTTTAAAATGAGGATATAGACCCCTATAATGCCCGGGTGACAATCTCGCTGCAAAATGTTGCAAACAAAACATCGCATCGCAATCGCACCGTCTGAAAATGCCCACTCTACTCCAAATTTAACATTTTTTTTATTTTTTGCGTAACTTGTACGAAAAAGTAAATTTTTGGAATCGTGTATATTATTTTTAGAGCAACCAAATACTTTTATAAATGATTACCTTTGTTCATATCTTTCACGTTTTGTTCCATTTGTCCTCTTGTCTATCCCCATCCGTGAACGTGGATGTACTGTACGATATGAGATGAAAGTGGAGTGCTATCTATATATTTCTTCTTCACATGATCTTTCTTACTTATAACCAACTAGTCTATAGTCTATATGGTTAGCCCTCTCATAAAGTTTCTTACCACACACATAAGTTATTTTACTGAAGCTGACCTAATGCCTCAATTGCAAATTTTATAACATCAAATATCTTTTACTCTATAGATTTAATTAAATTAAAAAAAAATCAAGATCTATATTTCATACTTGCAAAAAGCAGCCATCAAAAGATGGATGTGCACGTCAGTAAAATTACATACATTTTATTACAATACCAGCAAATACACAATACTACATTATACACAACATTATCATCACTTAGTGGTAGTAGCCCTTCCCAACCAGAAGTTGCTTAATTTTTGTTTTATAAACATTCCCATTTAACATGTTTTTTTGGTAATTTATTGTATAATTAATACAGGGCCAGCACATTCTGGTGACTTTTTAAACTTTGTAAGGTTATGTTTAACTATAGACAACTTGCTTGCATTTTTGGTTGGGTATTCACGAAAGGAAAAGTTTAAATCGGATTTATTTTCATTTGCCTTAACATTCATTAACAGTTTAAAGATAGAATGTCATAATTTTCTTACCGATAAAAATTGGTTTACAGCTCTCTTTTATTTTTAACCCGTAGATAAGGCAAATTATTCGTTTTCGTAACAAAAATATTCTATTGGAGTCGTTGAGTTACCCAAAGGTATTACGTTGTAATTATAATGGCAGTAGGACAAAGAATAATATACGTTTAAGAGTGCTTTTACATTAAGTAGTTGCTTTACCTGAAGAATCGCAAAATATTCAGTGCCGCATTTTTTTGCCACATACTCAATATAAGATTCCCATGATATAAACTGGTCCAAGTGTAGACCTAAAAATTTGAAACTTTCTGTATTACGTACTGTATCCACTGTCGTATTTGGTGATCTCACTCGACATTTAAAATTAACGTCCACCGTCTATTGCAAATTAAGTATTGGGCTGTTTCTTTTGCCACATATCAAAGTCATCAACAACACTTGACACGAGATTTTGGAATTCATTAGGATTCTGCGCAGTGACCACCACTGATGAGTCATCTGCAAACATCACAACTTTGCCATTTTGTATATAGTCTCATATCATTGATAAAAAGAAGAAAAAGTAGTGGTTCTAGTAGAGAACCCTGAGGCATCCCTATGTCAGTATCCACCATATTCGATGTTTTAGTATTTACTTGACCATAAAATTCCTGATTAGATAAATAGGAGGATAGGAGGTTTAACATTTCCCCACTTATTCCATTTGCTGATAATTTTTGTAAAATGTAGCCTAGTCTAGACTATCAAATGCGCCGTATAGCTCGAAAAAGAGATCCGCTACACACCTTCCTCCGTAGATCTATTCTCACGGAAACTATGTTGAGATGATGCTAGTATCCCATATCTATTCCAAAATTGTATCAAGCGATTATAATGCACTCTCTCAAACGCTTTCGATATGGTGTTTAAGATAGTTATCGGCCTATAATTTCCGGCATATTTATTTTCTTTATTTTTATAAACAGGTATGATTTTGCCAATTTGTAGTTCCTTAGGAAGAATACGAATGTCAACTGACATACCTATTTATTTTGCATATTTCATATTTGAAATAATTGCCAAGACTTCGGTACTATCGCAAGGACTAAAGTAGCAACTGTGACCTACTTCAGTGACTGGCAAGGTACATTGAAATTTGCATTAGAAAATTTTTTATTTAACGTTTGGTGAGTTAAGCTGGATTTATAAACTCGAAAAGTTGGCGAGGTTGAGGTTCAGTTGGTGTTGAAAATAGGAGTTCAATTTAAACTAAAGGGAACACTCAGTTCCATTTATACACTCGTTCATGTTGTTCATGTAAAGCTCATGTAAGGTTCGAAAACTTCCCGGGTAGTTCAAGATAACCAATTTTTATGCTCGGAGTTCCGGGAAAAAGGATAAAAAATAATCTGGGGATTTTAGGGTCTGAAGTTTCACCGGAGATGACATTAAGCCTTATGTCAGATTTTTCCCAAATTTGTATTTTGTCTAATTTCCCCTAATTTGTATTTTCGCTAAGTTCAATAAAATTAGAACTATAATTTTTTTCTAAATTTCTAAGTAGATTATTAAAGTTCAATAGATGCTGTCTGAGCACATCCAAATTGTATTCTGCCATGTCCCTCTAGTATTCACAATCCCCACCCTTAACATCCGTCACATCAATGCCAGTACTAACATTAAACACAGAAACTTATGCTAGATGATCTCCCAAATTGGGTTGCGTAACATAATTTGAAATACTTGAGGCTTTATTATTACTACAACAAACCACACCAGTTGGCTTATTACTACTCATCTCAAGACCAAAGTTTGTCATAAGATCGGCAAGTTACCTCTTATCAAGCGTATTGGTAAAGTAGTTAATATTTAAGTCGTCACAAACATATTTGGCAATGCCTAACCAAAGGCCATAGTTCCATAAAGTTTTGAAAATAATAGTGATAAAAGTCTATTTGGAGAACGATAAATACTCAGGATACCATACTTACAGTTTCCACAAACAAACTTAACGGCCCAACACTCAAAATTAACTTCCTCGACAAACCTGCTACAGTCAATTGTCGTAATCTCCCATTTTTTTCTGAATCTTTACGAGTATCATGATACCATCGTGTTTTATGTTTTTTCTACAAAAAATTGTTATTAAGTTTTTTTAAATGGATTACTTGTAAGATATTTTCAATGCACCAATGTTCTTGTAGATATAATATATCAGGATTTTCCAATTTTGTAAATACTTCTAAAGTGGAAGGTTTTTTTTTAACTTCGGCGCTGGTTTTGCTGATATCTGAAATTTGATTTCTCCGCTGGTTAAATGGCTTATTCGTGTCTCCCGGCTCAAAGTCTGCTGCTCGAAAAAACCTGAATTTCTTGACAGCAATATCCTTCGGCCAAGTCGTGCTTTTATTAAGTTCGTCTAGTAGTGATATACCGGCTCCCACTTTAAAAGATATGGTTGAAGCGTGTTCTCGAACGGGAAGTGCCTCTCTGTCAAATTTGTGGTTGGGGAACTTTTTTTCCAGGTATCGTTCAATCTGCTCTGATTTCATTTCTTCCTTGACATGGCCCACGTACAACCAAGCTTTTCTGGTTACTGCCGCGAACGGATCTGAAGGGTCCATATTTTCTTGCTCTGAGCTGACTTCACTACATCCCAAGATTACTTGTAATTATTTATTATCTTTACCATTATTGCTATTACATTGTTCTTTTAGAATTAATATTGTTGTGATTGGCAACGTCGCATTTTTGGTCTGTGTTGATTAGGGAATAATTTGTTTTTAGTAAACTAATTTTTGTTTCTTGATTAGATACGGTTCATTCCAACTCCCTTTACAAGCCTTGTTGATGCTTCTGCTTCAGATTTAGCAACCTTGAAATTACACTTTAAGGGCCAAGTAGACATTTCCGATTCTAGGTTATGATTTGCTACTGACTTCACTGTTCGCGTCGTAAAAAGTGTCACTTTCTATGAACTTGATCACTCCGTCACTTAATTCTACACCTTTGGGAACTTTTTTGGCAATAATTATTTTAATTCAATAAATTTTCTTCAGTTCATTTAGCTCACTTTCGAGTGCCATGCGATGCGCCATGTTGCCGGTACTACATGATATTAGTCGTGTTTAAATTACATTTAAGTTCACACATATGTGTGTGTCCATTAGTGCCTTAAAAGGTACTCCATAACGAGAAAAATAATATTATGGCTATTACTGCCCAACTATCACACAACATCACTTTCACTTTATACATACTTCAATCGGGAATATAAAAGGGACATTTTCAACTTGATATATTTGGCAGCATAAAAGAATAAAATATTTATAGGTAAAATGCTCTTACATTTTAAAACGTATTGGTAAATCTACTTGTTAATCTTTAATAGTAATTAAAACCGATATAAATTTTAAAACTGTTTAGTATGATTAATGGTCTGGTGTCTGGTGCAAATCTTCCTACGTCACTAACAAATATCACAATTAAAATAACGGGTCATTTTTATGGCATTAGTACTCTCTCAATGCAACTTATTCGTATGCAATAAATTAATTTAAACTACTGAAAATTTTATTAAGCAATTTATTCTAACTATTTAAGTTGATTTTCTAAATGGGGATCAGCTCGAGTACTAATTTAATAATAATAAAGAATAAGCCGTGGTTTAATACAGTCGATGCAAAACATGTTGTGTTACATTATATTACCGTTACAAGTGATTATGTGTTTTTCGAATAAACAATAGTGTCTTTTAAGACTGGCTAATTTCTGTTGGATTCGATTGAGAAATGCTACGAAACCTGGTATGTACTTTATGCATATATTAATGCAGCTACGTTGTATCTACCTTATTTATGTAACTTGCACTGTCATGAATAAAACCTTCATTGAACATCAAAATGTTAAAAGGCCGCGTTCTGCGCGTACACCATAAAAACTGTTTAACCAACAATTAAGATTGTCCCGACCAACTGAATTTCAGGCTCTCCGAAAAATAAAGATTTAGTTAAAAGGTATTCGAAAAGGATAACACTCTTATTTTGCTTAAGTTTTAAATTGGAGTCGCAGCTTATACGCTTTAAATATTGCCTAATAATAAAATTATAAATATTGTAACATCCGGTATTTAGCCTAGACTAAATTTTATACTGCATTGATATAAACTTGATAGTGATTAAAGGTACTGAAAAGGAAATCTTAATGCGAGTATTTCAAGTATTGTCACGAAAATTAGAATTACCTTGCCAAGCGTACTAACAGCAATTACGAGGGTGGTTCGAAAAGTAACTTGATTTGTCTACTAAGAGAGGATGACAGCTACATCTGTATAATATGTTGTTTTCTTCTCCCTATAGATAGAGACTTTATAGTTAAAATACGAGCATTAACTCCCTCTTTTACAGTTGATTGAACACAAGCGTTTCGCGAGAAAGTTTTTACTGCAGCGACCATGTTGATACGTCATGGAATGACAAATATTGACTGAAATTGGGTTGACTATTTCCGCATATAAACTTATTTACCGGATTTGGTAACGTGGACTTTATCTGTTCCCCGAAACTGCAAACTTTTGTGACTGGACAAGAATTTGGATGCAACACAATATTTGCGACTTGAGCCTCCTTTACAAATATTATCATGGCAAGTGCTCAACTGAGGTTGCCCGTTTGATTCCAACCAAAGCAGTGAATGGTAGAAATACACGACGAGCCACTACAGCCTATCGGTATGTGGTTCAGCTCGAGCATAATATCCAAATATTCAATATCAACCTGAATCGTTTCCTGCCCACACACATCGCTCGCAGAGCGCCATAAAGGATTGATCCGAACAAGAAAAAAATTAAGTAGCCCCATGAGGGCGGCTAACGATTATCTCGAAGGTCTTGAACAAATCACTTCAAGGAGGAAATCGGGAACCCGGGAACCTAGACTTGTTGCTCCAAGTGCATTGAACTTCGGGGGGATTGTGTCGAAAAATAAAGTTAGAATAAAAACTCAGATTGTTGTCTTTCATACCTAATCTAGTTAGTTATCAAACCACCTTCATAACTAAAATTGTAGCAAAATTTGTCTTCTATAAAATAGTATTTATTTGAATCTATTTTTGGAGGACTTACTCGTATTTATATTTATACCCACAATTTTTTACATCAAATATTTTCAGTTATGTATATTTTTTAATCGAATGCATCAAACATATTTTTTCCATCAAAATCATTTCAGGGAAGCAACGAAAGTGTATTCCTTTCAATTGCGTTAATGGATTCTTATCAAACTTCCTTAATACATATTTTGGAAGAAAGATAAAACGCCTTTCTGTATTAAATTCAGAAGCGTAGGAACACCTGATGGTTTCATATTCTTATTTATATATCATAAAGTGATTATTTGTTTTAAAAATGTATAGCACTAAACGTGGGGTATGTTTCTTCCATTGAAGGTATGCAGGTCTCCAACGTTCTTAAAATAAAACTCAGTTCTTGTATGCAATTTGAAGATAAAATTTCATTTACATTAAGTAGAGCTTTCAGTCTGAATCCACATGCATCCGTGATCACGGATATTTGTATGCGTAATACGGATAGGTGAAATTGGAATCATTCTATTGGAGACGGACGTAACTGCGTTAATACAAACTTGAAAACTATGTCAAATAAAAATTCCAGATAGTCGCATCTATTCGTAAAATCAAATTTGTTGCATAAAATTATCACAAATGCCAAAAATAACAACTTAAAACTCTCCACTAAATAGGTACTTCAGAATTCTAACCAAGCAGTTTAAATAAAACGTCAAAACACAAAAAAAAGTTAAAATTAACTAACTTTTATCCGTTATGACCTTAACAAACTGTCAGCTCCCTAAACAGATATTTGATTGGCTACTGATGATCACGTGGTAACAACGGATGCGTGATCATGGATGCATGTGGATTTAGACCATAGACATCGTAACTATTAGACCCAACCATAATAAATAAACGTGTTGTCATCAATGTATTCCAGTCTAAAGTAAATCAACATGCAAGCTGCTCTCCTCTTCTTGGTTTGCCAGACTTACGCCACAGAAAACGTAGTTTTCTGGGCTTACGCTGTTAAAAGTATTAACTTCTATGATTAACTAGAATAACATGATGTGGGAAATTTATAACATTGCCTAAAACCTTGTAAAAAATCTGCAGTAGAGCAACGCCGCAATAAAGGATTCGCCCAGATCCCATTATTTTCGAGGCCATCCGCATCGACTCGGCAATACTCGGCATAACTGATGTTCCATTCATTTGTGACAGCGTTTTTCTGTGGGTCTTCTTGGAGTTTTGTCACATAGCTATATAAAGGCAGCGTAATCCCCACTCCCGGCCCCACGTAGCTCCTCACAGCGTCTGGCCACCCAACGATTTTGTCACCACAATTTTATAGCATTTATGAATGGCGTGTCGGATCTATAGTTACGATGTCTATGAATTAGACTAAGTCAAGTTTGGTTAATCGTTGAGCTATATAAAGCGCGTCAGTGATATCGCTGGCCAAGTACTTTATGCCGGGCTCACATTCAGCCACTCCAGCTGTTCCTAGTGCTGCCTGCAGCTCTTCTCGAAATACTTCTGCGGTAGCACAAAATAGATAAGAGATTAGAAAGGCAAACTACGTAGAAAACCAGCGAAACAAAGATTAAAGTTGGCCACCCCGGGCGCTGCGGTAGGAAATTTATGGTGGGTAGTTCAAAAAGCTCGTTTTTAAATTACTGGTTTACTATTAAAACAATATTTCAGATTTTTAAAGACGTTTTGTTGCTTTTTGAGCTAATTTACTATAAAATACCATGTTTTAACTGAATTCCAGAATTAAATGAATACATATAAGTAGTTCATATCAAATTATACCAAAGAAAGCAATAAATGTCATTAAAAACGGAATATTGTTGTTACTTATTTATGCCGAAGTCAATACCAAACAAAGCTTATGAAATAACATTTAAAATTTATTAAGCTTAACCATAAAAAATAGTGTGAACAAATTTTTACAAAAATTGGTATCAAAACAATGCAAATACTTTTAAAAGTAAAAATAGAGAATGTTTTCTATAAAATAGACCAAAAATGTAACTATTAACAGTGACGTAATTACAATGGTTCCAAGTGTTCCATGAACCCGGGCTTGCTTCAGACCTAAGAAAGCGGCAAATATTAAATTCTTGACATTTGGGCGTTGCTTCAAAAAAATGTTTGCCTCCTGCGCTTCATCTCAAACCTAATTACGCTACTGACTATTAATACAAAGTAGCAATTAGATGTTTACGTTTTGCACACCTTCTTAGTTCAAGTTTAAGTAGTTTCAGTGTGCTGCTTGTCAGTTTTGACGTATTTACATAAGAATCTTACTTACTCCCTTGCTCTCCTCTTGAACTTAGTTCAGTTAAGTGGTTAAAATGCAAACAGCTATTATAGCATTTTGTAGAAGGAAAATAATAGAAATTGAAAAATGAAAAACTATTGCGACATTAAATATATTCTCCTTCTTCCAATACACCACTCTCCATTCAATAAAATAAATAGAAAATATTTACACAAAAACAAGCATAACTGTCCATGTACCTACTTGAATGCGTCCATACAGGTGAACATATCTTAGTCAGGTGTAAAATTTTGTGGTCAGGTGCAAAATGTCTTTGCTAGGTGCAGGTCAAATGTTGCCTTTTAAAAAAGTGCCACACAGTATTTGGGTTAATGCAACAGAAAAAAATGTTTTTCCACTACTAACCTATAACTTCGCCATTATTGACCGATTATTAACGTTAGAAATCGTTTTTCTTTACCTTATAAGTTATTATTAACCATGGTCAATAATAAGGCATTATTGACCGATCTTCAAGAATCTATTTGAACGCAGGTAACTGGATTTTTTGATTCTACAACATGAATTCATAAACATGAATAACCTGAAAGGTGATTTCTTGTGGTTAGGCAACCAGATAATTATCAATACATATTAGATTATTAGAGATGCTTGATATTGTAAAATATCGATACAATCACTAACAAATATAGGGTATAAGAGACAATAATTCGCCATATTCATTAGGAGGACAGATTCGGGTCGTAATAAAGCTTAAAATCAGTAATGTCAAAATAAATTAATTAAAAACGGACTTTGTCACTTTAATACTTATTTTAGAAAAGTATCGACACTTTGATATATCGACGAATAACTTACCATTCCTAACATAACCCAACGTAATCTCAGGATCAAAGGAAAATAAAATGAAAACATAAGTAAAGAACACTATAACAACAAACTCGTGAAATCTGATGACATAAATGAACAAAAACTAACATAAACAAAGCCACCTGACAAAACAACAAAATATTTTGCCAATTCCAAAGCGTAGGTAACTTGATTAAAAAATATACTTATACATACCTATAATTTTTTATAATTATTAATACTATAAAGATAAATGTCTTATAAAAGTTTGTAGTAGTGGAAAGAATACTATATTAACCATAGTTTAGACAGCTTATTTATAGCCCTCGCATCTTAAATCCCTCGTCGCTCCGCTCCTCGTGATTTAAACTTGCCGCTCGGGCAATAATGACGGCTGTCTAAACCTTGGTTAATAATATACTATTATTATTAGTACCGAAATGACTAGACTGAGAAACTTAAAACAGTGAAAAAATTCAATCAAATATAGAATGGCGAGGTGAGACTAATCTTAAAATATTGTTTGTTTAGTTCTTTTTACTAACCCCACATTTACTTAAAAACCTGGGCCTGCATTGTTCAAGAAGAAAATAATGTTTTCCAGACTGATTATAACTGCCTACTCCAGTAGATACCTACTTGAGTAAGAAATTCTCGAATATCGAGATCAGTAATGTCAACAATTGGAGAAAGCGCACAAGAACTGATTAAATTGGGTTTGTCCTCAACTTGGTATCAAGTGGATGGTGTACTTGTGCCAAAAGTAGAGTGGATACGTGTGTATATGACTGAACGGAATTGTGGAAATCAAGTTTTATTTTTAACTTCCAACATTAACCGGTGAGGCTTTGTATATTTCTCGAGTTAGGTTATTTCACTGGTTCCTCGAGTTAGGCTATTTCACTGGTTCGTTTTATATATTGGTTAAGTAAATTAAACAGTTAGATTCCATTTAATTTGGCGTTTATTAATGCAATTCGGCACTTGTTTACACAATAGCTTTTTAATACGACATGATTAATTACTAACTTATAACATTACTAACTTTTTATAACATTACTACACATATTACTTGATGCTTTTATTTTAAGCGATGCTATTTTATCATGTCCAACGCACGATGGCCCACATTAATTTTGACGTACGTGTTGACCTTTCAATGGTTTAATCCGCAGTGTCTCGCGAGGAACCGTAAGTGTGCTCTTGTCGCTAGAAGCTGTCAGACCGACCAATCACAAGGCAACATATTTCGCGCATTGTGTTCTAACTGGCTATTTACTGTTTCGCCATGTTTTCTCTGGATTAATGGTTAATTTTCCCGCTTTGTGTACTGCGGTGAGCTTGATCTCTTAGCGGCAAGATGTATCAATCAATATACGTTTTAAGATTGATTTGTATTGAGAACACTTTTTTTGCTAAATTAACCGTAGCGGCCGCTGTTTTAGTATAAGATTTGCAAATTCTGTTGTCGTTTGTCTGGACGTGTGCTATTCGTTCTGAAAACATTAGATGCATTTTGTTTCTCTGTTTCTCTGACCGTTGAGGAATTGTGTTGATAATGGAATATTTGAAAAGCATTTATTTTATCTTGACAAGGAGTAGATAGTACTGATTCTGAAAACATTGGTAGCATTTAATTTCATTATTTTTATTGAATTTAAGCAATCGTTTCCCCAACAGGAATGTTTTGAACTTCGAGGCTCTACGGAATGTGAATGATGTGACCCTGAAACATCAGGAGGCAAAAGTTCATTGACAGCTTGGAACGTCATTCCAATTAAGCCTTCTTAAAACTGAGTTCTTAAATTGATATTCATCGAAATGATCTTCACAAATCCTAAACTTTTTGCACTCAATGCAACAGTTATTCTTTCAACCTCTTAGTCTTTCAATATCAGTAAGGGGAAATGCATAGAAATGATTATTGACACAATTAGGGTCCGATGAAGGTACTTTGCGATCGGAATATTAGTAATACTTGATTTTGGTTATTGAATTGGTGGCAAAGGCCATCTTAGATTCTAATAGAAGCAAATAAATATAGCACTTAGGGTATTAAATGGCAAAGAACAAAATGAAAAGCTTGCGCGTGTCTGAACATTTAAATTCCATCGGCATGACTAATCATACCGTTCTATTTGCATCCGCCGGGGCTGTGGATATGTACCTTTTCTATAAACTATGATAGCCAGATATTTTTGAAGAGTAGGTTAAAAATATTAGACCTAATTTGAATTTCAAAATCAAGTAAACTTAACCTTAAAAGCGTACATTTTACATTTAGGTCACATACCTGTGATATAAAGTCACGTAACCATCCTAAAATTCTTAAAATCTTGCAATACGGCCGGTAAAGCAAAGACTTAAAACGGCAAGTTATGATATAAAATTTTTTAAAAAATCAAGTCCTTACCAAGAACAGTTCGTTCGGGGTTTCACAGTTCACAACACGTTCACAGAACTTTTCTTCTTCTTTTTTTGTCCAATAAATGGATAATATAACGCTCGAGTCAGGCGTAATCTATATTGCATTATTAACAATGTCTGTTTCTTTTTATAGATTAATATTGTTAGAGAGAGACTACACTTTAGTATTCAAGTCTGATGTGGACTAGTGGCCCAAACTATTTGAACTAAGTTTTGTAACGGTTTTCTTGTTGGGAAGTCACTCAGTGGCAGATACAGAGACTTTTTGGGGGGAATAGACGTGACTTTTACTTTTGGGTGTAAGATTTTTCTACTATACTGGCAAAATCTATGAATTCTGAGGTTTTAGGGGGGGAATTTCTATAATTCCCCCCCCCCCTTCCCGTGGATCCACTGAATCACTTATATGAGTTTCAACCATATGTGCAGCGGCGTCGAATTCATCGAAGCGAGTGAGTATTTACATCTGTTCTCCACATTCACTTTCAATATTTGGGCAATTGAATACATCGAAATTGAAGCAGCGTCATGGCTCTATTTGTTGAGTTTATAGAACTAAACCGGTGTTTTAAAATGAAATGCGAGAGAAAATTGACATCGCCGTCGCAAAAGTTGATGGTTGATTACAGTGGCGGCTCGTGATGTTAGAATCAAGCAGTGCTGCACAATTGAAGGGGTCAGTGCAAAAAGTAGTTAAGTCACATTTTTGAGTTATTAAGTTATGGCTCTTTAAAGGTTTTAAAAGGTTCCCACATCTATACTTTTATTGATCACTATGTCTAATTTTTTTCCATATGAACTATACGTTTAATGAGTATAATGACACATGCTATGTTATGAAAAACTAATTAGGTTGGGCAAAAAAAATAAATTATATTTGGACTTAGCTACTTTTTGGGGGGAAAAATATGAAAAAAGTGTTAAGGTTTAGAATAGTAAAATCAAAACTTTTATTTTGCTTCCAAATAACATTAAAAAAATAGTAATGTTTTTACTTATATATATCAGTATCACTTTCAATATCTTCATTATTCGCAGTGTCATTACGGCTAGGCGTAGCCACATTTACAACGTTAATAAGGGTCCTTTTGTAGAATTCAATATCTCCCGAAAAAGTCAGTTTAAGAAGTTTGGAAACAGACTCAAATTTTTTAGGTTTTATTTTTAAATAACTGTCGCCGTATGCCAGTTTAGGAGTACCGGAAATTTTTCTGTTCATACCCACTTTATAGAGAGTCGTATTTGTGCAATTTCCTGTCATTGGCTCTCTAGTTTGAATAGGTTTTCCGATTTCAAACCTGACGAATCGAGTTATGGAAATCCCTTGTACGGAAACCTTGATGTATGGCATAACCCATTGTTTAAAATTTTTCACTTTAATAATTCTATCGCCTGAAGCTAGTTCTCCGTTTGATCGAAGACTGTGTTGAACAAATAAGACATCAAAGGGATATTTCTTTCTGCAGTTCTTGACTAGTTCAATATAAGTATCAGGATTATCAACCACTTCTAGTTTTAGTCTTTTTTTCACGATTGCACCAAAGTCTCTATCGACTGGCATCATAGAGTGCCCTGGGACTGGATAGGTACCATATTTCGATATCGTTAAAAATGTTGTTCTTGCATAACTGATCTAGGTAAGCGAAAAGAAATCGATTTTTTTTTGGCTAAATGCATTGTCACAAAATATTTTTAGCTTTCACTGTAGCGGATCTTTGTGATTTTCAATATAATCCGATAAACATGTTATAACCTCATTCGGTTCTTTTTGAGCAAAATTCTCCGTGTAAACATACATAGTTGCTTTATGAGTTTTTAGGTTGTGAATGCCAAAAACGTGTAGCCATAACTGACTGATGTAGTATTCGTCTTGTATGTTAGTCACGGGCAAAGGCAGGTTTTTTTCATAGTCAAAACATATTACCATTTCGGAAGGATCCCCTGATTTCTGAACATCGACTAATTTTGTTTTAAACACCTCTGCTTTTCGAAGATGAATTACCTTTTCTCGTTTGAGGGTCTGTAAAGCTTCTTCGTTAGTTTCCATTTCGGCCTGTGTTATATTAACTAAGAATTTCGTACAAGTGTTGACACCTTGTTGTTAGGGTGTTGTGCGCTAAGATTTTCATATACTTTAGTAATCAATCAATCAAAAAGTGGTTAAGTCCATGGACTTAGCAACTTTTTGACACTTAGCTACTTCTTGCACTGAAACGACGATAGCTTGAGATTCATAAATAAGGGTTTTCACGCAGTAGGACGCTCCTTGCCACAAATCTGACCTCACCAAAGTCTAGTATGGGTAAATTTATGTAGATGGCGGCACTTAACAACTCACTTTTCCAAAAATGTGGACTTAACTACTTTTTGCACTGACCCCTTCAATTATTATTTTTGGATATTATGGAACGTAATATTCCTAATAAGGCAAAACACATTTCAGTACTTATGTGCTGTTTTGAATTTTCATGCATCTTGGCTTTCTCACGCAAAGGCGTTAAGTCACTAACCCCACTGCTTGTCCAAATCACCACCGAAAAGGACACAGGCAAAACAAAATTATTTATTCTCTATGTCACAACCGCAAATTTAACCGTATGTAGAATAAATATTTATATTAAATTTTCTAATGTAGCTTTTGTATACTTTGACTTCCGCCACCGAACAGAGCGCAGGGCAATAGCAGTGGCAGGGGCAGTTTTGTGCAAGGCATAAGATGCAAGTATATTGTTTACATACTCGCGCTGCTCCTCTTCCTTGTCTGCTGGCTGGCTCGGAAGTGAGCTGAACGTAAACCCGTTAATTTTACGTGACTATATAAGGTATTTTGCTTCCAACTATTTATTTACTTGTTTTCTTTGTAAAAAGTTCGCGGGCCCAAAAGTAGCCTGCCAAGTTCTTGGGAACTTATGAGTTCCCCGAAGTTGTGGGCCCTTCCGCATTTCTCACACAGGTGTTGTGCTGTCTACGCTACTGATCAAGTTAAAATATTATAATTGTAATTAACCAAAGTTGTTAACTTTATAAAGCACAAGCAGTTTCTTTAAACCTTTAAAATTAAAGTGGATTTAAAGGGCGTCTGGGGTGAAAGTATCAGAAACTTAGTTATTTTGCTTCCGGGATTAGAAGATAAATTTTGCAGTTTTTAACGTATGCTTAAATTATAATCAGAAATCTTAGCCGAGTAAAACTTTTCGCAAACCTGGTTTTAATAACTTTAAGTTACGAAAACGGCAATTAGGGATGAATGCGTGTAATTGGTAACATAAGTATATTTAAGCAGACAGGGTGTCCTAAAACAACTGAGTAATTTTAAATGTTAAAATAATCATGTTCATGTACAGGGACATTCTTTTAGGTGTCTCACCCGATTGGTGATTTTCCTGCTGACTATAATGAAACACAAACCATATATTTCTCAATAATTTTCGACAAGGAAGCCAAATTTAATGTCAAAAAATATAGAGCTTCTCAAATTTGACAGATACGACGCCATTCTGAATTTTTTTAAATGACAACCCTCATAAATAACTTCTCGAGTAAATTGCACTTGGCGATCCGATTTCAAAAACCTATAATTGTTAATATTTATTTTCAGCCGTTTCCTAATTTGCCTTCATCGATTTTGTCTTTTAAGTGTCTGATCCTTTTAATAAATAGCCCTTTTAAGCTGAAAACCCCAATTTTTTTCACAGAGACATAATTTCTCGTGACCAAGCTATTTGCGCTGTAATCAAATTCGACAGATGACGACAAGTGACAGATACGATGCCATTTTGATTTTTTTTTAATTGCAACCGTCATAAATAGCCACACGAGTTAATTGCATCTGGCGATCCGATTTAAAAAACCTATAGTTGTTAATATTAATTTTCAGCCGTTTCGGAAATACGGGGGTTCCTAATTTGCCTTCATCGATTTTAAGAGGGCACAACAGTCATTTTGTGTATTAAGTGTGTAATCTTCAAAAATTAATAAATAGCAGAGCGCTTTCGGCCATAGGCCATCTTCAGTGCTTCTTAGTCAGGAAACAGGAACACTTCATTGATAAAATATCTTATTTCATTAAGTGGGTAATCAACACCACAATGTAAAAGCTGATTACATAAAACAATTAACACGTAAAATTGTAAATGACGAACAACTGGGACGAACCACTTTTAAATTTTAATCAATAACTAACTAACACAGGAAAAATGATAGTTATTGATTGAAATTTAAAAGTGGTTCGTCCCAGTTGTCCGTCATTTACAATTTTACGTGTTAATTGTTTAATGTAATCAGTTTTAAGATTGTGGTGTTAATAACCCACTTAATGAAAAAAGATATTTTATCAATGAAGTGTTCCTGTTTTCTGACTAAGAAGCACTGAAGATGGCCTATGCCCGAAAGGGCTCTGCTATTTATTAATATTTAAAGATACACACTTAATACACAAAATGATTGTTGTTCCCGCTTAATTCAAAAAGTGTACACAGCCCCACGTTATCAATTTCATCGATTTTGTCTTTTAAGTGTTTCACCCCTTTAATAAATACACCTTCTAAGCTGAAACCCCCAATTTTAGGAACCCCCGTATTTCTGGAACGGCTGAACATAAATATCAACAAGTATAGGTTTCTAAAATCGGATCGCCAAATGCAATTTACTCGTGTGGTTATTTCTGAGGGGTGCTATTTAAAAGAATTAAAAATGGCGTCGTATTTGCCACATTTTGACATCTGTCTGATTTGATTATAGCGTAGACAGCTTGGTCACGGGAAGTTATGTAGCTGTGAAAAAAGATGGGGTTTTCTGCTTAGAAGGGCTATTTATTAAAGGGGCGAGACACTTAAAAGATACAATCGATGAAGGCACATTAGGAACCCCCGAATTTCTGATACGGCTATAAATATTTATAAACAATTATAAGTTTTTGAAATCAGATCGCCAAGTGGTTATTTATGAAGATTGCCATTTAAAAAAATTCAAAATGGCGTCGTATCTGTCAGTTTTTGACATCTGTCAGATTTGATTATAGCGTAGATAGCTTGGTCACGGAATATTATGTAACTGTGAAAAGAATTAAAGTGTTCAGCTCAGAAGGTCTATTTATTAAAGGGGTGACATACTTAAAAAACAAAATCGATGAAGGCAAATAAAAAACCCCGTATTTCCGAAACGGCTGAAAATAAATATTAACAATTATAGGTTTTTGAAATCAGATCGCCATGTGCAATTTACTCGTGTGGTTATTTATAAGGGTTGCTATTTAAGAAAATTTAAGATGGCGTCGTATCTGTCATATTTTGACATCTGTCGGATTTGATTATAGCGTAAATAGCTTGGTCATGGGAAATTATGTAACTGTGAAAAAAATTGGGGTTTTCAGCTTAGAAGGGTTATTTATTAAAGGAGGGAGACACTTAAAAGACAAAATCGATGAAGGCAAATTAGAAACCCCCGTATTTCCGAAACGGCTGAAAACAAATTTTAACAATTCTAGGTTTTTGAAATCGGATCGCCAAGTGCAATTTACTCGTGTGGTTATTTATAAGGTTTGCCGTTTTAAAAAATTCAAAATGGCGTCGTATCTGTCAAATTTGTGAATCTATATATTTTTTAAATTATATTCGGCTTCCTTGTCGAAAATGATTGAGAAATGTGTAGTTTATTTTTTATTATAGTAAGCAGAAAAATCGCCAATCGGGTGAGACACCTAAAAAAATGTCCCTGTACGTTCTTGACGTGGGCTTAATCTGGAGACCTGTTTTTATATTAATGTTTTTTAAAGCACTCTCTTTAATATCATGAAATTCTAGTAGGTATCCAGACTGGGTAAAAATCCATTAATCTAATCTGAACCTACTTCATTTTTTGAATTGACACTTATATCAAAAACCTGGCTATTGGAGATAATATTGGTGGGATTTGCGTAAAACACGGTGTCCGGAAATATTAAGTAAAAAACTTGGAGGGTAATTTGACTCGTACTTAGTAGTTCAAGTATGGAAGTCTTCGTGTCTAATGATGTTTTTTGTTGAAAGAAAAGATAGGCAGAAGAGGACAATAAAAGAGGGCTTAAAATGCTTGCCAATGTTTGGCTTCAATGGTTTAAAGCTTCTTCAGTGATTGCATTTAATAAGACGGATGAGCCAATGTCACATTAAAAAACATAAAAGTGAAATTTTTAATATTTTTAAAGCATGCATCGGAAACAAACACAAGGCGTTGCCTTGAATACGGCATTTATTTATTTATTTCATAAACTTTATAATTCATAATAAATAAGATGAATAATAATGATTTTGATTATTAACGTGAACTTATAAAACCTTTCTTTACCGTTCTCGCTCGTCGCCACCGTTCCCGTCGCAACATAACCTAAAGGGAAATAACTTATGCATTTATAAAAGCTGCCACCGCTCCCGTTTGTTTCAGCGAAAGAAGAAATCCATTCAATTTAAATCTGGGAGCCCACGGTACAATTCCACCGCATCCTATCAATCTGTCATGAAAATATTCATAAAAAAAATGCTCTTAAAATACCGATATATTATAATGTGGCGGCGCTAAGTCTTGAAGCAACCACATTGTTTGTCCCTAAGCGTTGATTGAAAAACAGTAATAGATATGCAGAGCCCATGTATTTTTCTGTTGCCACTATTACCCTTACGCCGTCTGCCTCTCCCCCATAGTGTTCACGACTGTAAGGTGGAACCTCTACCGGTCCATTACAAAAACACTCATTTTATTTTATTGCGAGAAGCGGCATAGTCAAAACCAAACCAAACATCGGGCTAGTAGGGGATGGTGTGCTAAGTTAGTATTTCAAGTCGATTTATAGGGAAAGAACGTGCAGATTGTAAAGAAAACGAACTACAAGCTTTAAAATATTAATGTGTATATCAATGACTAAATATGAAGTACTTATGTCGCACGAGAAAATACAACGTTATGAAAATATTTGTATCACTTGGAATTTATAATACATATTCCTTCAGGATAAAAACTTTTTACTAAAAATATGATTTTACTTATTAAAAATAAACAACTTAAATGTGGCATGTAAAACAATGAAACATTAATCTCTTTTTGGTAAAACTAAATTAAGCCTTAATTTTACGCATTGTATCAAATACCTTTGCATTTTACGAATAAATGAAAGGAATATACGATGTAACTATAATAAAATTAATAATTGAAGAGTTTTTCTTAAGTAGAGAACTTAAGCCAATACACTGTGCAAATTTTAAATTATTCTAACATTTTAGAAATTAAAAGTAGATTAAAATCATAGTACATCCAGCCTTAAATCCTAACAATTATTTATTTGATAAGATTGTGATTTTTCGCTGGGTTTTATTTTCAGATTCGATACGTTTTTTTTTTTAAACTTTTTCTGTTTCATTTTTTTATATAAAAAAGTTTAACAAAACATTCAATATGCTGTGGACATGGATTGATCGTATTAATTAATATCTATTTCATTTAAAAGAAAACTATTAATAGTTTTAAAAATGTTTAAATTGCTGATTTTAAGTTCTTCAAAGACATTTTATTAATAAATTAATTCATTAATTCTGTATTCTGTATACTGCACTAGTAAAAGGTGTGGAATAAAAAAGATATAGCCTCAGGATCAAAATGCATTGAATTTTTGTATACAAATACGTATGGTAATTTTAAGTTTTTTCCAGGTAGGGGTTTAGGAGCGGGAATATTTAATTAACCGTCTTCAATCTTGTGATAGAGGGCGCAGTTGTTAAAGACTCCTCCGTCGGATATACGTCCTTGGCAACCAATGTCCACAAAGGTGAAATTGTAATCAGCATCTACTAGCGCCATTAGTACAATACTGAACTGCGATTTATAATTAATGAACTCACTACCGCTTTTAATGGACGCTTGTATAACGACATGTTTACAGTCCATCGCTCCTATGCAATTAGGAAAATTCCAAACATCCTCAAATTGTTGTGCATTATTTTTCCACTCTGCAGGAGATGATGGTAGCTGCAACAAAAAAAATATATTTAATTTTTCATACATTTCACTTTTATTATTCTTAATTATTCATAATTCAACACCCCAGAGTTCAAAAGAATGCGTAGGACCTAATTTATAAAACATGAAGATTACCTTATCTTTCCATTTCAGAATATCGGAATTGTCTCCTTTTGCAGTTTTTTTCTATCCACCAGACACATAAAATAAGTTTTTATTAAAATGTTCTTTACAACTAAATCTATTTTTTAAAGATATATTAAAGTATGTGAAATACGTTTGCATTTAAGATTAATTTCTAAATTATAAAAAATGTTGCATACTAATATACTGTTGCATAATACATTATATAAAAATGAAATTCCTGTATAGCATTTTCATTTTCCTCTCCTAATATTATAATCGTAAGTAAACTGCATGGTATAGCGAAACTTTCTACTGCAGCAGAAACCCTACCACCCTCGAAGCTCCAGTCGACGACTGGGTCATGCCATAGCCATAGACAAGGGAGGTACGCTTAACTGACGGACTGAAGACTGAGCCATCGGCTTTGACTAAAAATTATTGTTCATCGCGACAGTAACGCCATCTTCGCACTGAGCATTATTTTTGTCACGATTTATCCCATAAGGTTGCGCATCTTATTACTGTCTTACAATCAACGCTCTAGGTGCTGTACATCTTTCAATAAGATGGGAAACCGATTTTTTAAAAAATCCAACTAAATCTTACCATTAAGCCTTTTGGAAAAAGAAATGTGGCGGCCTAATTAAGTGGTTTCTTACAATACCGACCCATATATTAACTGAAAACTTGATTTGAAAACCGTGTTTACCATAAAGATTCATAAGGCCATCATGTCTAAATCCAGCTTCATCCATAAAAAGAATAAAGGGTACAAAATTACCATGTTCCTTGTCCAGATTTCGAATGCTATTGCACAAATTCACACGAGAAACGGGATCTTCAGGAATTTGAGCTTGTACCTTTTGCCAACGGTAGGGATGAAGGAGTTGCTCTTGTAAAATTTCATGTGCCGAACTGTGTAGAAATAATTGTCCTTTTTTTGCGATTATTCTCAATTGAATTGAGAACATGAGCTTCTTGCTCCATAGTTCGAGCAGTTTACTGCCACTTAGATGACTAAAGATACCTTATACTTTGATATAAATATAAAGAAGTATATCAAACCCTTTAAAAAAATTTTGTAAACGAGGGTCGAAGTAAATATTAAAAAAAATAATAAAATAAGCAATTTCTTCAAAAGCCGTAGAAAATAAGTTAATATCAGTGCTGAAACAATCATATACGCATGTTATTCCTGCAAAGCAAAATTATAAACTATTATTTAAAAAAATGATTTTCGAGATATTGTTTTGCTCATATTATATATATTAAGAAATTAAACAACTGTTCTACTTTGCATAAATAAAATCATACTTAAATAACTTGTTTATGTCACATATAAATAATTGTTGTTTGTTCTCTGTTTACGGAAAACTCTGTTAATTGATCAATCCTTTTAGGAAGTTATTGTTTACACTATTTTACAAATAACGAGATGTCTAACATAGAGCATTGTTATATTATTTCATTATTATATTATTTGTTTATGTAAGGTAATTTTGAAATGTAAAATATAGGGACTGCCTAATACATTAGTGAAAGTAACCAATATCTTATTTATTTTAAAAATTGTTTATAACATTTTTCAAAAATAAAAACTAAAGGACTTTCCGAGGACAAGCGATTGAGAAATTAAAACTTTATATTATAATGGTTTTGTTAATTTTACAAGAAAATTAAAAAAACAAACGAAGACCAAGTAGGTTAAAGAATGCCAACTGCTTAATGTAGTTACTATAAATACAATACATATTTAAATATGTTTATTTTTTTAGCATAGTATTTTTTGCAGAAATTTTACTATTCTGTTCGGATTTTAAATATCAATATGAATAATTAAATTTAGAAGTCATGGATACATCCTAAAAATACGTTTAAGTTAAACTATACTAAGCGAGGTAGAGAAGTCATTGTCGATTTTATTTTTAAGGTTTTTGAATGAACACTTGCTGAAGAAGATTGTTTAAACTTGTTGTGATTGTAAGCGATGTAAAAATTAATTTTTAGTGAATAACAACTGAAACGGAAAGAACGTAGCAGACTGAATTTGTCCGGTTGTTGGAATCGCTGAATAATTTGAAGCTGAAATTTTAAAATTTTGCTTTAGGTATTTAGCGAAATAATTCGAAAGAATTAAACAGTTAAATAATGCAAATAAAATATTAGATTTGAATGGCAATTTTACCAAATGCTTGTTTAAGGAAGTTCTACAATTTATATGAACCCCACACTCAAATTTGTAGCACCATAAATACATATTTTAGAAACACTTTGCGGCTAACTTCGCATTGGAGCATACAGGAGTTTTTTATTTCTCCTAATATATTTTTAAATAATTACAAAACATTGTGCTGTGTGCGGCTCTTGCGAATATCCTAACCACATTTTAACCCACGTGCCTTTGTTAACGCGGGACGCAGGCTTATTTAACTTTACTATAGTTACTTTAAATAATAAAAATAACCATAGGTGGATTTGATTTCTATGTCCGAAAATCGGAAAACGTTTAATTTCTGTACAAAAATATTTTGCATATCACACGGAACCGATTTTTGTATTTGTTTGTGTTTAAAAAATCGTTTTTTGGAAATAGCACAAAGTCTGCCTCAAAATTGAAATCAATATTTCATATTTTTTCAATAAATTTAGAACCACAAGTAAAGCACACAATTGTTTGTTGCTGGGGATTTCCACAATATAAGTACTCGTTTGAAGTGAAAATATACTATACATGGCCCATTTTCTAAAGGTTTACTGGCCTAAGAAACCCTTATTTCAATGGGTGGGCGTTTATTTAATAAAGTACTTAAATATATAAAAAATTACACCCTCTTTAGTATTTTAATTTTTATACAATTTGTCTATTTTTCTCTTTTGGACATTAACATTTTAATTAGGTTGATATTCCCTATAATTATATGATCATTTCATTACATTTAGTGTAGACATTGTCGAATAGAAGATTAATGAATAAAAAATTAATAAAATGTTTGCTTCGGGTTCGATGATGTCAAAAAAATATTTTATATCTGTCATTCCTAATTCTTGCAGAAATTTGTTTTACCTCATCAACTTTTGCAACCCCCGGATTATCGATTGAAAAATTTAAAAGTTTTCTTTTGAACGCGTAATTTCCTTAAAACTTTGAGTATTCAACGATTGACGGTTCTTGAGAAAATTAACACAACACAGTGTATTGAAACATTTGAACCGATTGTCACTTAATTAATGCCTCCCTTGCGGGCATCTTTTATTCCAGGTAAAAATTTTATCCATCTTGAAAGCCATGCTCCTGGTAATTAATTGGTTTACTTGTAGGCACGACCTCTGAGCTCTTACAATGTATTCCTTTAGTGTCAACTCTTGATTCGGGGCTATTTTAATCACATTTTAAAAGAACACTTTAAAAGCATCGTTCAACAATTGTCTCGTCGATGAAGACTATACCACAGGGGATAAGTAACTTAATTCCAAAACCGTAACTTGAGACTGACGCCGCCAGGAATCTTTACTACAAAGCTGCATTCATACAGGGTGTGAATTTGAAAACGAACAGCACGTAATATTTCCTCGGCTGATGATAAAATTTGGTGAAACACGTCAATTAAGATTTTCCTTAATGCTATGCGAATATTTAAGGGTTAAAATTTTCCGTTACGAAAATACGGGATGTTAAAGTTTTAGGAAAAAAAAATGGAAATTATTTATTATTTTTGAAACTACTTAAGACTTTTCAGTGATATTTAGTCTGTAGAGACAGTTAATGTAGGTACATATTTTTCAATATAAGAATAATTTTTAGCTTTAACAGTGGCGTGCCTACGGGCATGCTGAGTTGATTTCCTAGAATGCACCGTTTTTGAGTGAAAAAATAAATTCCATTGTGTATAGTCCGAGAAAATTAATCTAATTATTGAAGAACACAAGTCTAGTTGCCATGAAATATGTCACTTGCTTCTTACATCCAACATTTTCTAGTGGGGTCTCTGTCGTTGAAGTCTGTGTGTTGCGAATTATTTATTTCATTTTATTTTTACTATCTTGTTAAAAATGATGAATTATTCAAATGCAGAAATGGCGGAAATGCATTACGTGTATGGCCTTGTCGACGGTAATGCAGAGCAAGCCAGACGTATTTATTACCTGAGATATTCCAATCGTGCTTTGCCAGAAAGTCGAACCTATTCTAATATTTACCGTCGTCTTGTTGAAACTGGTAGTGTTCGAAAAGGTACATCTGAAGGTAGACCTCTAGGGCTAGGGTTTCCTCGAAAGCGGCACCGTCATATAGGGGCCGTCACAATTCGGTGAATTACATCACAACAATTTCAACAGAGTGAACACCGTAACGTAAAATAACGCTGCCGTCATATTCAAAGCGGTATCAGTGTGACAGTTGGCTCAACGTTTTTTGATCCAGGTTGAGCTAAATTCATATTCTCCTTCTTTTGCACGTTTTCATATACTTAACTCTGATTCTTCTTCTCTCCTTCTAACCTCTTCGTCATCTTCTTCTGAAATGATTTTAAGCGCCAGATCGATGCCATCTATACTATTACGTTTTAAAAAAAAACGGCACCGTTTTCCTGACTTTACACCTGACGTCCCGACCATGCTTGCCGTATTTTTTCACTGCTGTATGACGTAATTCACCGTATTTTGATAGCCGCTATATAATGGTGCCGCCTTTGAAGAAACCGTAGCTAAAGTGTGAGAATACCTGAAATTAAGTAAGCGGTGCCGCACGAAGTCGAAGAACATCCTAAAACGAGTACGAGGAAGATTGCTAGAAACGTGAATATTTGACATCAAATTGTTCGGAGAATTTTATTGGATTTTTTATTAATTATATCCGTCCCATATTCTAAGAGTACAGGCATTACTTCCCAGAGGTTTTCCAAGACGTGTAGCCTTCTGTCAATGGTATGATATTGCACAAAATCTGCAATTTCAAACACACATTAATCATTTGTGGGCGGAAGAAAATCCCTATGCCGTAACCGAAACCCATTTTTAACACCAATTTTCGGTTAACGTGTGGGCAGGAGTTATTACTAACCACTTTATTGGCTTATTCTTCTTGCCAAGACGACTTTTGACGCACTATCTTCCCTCAATTTTCTTCAAGATCAACTGCCTTTGCTGCTTAAGGATGATCTGATAGCAAAAAAGAACCATATGTGGTACATGCACGATGATGCACCAGCACATTTCATTGTAGTGGTTCGCAATTATTTACAAACTGTTTATTCAAATCGATGGATTGGCCGCGGTGGGCCTCAAGAATGGCCGCCAAGGTCCCCGCTACCTCAAGAGCTTAGATTTGTTTTTGTGGGGCCATCTTAATTAAGACGCTAGTGTACACAAGTCCCATTAAGACTGTAGAGGAATTAATAGACATAATAGTTGCAGCATGTAATAGAATAAGCAATACTCTGGGAATATTTCAACTAGTGTGCAATTCCCTGAGAGGGGACCATTTTCAACAATTTTTGTAATAATCGCTCCATGTTAGTTGTAATGTTATGTTAGTGTTCTATGTTGTCAGTTGTTCATTACACACAGATGCCAAACCGTAATGTGTTTGATTTGTCGTATTACCTTTGGCAAACTCTTATGTTTCAAATTGAACAAAATATCCACCTTTATTAACTGTCGCTACGTACTACACATCACAGAAATATCTGAAGAAGTTTCGAAAATATCAATTAATTTCCTTTTTTCCTAAAACACCTGTTTTCGTAACGGAACATTTTTGGACCACAATTTATAAAACAAACTATCATTTATTTTTCATGTAGACTCACACCCTTAAATATTCGCATATCATTAAGGATATATAGTAATATTTCTTTGTTGAGTTGTCAATAATTTTAATTTCAACTTAAATTTATATAAAACGGTTCAACCAATCAAAAACTATCCAGAGACACCTTTTGTGTATTCCTTACCTGGCTTAGCTGGCGAAGTTTCCAAATTTTAAAGAAGTCAGTGGCATATCAATTTTTTCTAGAAAATCCTAAGATGGTTACCCATGTCTACACTCATGGTTAAATTAGAAATAATTTAATACTTGCTAAATATAATATATCAATATATATTACTGTGTGCCAAGCTTCAATGAATTAGCTATTCAATAAAAATATAGAAAAATCTTAAAAATTTTACACCCTGTATCTGGAAAACAGTGCCGTTGCGGACCCATAATTATATGAACTTATTGTCTTAGCAGTTTAGACAAACTAACTATAGTAAAGTTAAATAGGTCTGGCGCCCTGCGTAAACAAAGACACGTGGGTTAAAATGTGGTTAGGATATTTGCAAAATCCACACTCAGGCACAATGTGTGGAGAAACAAAAAATCCCTGTATGCCACAATGTGTAATTAGCTGCATAGTGTTTCTAAAATATGTATTCATGGTGCTACAAATTTAAGTGTGAGGTTCAGGTTAGTTCAGGTTAGTGTATAGCAAACAGTATTGGAAATACCAAAATCACTTGCAACTGATATTGGCCTTTTCCCGCTTCTTTTGGCGGTGCTATATAAATTTTATAAAATAACTCTAAAGAATAATGTATATTTTCCTACTGCGTATTTAATCATACGGAAAATCACAAGAGCTTTTTTTATCGGATAAACTTTTATTTTTTACGAAAACTAGATTGCTTAGAAATTTAACGAGAACAAACAAAATAATAAGAACGCGACAGCGAAGCTGGAGCGTTTCTATCTTTTACCGTTTGTTCGAGTTTAAATTGCTAAAAAGTGATCTAGTTTGAGTTTAAAAAATAAAAGTTTAACCGATCTTAAAAAAAAGATCGAGTCATTTTTAACTAGAGAAATTCACGAATTTTGGCATGAATAGATACTAACAAAAAATAATACTTCACTAAAAAAATGTTTAACAGCAACAAATTAATTTGTTACCCTATGGCAGGTTGCCGAGCAATGAGAAAGAAAAGCTACTCGATTTTGAGCTGGAGAGGTTTTTACCATTTAATTTTTAGCTGGAGAGGGTTTTATCGCAATAAAAAAGGATGCACCATTCTTATCCACGTCAAAGTGATAAAAATGCAAATGTCAAGCATCTCATAAATATTACATGTTCGGCATGATTGCTTATTTCAAATTCTTAGATGATAATATGCATTGTCTACATAGAAAGGATCATCTACATTTTATTTCAACCGTTCTTTTACTAATTTTTTATATCCAAACTTTTTGATTTTAACGAACAAATTGAACTTGCATCTGGAAGATGATTTGTCTTGAAAACCGGTATTGAAAATAATAAAACTCTTTCTCGGATCACGCTTTTTTTTTCTGATATTGCAAATATCTACATTTTTTCTAACCTCCCTAAAGTTTGACCCCTAATTATTTGTATTATATGGAGACGTTGAAATACTATATTATGCAACTGTTCACCTAAATATATTTTGTAGCAATCTTTCTTATGTCTGGTTTCTCAACATTTGATGTTATTTAATCGATGTCTACTCGTAAGATAAAGTTATCGCGCCAACGAATCGATCATTTCAAAAGCCACATAAGTCGACATTGTTTGACAAAAATGGTGTTTTGCCATGAAATTACTTTTCAGGGGTATCCGTTATATGTAAAAATCACACCGTTGAGACAAATAAACCAACTTAAAATTTCGCTCTCGTTGCAAGAACCACATAAGTGATCGACTTATGCTGTTTGCGCACGGAATAGTCAATGCAATGTCAGCTGATTAAAATTGCGGAGATAGATGACGTCTTTTCTTTGTTTATATTCTTAGTTCACTATGGGCTGTTAGTCGATAAAGTACTTTTGGTTGTTATCGTGCATGAATTGCGTTAAAAATATGTCCGATAGTTCAACTAATGAAATGGAAGAGCTACCGAAACTTTAAAAAAGGGACAGCGACGACCAGAGACATGCCAAAGGTGTGTGATCAAGAATGAAAAAGTTAAAGGCCTTGCACATTTAAACTGGAAGGGAGAGGTTTTGCCAGTACGTGCACGTGCTACCGGAACCATTAGCGGGTATCTCAATTTTTAAGTTTATTAAAACAAAAATAATGGGATATTTTATTGTTGCAGGTGTAAAATGGTATGGTTTAAACACCTAACTCAAGATGATTTTGAATTTTGCATAAGTAAAATGAATAAATTTCAACATAAAAATGTACAAGGTATTTTTCTGCGACAGCTCATGAGAAGATACCTGTAAAGGGTTACGGAGCACGTAAAGAAGGAGCAAAACCAAAAGAATATGCTTTTAAATATTTTGTTTTGATAGAGAGAGAAAAGAAATTGTATGTAAAAAAGCCTTTATCTCTATTCATGAAATTACAGAGAACCTTTGTAGACGTCTTTGCGACGTACTTAGTCGACCACAAACTCCTCATGATAAACGGGGCCAATATTTCAAAGCTAATACGATACCGACTGAAGTATTAACAGCAATGCATGATCATGCTCTTGATTTTCCTTGGAAACGAACACATTATTCGGGCAAAGATGCTGAATATTTAGACGCACGTTGGATGTTAAAACCATGCACGTTTTATTTAAAACAAAGCATCCAAACTTAAAAGTCGGCGATGCTTTTTACTTTCCGAAAAATAATATGAAGGAGTTGTACCAATTTTCACATAATTATCCAGGTCAAAATAAAAAAAATACTAAATTATCTTTGTTCCCAAAATTCCTACCCACAGGTTGAAACCAAAACGATGTTGGTGTCTAGCCATTTTGTACAACCGTGGATTTTCTGTGGATCAATAATGCGTATTTCTTCTGTTACAGATTCCGTTGTTGGTTATCATACTTTAATCAGAAAATAAAATTTTATTGACGAAATTTTCGTCGTTTTGACATTACCTAGTGTACCATTCGCAAAATACCCTTCGCCTCATGTCGTCTCCCGGTTTTAGTCCTTGGCAGATTCGAAATTTGTACGGGTGATATTTGTTCTTACGCAAAATAAAATGTGCCGTAGATTTTGGCGTTCCACTTACTTTCTCAATGTTTCTAACTGATGTTGTAGGGTCTTCCGTTACAGCTAATGCTACATTATTTTGAATTTCCTCATTTCATGGTTTGTTTCTAGTAACAACTGCTTTATTAAATGACCCATACTGCAATAAATTGGCAACAATTCTTCCAAACATCTTTTTATTTAGTTGTAATTTCTCTGGGTAATTATTTAAATACATTTGCTCAGCTTCTCGAGTATTTCTATGGCATAAAATGTAACACTCTAACATATCAAACTTTTCCTCAAAAGAATAATGTACAACCATTTTTAAACGAAGTGAAAGACCTCGTACCTAATTAAATTTTGTTTTTATTATCTCTTGACAAATACAAACCGTTTTTCAAAAATAACACATTATTTTTCAGTCCGAGGTCATTAATTTTTCCCGACGACCAAGATTTTGGTGCAATAAAAAAAAGTTAAATATATAATACTATATACTATACCGGGTGTTGCATCGTCGAGCGGGACATAGGAAATCCCATGTAATTTTAAATGGGGTCAATTATTGGCTTCCCTAATTATTTTAGAGAAAAATTCTATTTAGGTTTATTAAAGAGCACTAAAACCCACATTCAAAAGAATAACTTTAGATATTTTTGATGAGCCCGTTTACGGGTTATCGCCGATTTCTTTTTAACTATTTCTCCTTTTTATGGCCCCGTATTTGCGGGCACCAGTCAAGGTAAAAGATGACTGTCAAATAAAGTTGTCATTTTGAAATGTGTGCTTTATTGTTATAAAAACTCGTAGATCGAAAATATTAGCCATGAATTACACTTCTGAAGAAAAAATATTGATGATTAAATGGTATTATCAAGGAAATAGTTATCAAAATGTGTCAGACATGTTTGCTGCTCTGTATCCGAATAGACCGATACATGCAAAATCTACAGTCGAAAGGGCTATCAAGAAATTTGAGACAAAAGGCACTGTAATAAATAACTGCAGATGTGAAGAAAGGCAGGAACAAAGAAGAGATGCAAGAAATGATAGGGACTTGCAAGTTTTATTGTGCGTGGAAGAAAATGATGGGAAGATCAGCACAAGGAAACTTGAGGATGACATATGATTAGATCACACCACAGCGTTACGAGCTTTGAAACGACATAAATATTATTCATACAAATATGACAAGCACCAAGAGCTAAGAGATAGGGACGAAATACGACGACAGGAGTTTGGTTTTGGTATGATGGAAAGAGCAAACATGGATAGGGAATTTTTAAAAAACATTTGTTGCACTAACGAATGCACATTTACCTTAAACAATGAACCCAATGTTCAAAATTATCGATATTGGAGCAAAGAAAACCAACACAGGTTTGTGGAAACAAGGACGCAATATCCACAAAAAGTTAATGTATGGGCTGGGATTTTCGGAGAAAATATTATCGGGCCATTATTTCTTACACGAAATTTAAATGCAGAATATTTTTTGGAACTACTTGAAGATCATATTTTACCTACTTTACATGATGCCGCCAGGGAAAATCAGGAAGTTTGGTACCAAATGGATGGCTGCCCGGCACATAGTACCCTGGCTGTCCGGGAATATTTAAACCGTGCTTTTAATGGAAATGTTATTGGCTTAAATCATACAGTAAATTGGCCAGCCAGGTCTCCTGATTTATCGCCAAATGATTTCTTTCTCTGGGGCCATTTAAAAAACAGGATATACAAAGATAAAAAATACCCAAATCTAGACGAGTTAAAAAATGCTATTTCTGCCGAATGCAATAGAATTTCAGTTTACCAACTAGCGAATGTAAGAAGAGAATTTTATGATCGCCTCGGTTATTGTCTAGCAGTCAATGGAGGAATATTTGAACATCTTCTTAAATCCTAAAGTTCTAACAATTTAATAGTACCTACCTATTAATTAGTAAAATATTGAAACATGTAAAATGTCATAATTAACCTTGTAATTGGATACTTTATTTTAGTTTTATTCAGATTAATTTGTACTCATAAATACACCTTTAATATTTTCGATGTACGAGTTTTTATAATAATAAAGCACACATTTCAAAATGACAACTTTATTTGACAGTCATCTTTTACCTTGACTGGTGCCCGCAAATACGGGGCCATAAAAAGAAGAAATAGTTAAAAAGAAATCGGCGATAACCCGTAAACGGGCTCATCAAAAATATCTAAAGTTATTCTTTTGAATGTGGGTTTTAGTGCTCTTTAATAAACCTAAATAGAATTTTTCTCTAAAATAATTAGGGAAGCCAATAATTGACCCCATTTAAAATTACACGGGATTTCCTATGTCCCTCTCGACGATGCAACACCCGGTATATAATTTAATACCTTTATTATTGAACCGTTTTTTTGTCTTGTGAAAATTTAACTTTTTTGCCATAAGTGCTTTTTGAAATGAGCGATTCTACTTTACACTGGTTTCTAAATATGTATAAGTCACATGTAGAAATATCTATAATTTATCTATAAGATAACAATCGAATCTTAGTTCTTGCATCATACTGTCAATAAAAATAGTAGACAAGGTTTAGTTGCTCGAAATAGGGTTAATTCAGAAAAAATATATAGATGGAGCTTGAGTAATTAGTTAATAATATACTATAGTAGAAAAGGTTTAGTTGCTCGAAATAGGGTTAATTCAGGAAAAATATATAGATGGAGCTTGAGTAATTAGTTATTATCAGTGAATCATTTCTATTACAAATTGTTTCTATATTATTTATAACTAACTCTATTCATATATTCTTCATCTGATCATTCTGATAAACTAGAATATTCCATTTTATTCCCAGGGAGTACTGTCTGTATTGTTTTAAAATTAAAAAAAAAACACATTTCTATCAACACAAAAGACTTTGGTTAAAAGCAAAAGTAAATCTATGACGCTTGCGTTATGTTATAGGATAGATATCTTATATGTATATTTATATATAACTTATGCAATAAATGATGATGACATATTTACTCTTCCAGTTGAGCAATGTTCTTTACTCCCTTTCTTTGTCGATCTTCTTTTTTGTAATATCTTCATATAGAGTTGTTATTCGGCTTAGCTAATTCACGGTATGCTTTCGCTTTTATGTGGGTTTTGAATTTATAAAAGTTTCTGGGTGTCTTGGTTATCAACTTCAGGGTGGGACCAGTCACGGGGTAGTCTGTATATTCCCTGGTGGGGCGCGTGTGTATGTGAGTTTGCTATTAGTATATTGTCCGATATACAGAACGAAAAACTGGTTTATTGTGCCCATGTGCACGTAATTGTGCAGTACTCTTGTATGTGTATGTCTTGGTGCGTCTGCTATTATTCGTAAAATTCTGTTTTGAAAAATTTGCAACTTTTTAAATCTCGTCTTGTTTACTGTACTTACACCGTATGTCAGTACTGGTCTAATTAATATGTTGTAAATGTTTATCTAGGTCCTGTTATTTATTCTATTGTTCTTATTTACCAAAGGGTACATTGAATTAAGTTTGTGCGCAAGCTAACTGGTGGTCAACATTGTCAAGACTTGTCAAATAGTGGAGAAATTTAATATTAAGATTATAAGCAGTTTATTGGCTTCATAACTCTAATTAACAAATATTTGGTGCTTGAGAAACCGGGAATTAGACCAAAAACCCAAGTTTACCTCGATTTTTTACAGAATATAGTTCTGAAAGGGTCGCATTTCTTTTGTTTCATTTTCACACTTTTGAGCAAGTCTTCAGTCTTTGGCTTTCTTCGTTTACATTTCTTTCATTTCTTGGATGTTAGTATACTGATATCCTTTTTTTCGCAAACAACTTTCTGTATAGTCCTTAAACTAACTTCCAATGTTGTTACCTGAATATTGATGGATGAATTTCAATTTTTAAAATAATCATCAATAATTTTCTTAACTCGGACGTGTAACAAATCAGAGAATTGTTTCTTGTTTTTATGTTAGACTTTCAAACTCTCAGAGAATTGTCATTAACTCGACTTTGAAACACAACAAAAAAATCATTTTAAAATACATCTGGTCATCTCGTGACCTAATCACCAATCGCATTACTTCACGGGCACGTATCGGCAAGGTGTTTTTGTTTATCCTAGGCTTATTTGGTTTTACTATAGGTGTTTTTTAAGGTATCTTTGAACAAAACAATATAAAAACAGAACATGCCTTTTTTAAATCATTCCTAAAACATTTTTTATGAGTTATTTGAAATGATAATAACAAGCACTCTATAAGTTTTATTCTTTATACAATATTAATGTGAAAAGTGAATATGTTTTAAAAAAGTTAATTAATTTATCTGTTTTAAAATAAACATGTCTCCTTTAAGCGAAAAATGCCGAAATATATTTCAGTTAAATGGCGAATTTAAATAAGCACAGACTGATATTTTAACAATTTATCGAAAACAAGCGTAAACTGTTTAAAAGATCTAAGAATTTGACGAAAAATCCAAGGAAATCATCATGTCTCTGTAAACGCAGAATACCAATTTTAAATTTAATTTGTGAATAAAGTTTAAAAGTAGATACCGAGATACAAGCGAACAAAGGCACAGAACGGCAATTTCGGAAACTCCTTTATATAAACTGGCTAAGTTGAGTAGGCTGCCACATTGCCAGATCCAGACAAACATTTGTAAATATTTAACTTTTTTAATGTTATTTTTTCTATTTTTGTTTGCCCTTCGGTCGTATTTTGTTACGTTTGAAAATGGCTGAAACCTAAAGAAAATTTCTAGCGTTTATTTAATTAGCACGTTAACGGTCAATGACCTTTATGCATAAGCAGGTACTTTGAAAATTATTCAAATATGCCCGGCGTCTTCATCAAAATAATATTAGGGTATAAATGTGTTCGGGTAACAGTGCTTTCCGTCGAATTTGCACGTGCAAGTATACAAAGTGCTTCTAATTGCCAAGTAATAATTTTATTTCATTTTGATTCATTGGTGAAAGCAATGAAAGTATCCATATTTGTTCGCCTTGCCACTCATTGTGATATTAGCTGTACATTTATCAGTTGAGATGAGCTGTTTGCTTGGTATCGGCGGCTGAGTGTAACAAATTATTTCGGTCTTATTTTTATACTTGACAAATAATATACTATACATATGGTACGCCGCTTCAGTTTGTTGCAACGCGGTATCCGTATGCCAAACGTCAAGCTCCTTGAGAGGGACAATCCATGGGCGTACCACGAATATTGGGAGAAAACAGCAATAAAGCAGTTTATTTCGAAAAAAAACTGCCAAATCTTCAACATTACAAAGTAGGTCTAATAATACCACCACTTTTCAATTTCCAACTAATTGTCTTTGTAGGATATACTCAATCCATGCTTTTGTATTTAACAACACCACGCTTGGGCCAAAAGAAACCTGCAGCCACTAATTCTAATATCATTCCACACTTGAACCACCGCGATGTAAATTCAAATTTCAAAATCTGCTACGATTTTTTTTGGCGAAAGTACTAAATTGATTTTGTTACATAACTTAATATTTTAGACAAGCATAACCTATAAGTTTCTTCACGTTTATCTTTGAATAAACAAAAAACTACAGGTATATAGTGTCCGCTAAAAAATCCCAATTTGCTAAAGAATTGTTTGAAACATTTTTTACAGTAAGACAAGTTCCATCCATACAAAGAATTTACTGCACGAATAATAATCTAAGTAAGAACTGCACGAAAATATCACTAAGTTGATCGTTTAAAACTTTGCGATAGTCCGTCCTATTACACTATTCTCCTCTATAACTGGTTGGCGAGGTTTTTTCTTTATGGGAGACGATGGCAACTTCTCGGGATTACTTGCTTTTCTGTCTTTATCTTCGTTTCGAATTTTTTTAATCACACCGATATCGATACTTGCTCCTGCGTATATATCGAAACCCTGTCTAATTTTCGTTCAACGTCAAATTAAATGCGTTATTTCTGTCTTTCATATCACAAGCATTATAAACATTAACCATAATTTCACAGTGCAAAGTTTTTCACGACTATTTCACTAGAATGTTTTACACTGGCAAAATATCATCGCAACGGCCTGGCAAAATTACTACGTGGACAAAATTCACATGTGATTTTTACAGCGACAAAATTTTAATATTTGATCAAAAGAAATTTTGTTACCTATATAAAATTTTCATCACGGCTAGTGATTTTGTCAAAAATGTCATTCGCGAAATTGCCAAGCAACAAACTTTCATACCTTTCGAAAATTTTGCCGACAAAATTTTTTCTCTTGTGATAATATACAGTGTGGCCCACTAAGTGTGCAACAAATGGGAAACTTCTTTGTTATTGGTTTCTCAGAAAATTTTATTCCTGATAAAAGTTGGTGCATGTCCGATAACCATTTCAGGTGTACTTAAAATGGCTTTAAGTCAAATAGGATACAGGGTAGGGCAAAAAATATGAAGATCGTTCAAGAGTAAAGTACCCTCATTTAAAAAAAAAAGGCAAA
Source organism: Polydrusus tereticollis (assembly GCA_963920685.1). Lineage (NCBI taxonomy): Eukaryota > Metazoa > Arthropoda > Insecta > Coleoptera > Curculionidae > Polydrusus > Polydrusus tereticollis. Next base: position 123,847,285 of record OY987327.1, read on the forward strand.
AGGGCATGAAGAAAAGTTGTTTAAAATAAAAAGTTATACTCAGATTTAAAATCATAGTCTCCTATCTCAAATATAAAATTTTTTAAGATAATTCGATGTAACCCCCGTATTATTGGTATTTCTATTATTCAACTTATGTCCATAGTTAACTTAAGCAAAATAAATCAGATATGCCTAATTTTTTAAATATTTGTCAAATCAGTACTAATTTAATTAATAATTATCTTTGTTTTTTAAGCAACCTTCCCTTATATTTTAATATATGATATTTACTCGAATATAAATACTTCATTAATAAAACGCCTATATCAAATATTTTTTATCTAACGCCCAAAAAACTATATTTTATTTTTTTATTGAAATATCAAAGAATAAGCCCGGTAACGTAATATTGTACTGTGCTAAACACCCTTTGGCGCAGCAGGCCATGAAAATTCTAACTAAATCAAAAAGTTATTTGACAAACTGTTTGTTTTTATGTCAAAGAAATATTGATATTGTAAGTTGAATTAAACTTTTTATTGTATTAAAATGCCCCCAGCGTTTCATCTTACATTAGTTGAGAAGGCAGAGTTAGTTTTAATATGTGGAGAAAATTACAAAGCTATGCGTGAGGGTGCAGATATTTTTAATGAACGCCATCCAGACAAAGTAATTCACTACTCAACCGTAAGTAGGATTTTAAGTTTTTTCAAACAGACGGGATCATTGGATTATAATTACAAAAAAGAACGTGTAAAAACCATGTGCACCGAAGATAGGCAGCTTGATGTACTTCAGGCAGATCCAATATACAATACAATACAAGATCCACCCAAGAAGTTTTCGAATACACAGGAGTGAAAAAAAACATCTGTAAAGCGCATACTTAAAAAGAACAAGTATCGTGCCTACAGGCCTAAATTTGTATGTACAGTACATTTCAAGAAAGAGACTATGATTTGCGTTTTGATTTTTGCATATGGATTCAAGGAGAAATAGAAGAGAGGAGAGATTTTAATCGGCACATACGTTTTTCAGACGAATCCACTTTTACTACAAACGGTGTTGTCTCGTCGCAAAATTGTAGGTGGTGGTGAGAAGAAAATCCTAATTTTGTAATTGACATTAGAAATCAGTATTACAAAAAAACAAATGTTTGGTGTGGGATACTAAATGACAAGTTAATTGGTCCATTCTTCTTTAGAGATAATTTGACTGGCAATAGATATCTAAATTTTCTTCAGAATGTATTGGGAAACTTTATAGATAACTTACCGTTAGAAGAACGACACAAGCTATGGTTTTAACATTATGGGTGCCCTGCACATTGTGCTAGGGCAGTTACGCATTGGTTAAATGAGGTATTTGGAAACAAATGGCTAGGACGAAATACCGATCCACGGTGGCCGCCTCGTTCGCCTGATCTTACACCCCTAGATTTCTTCTTATGGGGACACTTGGAACAAAAAGTGTATAAAAACCGACCTTTCAACAGCGTTGAAGAATTGGAAAATTCTATAAGGCACCATTGCCGTAATATCCCTGCCACGGTATTGCGATCTACTCTTAGGAAATTTTATGAGTGGACGAACAGATGTATTGAGCGAGAAGGCGGACATACAGAGACACTTCGTTAGTTAATTCTTTATATTGTATTTTATCATTGTAACTGTTAAATACAATTATTATAGTTTCATACATTTCTATGGCTGTATTTCATTTTTTAACTGCCGATATTGATATTAATAAACATAAATTATCTTTGATATTTCAATAAAAAAATAAAATATAGTTTTTTGGGCGTTAGATAAAAAATATTTGATATGGGCGTTTTATTAATGAAGTAATCATGTTCAAGTAAATATCATATATTAAAATATACAGTAAGATTAAATATCCTTGCAACAGTAATAAAGTCTGGGGTTGCTTCAAAAACAAAGAAATTCAATTAAATTAATACTGATTTGAAAAATATTTAAAAAATAAGTCATATCTGATTTATTTTGCTTAAGTTAAACATGGATCTAAGTTGAATAATAGAAATACCAATAATGGGGGGGTTACATCGAAATATCTTAAAAAATTTTATATTTGAGATAGGAGACTATGATTTTAAATCTGAGTATACCTTTTTATTTTAAACAACTTTTCTTCATGCCTTTTTGCCCTATTTTTTAAGATAAGGGTACTTTACTCTTGAACAATTCTCATATTTTTTGCCCTACCCTGTATCCTATTTGACTTGAAGCCATTTTAAGTACACCTGAAATGGTTATCAGACATGCACCAACTTTTATCAAGAATAAAATTTTCTGAGAAACCAATAATAAAAAAGTTTTCCATTTGTTGCACACTTAGTGGACCACACTGTATATGAATATAATATGATATTTCAAAAATTTTCAACGAAAAGAGAAACGTCAAGAAAAATTAGCTTCATTAATAAAACACGTAGTCTGTCACCTCCACCACTGGTTCCCAGAACGAGGCTATGGAGGCATGTCCATATCAATCGCATGTACGAAATTGAATTATAAGCTTCCTCTCTGTTTATTGCTGTCAAATAAATAAAGATAGCTATGATGTTTTGTCTTTATTTAAAAGCAACTTGCTCGCACTGAACCATGCCTCCACACTCGCCTGCATACTCGTCAGCCCCTCCGCGGCCTCCTCAAGAGAAGGTGTACTGACTAATACTGGAGTATCATCAGCGAAAAGTGTGTAACTTGTATTATTGTCGCCACTTAGTGGCAGGTCATTAATATAGATCAAAAATAAGGTCGGTCATACTCGTCAGTTCCTCCGCGGCCTCCTCAAGAGAAGGTGTAGTGACTAATACTGGAGTATCATCAGCGAAAAGGGTGTAACTTGTATTATTGTCGCCACTTAGTGGCAGGTCATTAATATAGATCAAAAATAAGATCGGTCCCAAAATAGATCCATATGGCACACTAGTTGTTACTTTACTTTCCGCCGAGGAACTACAATGATACGATTTAAGCTTTTGGAGAAGGACTTCGTGAGATATACAATCAAATGGTATTTGATTAATGACGTCTTATGCCATTCCTAAAAACTAATGGAGCAGACTTTGTGTTTCATTCCTCACTTAAAAACTAATTGTTAAATTTATCTGCTCCAATTTCACAAATATTTTGGTCCTTTTTACTACAGTCTCGGTGTCTGATTATGTTTTTATGTATTTTGGTGGATTATTGGATTCTTTTTAACAAGTTTATTACAGTTTTAAATTGAATATGCAAATTTTAAATCTTGTTTGTTTTTACCCACACCACTCACCGACTGATGAGCTAGTCGTCTTGGCCCTGAAAGGCAGTGTCCCAGTCCTCCTGTGAACCACCAGACCGAAATAATTGTACCCGGTTGCATTTTTTACTATTTTCAATGCTGTAAAAAGTTGCTAGTGTACCCTTTTTTAGCATCGCAGATAGCTTTTTTATAAATTTGTTTGTATTTTTTTATATTCTAGTGCATAGCTTGATTCCTCATATTGTCTGCATAATTGACCCAACAAGTTTAGGTGTTCGCGCATATATCTTACAATATCATTAATCACCCTAATCCGCCCTAAATATATATGGTTCTTCCAGGAATAACTCATTGAAAGCTCCTATGATTATATAAATAAATTTATTAAATTTTACATCAACACACACTTCAATTTCGCTTACAAAGCCCCATTCAGGAGCAGCCATACAATAGGGAACTTTCCAATTTTTTTCTAAATCAATAATATCATCTAATTTTTCCTAAAAAGACCATTTACAAAGTATTATTCTCTAAAACTCAATAATAACTTGCTAAGAAATCTTTGCGTGAACTTTCCAATTTTTTTCTAAATCAATAATATCATCTAATTTTTCCTAAAAAGACTATTTACAAAGTATTATTATCTAAAACTCAATAATAACTTGCTAAGAAATCTTTGCGTCTCCATACTTCGCGATTGCGGCCGGTGTCGATTTCATCGTTAGCGTTTGGATTTTGGAGTGCCCTGTGTTGTTCTTGTATTGTTATTGTTTTGCGACGTATTGTAAATGTAGAGCTTTTATTGTATTATGGAAGAAAATACTCTAAAATACTGTAAGTACTGCCTGGTGCCACTTTGCAAAAGTCCGACAATAATAGCGCCTAATAAAATATTTATAGGGCTGCAACTTGATAGCGATCGCCAAACAAGATGGCTTAAAAAGTCTGTCAAATGGATATACATGATATTTCGCCAAGCTCTATTGTTCGTCGTGTCTGCGAAGGTGATTTTAACGTAAGTATTGAATATTACTTCCTCTATTACATGCTATAACTTAAATACTTGACACAATAAAGTTTAGTTTTTTTTTTTAAGTGCACACGTCAAAACTCGTATTATTCATACGATACTAAATAAATAGGCGTCTAATAGTTTCTCTTTTGCTGCAGTTAGAAGAGAAAATGGAAATGGAAAATCTGCTCAGCCTGCTGGGGTCGCAGCTCTCAAACGAGTAAAGAGCCAGCTATTGAGGAAGCTGTCGCTTTTAATTTAACCTCAACCCATCCTTTGAAGGACCAGAGCAACAAGAAAGGGGTCAAATTATGAAGGTGATAATCACTAAAAGGAACTGCACGCAAACCTCTAAACTAACTGTCCCTAAATAGTTGTGTGTGAGTTAGTCCATCACTTCCTCGTATATTATATAAACATATCGGAACTTTGCCAGGACTAAAGGGAGATACCTATTTGACAGATACTTAATAGTAAATCTAGCTCAAGCAGTTTTCTAACTAAAAAACGTAAGTAGTGCACACTCGAGTGAACATTACGAAGGAGATAAATATATTAGTGAACGTGATTCTTTATCGATTTGTGAAACACTACAGAGAGAGAAACATATAATGGATTTAAAAGCTTGGCATTTAAGTGTTGCATTTTATACTCTACAGTTACTTCAAAGTTGTAAGTTACCAAATAAATACATTATATATTTGTAACTATAAGAAAAATTAGAACGGGACATTCATTTGTTTTACTTAGCGACGGTTTTGGCATAAGTAAGAGTTACTCTTCAAGAATATTTGCAAAATAGTTGCCACACGTAAATAGATAAGGAAATGTTTATTTTCACCCAACGACGATAATCGCTTTATCGTCATTATCGCCTAATACTGATAGAGTAAATTTAAATCTACCACTAGCATTATTTCGAGCTCGATACAGCAATGTTTATGAATTAAAGATTGTTTAGGAATTGGAATTAAGAAGCCTGCATTCAGATACTGTTAAACACTCTTTAACATGGTCACAGTTTAAGAAATAATGTAATACTACAATATATTTAATTTGTTGTACTCCTGATGGCATTAAATGTAAATTTCATTGTGATGTAAGTTTTTGCTTTGGACCATTTAAATTAAAACAGATTTTAAAAAACTTTAATGTATGCCAACTTTTGTACTTACTTATTTGCTTTAACACCACGGGCTTCTCCAATAGAGAAACTTTCACTATTTTTAATTTTTTTCCTACCACAAACATATCAACGAAGGGTGTCGGATTGGCCTTGGAAATACCCTTTTATAGTCATAGTTATTTAGGTATAAATTAAACAAGCCAATCTATAAGCTAATTATCAAACTAAAACTAAAGCTGCATAATATCGTAAGATTAACAAAAAAAAACTAAGAAGAACGTGAACCACCAACGCTACAAGTCACTTGTGGCTTGGACGTCGAACGCAAATCAGATCTAATTTAATAATTTGAATTTTGCCGCATCTTTAGTTCCTTATAGCAACCATTTCGGACAAAAACAAGTTGTTTCTTTTGCTAATATAGGTAATATTTTAAATTTTTTGTCAATTTTCCTATTGTGGAATGTTAACAGACTTGTTGTTGACTAACCTGTGTCAGAGGCCTACAAATTTTTTTAGCCCGGATAAAATTGTCTGATTTCTCACTCAAAAGGCCTTTAAGTAACTATCCCAAATGATCCCAGACATTAGGGTCTATTACTGCTGCAAGAGCTACTAGAAAAATTTACAAAAATGTGGTCCAGACAGGCTGTGCCTCTAGTTACCTCATTTATTATCTTATGCAGACCAAAACTGCCTATGTCGCATAGTCCATGAGCACTTGAGCAGTGTTTCCCAAACAGTTTTATGCCCTGACCCGGTAATTTTTATGCTTCATCTTCGTGGCCCACCAACAAATTTTTAACTCTTCTGGTATATAAATAGGCAAAATACAACCCATTTCAATGTCCACTTATAAGTATGTATACTACCTATGATACTACCTACTATATTAATCAAAATGAAAAATTTTAATTAATGTAAGATGGCCGCCAATGTAGATTACGTTAACAAAAGTTTATTGAAATCGTAGCAGTCTGATTTTGTACAGCCCGAGCATTTGCATCCAGTCTTGGGAGGCGATTTTCTACAGGGAGTTTTCGCGCAGCCTGAGCATTTGAAGGAGACAATGCTATGACCCGGTTTTTTATTTTCGTGGCCCGGTACTGGGTCCCGACTTGCGCTGGGCGATATTGAAAATTTAATATGAAATATCGATATTTAAAAAAATATCGATATAGTCGATATATTCGATATAGTTAATATTTTAAATATCGCTATTCAACGAATCGATCCACCGAATTCTTGCCCACCCCTACCCTAAACCATTTTCAGGTTTATTATTTTACTTTTCGTGAATCTGTCAATTTTTTTATTGTATGTATATTGAAAACAATACTGTACTAAGGAAACTGAAATACTATACGAAAATTTTGGCAGGATGGTTGTATGTTTAACAGTTTGAGTATTTAAACATAATACTACCGTTAAATATTATAACAAAACAATCAAAAACAATATGTACATTTTATAGGTACATAGTGTACATAGGTAATTACTAATTAGTGGAAGTGTATGAAGATCGGTAGTTGGGAAATCCCAGTCATACACACGCGAAATCTCTGATTTTGTGTCAATATTGGCGAATTTACGTTTATATGAACTAGGATTAAGAGAGATTCAAAAGACATACATACACAACATATTTTATCAAATTGGGACTCGTCAAAAATTTTGTAAAACGTTTAACCAAAGACGGTTCTGCTTTTCAATACCTCAAGCTAAGTCATTCATCATTAGGGTTTTTTAAGTATAGTCAATGACTTTAACTTCTGTTTGTTTATATTATTGCTTCATCAGCGGGTCTTCCATGGGGGGTTTGTTATTGAACAATTGGTTCTTATTGAGCTGAAAGTGAGGGCGTTAGGTTGAAAGTGAGTGGGTTACAATTAACCCTCCACTGCAACCGAATGATCTATTGTGGCTCCTCTAAAGAGGGCGTATTCGTGGGTTCCAATATTAACATTAAGTCAGCCAGTTCAAAATAACTTCACATTTCCAGCCAAAACATCATTGAAGATCTCAGTAAGTACTTTAGCTTGTCCTACCGTTTTATCTGGAAACTAAGATGTGATGGAAAACTTTTTTTTATATATTCCTATTATGTTAGTAGTAATAAATGATCACATAGTAAGAGCGCAGATAATTTTAAAAGTGTAAAATTTGTTGAGTAGTGTTATTGTCAAAGGTCAATATAAATATAATTGAAATTCTGCAAAAAGGAACCAGGTATATTTTAACAACAACAATGGTATATCAATATTTTATTTACTAATATCCGTATATCGATGTTTTAATTTTTAAATATCGAAATAGCGATATTCCATATTTTAGTTTTTAAATATATCGATATATTGAAATATCACATATCGATATACTGAGATATCGAATATCAATATTTTATTTTTTAAATATCATAATTCGACATATCGTATTTTTGCCCACCCCTAGTCGCGACCAGCCATTTGGGAATTTCTGTCCTAGGGAATCCCCCTCCGGTTGGTATCAAAATGCACGTTGAAGTCACCAGCTAAAATGATGTTTTCCTTCATGGTAATTCTTTGAGGGCCCTCTTCGAAAGGGTGGTCAAAAAGGTGTCAAAATGTTCGTGGGGCGACCTATGGATTACTAAGATATATAATTTAATTTTTTTTATAAATATATACTACATTGCTCACAGCATTTTTCTATGTTAAAATTGTATACAAAATCCAAAGCATCTAAATTCTTATTAGTAAAGATTGGACCCCCCTCCCCCGGTACTTTAAAATCTGGCGGAGTAGCTCCCCAAGTTGTATTCTCCCAGTTTAAGCGTCATAATTTCCTGCGACAAAAGCCAGCTCACTCACACAAACTATGTCTATGTCTTCATCGAGGATATATGCTTCCATTTCCTGGTGTTTAGTTCTTAGGGATCTAACATTTGCATGTAGAAATTTTCTTCTTTTCAAGGCGCTCTTACATCTTAGTTGAGGTTTGATGTGTTGTTGTTTTGCAGATATCATTGGCTGGCGCTGAAGGTCCGAAAACGATTCACTGAGATACATCTTAGCCAGAGGCCAGACATTATGTATTCCTTTTTTTTTATTATAGGAAACTACCATTTTGAAGGAGCTACATTGTTTTTCTTTTAAAGTCTGCAGGTGCGAACTTCTTTGAAGTTTTTGCTTTTTATGTAATTTATAATTTCCTGGCTTTTAACATCTGGTGCAAAGCCCGAAATAAATATGGAAGCCATTATTGCGAGCCCTGTATGGGCCAAGGACGATATATTAAACAATATCTAATAAAATCTAAAATATCTTAATTTCAACAATATTTATTTAAATTTTCTCTTACCTAAGCAAAAATATTTTTTCATAATTCATAATATAAAATATTTTTACAACATGGCACCATTCACAATTCAACCTGCAAGTTTACTCCGTTTTCAATTTTGAAATGCCTACTCTTATCTGGTTGTACTCGTTAATTTAAGACAACTCCAAGTTCGAAACGTCTGTAGACGCCCGAAACATGCAAGGAACATAAAAGCCCTGTTTATTATTATATTTTGTGGATGAAGACTTGTTTGTTTTATTTACATTATTGTAATAAAGTTGTAAGTACTTTAAAAATTCGACTTCGACCTGTGTACAATAAATTCAAGCCAATATTGTAATAATTAATAAAAAATAAAAAATTTAAAAAAATTAAAAAAAAAAGATAAAAAAAAGGATTCTTAATTACTTTATTTTATCTTAAGATGTTGTTGTTGATATTTTTATTAATTAATTACTTGGGTCACCACGGCCACTCAGTTTTTTAATTCGCTTGAGAGCTAAGGTCGTAGATTTAATTCAGATAAGATTTTTGGGCGCCATCAACCAGAGGGGTTGAAAAAGATTATAAAGAAAAGAGTAAATAGAGTATTTAGTTCCCTAGCCCTGAAAGAGAAAGCAGTATGAATAAAACAATTATTTTAATCAATTCCTATTTTATTAATTAAAAGAATAATATTTTCCAACTAACACCCATTTTATTCATATAGGAAGAAATAAACATAACATAGAAAAAGAATTTGAATAAAAGGCTAAGCAACTAAATCAGAGAAAGAAGATATAAAAAATAACATAGAAAAAGATATGACATGAGCTAGACAGCTCCACTAAAAGATATATTAGATCGTAGGAAATCAAACAGAATAAGAAGTGAGGATTCTTTCTAAACACCCAATAATAGGAGTCAAATACTAAATAAAGCTTTGAACATAATTAAAGTGTAATTACTTTAAAGGTAGTGACCAAAATAAAACAGAATTTAAATTTAATGTAAACTAAATCAAATTATAGCATTCATTATGCCAAAATTGAAAATAAAATATTCTTTATAGTAAAGTCAATGAAAGGTCAATTGAAGCACTTACGATGCCCCAAAATTTGGTTATGATCCCTTGAGAAATTTATGATAACTTCAAGGTTATGTAATTAAAGACATTTACCCTTTTGCCCAAAATTCAAAGTAAAGCAGCATTTAGGGCAACGTCAATATAAAGTCATATACTTATATATATAGCATTCTCTACGCCAGAATTTAAAGTGAGTTAGAATTTAGAATCAAATTCATAAATAGTAATATCACTTCCAGGTTATACTAATAAAGACATTTACCATGCCCTATTCCAAAATAGAATTGGGAAACTTAAAACTTTAGTTATGTTCCCAGCAAAAAAGGCTTAGGGGTGAAGATAAAGATTATCTAGCTAAGTCTAACTAATAGATATAACCAAAACCTGGAATGACCAAAAAATACATACTGATGGTAACTAAAATATCTGGGTCAGTAAGTAATGCATTCAAAACCGAGATTATCAGTCTCTTATTAACCCGCTCAAAACAGATATAGATATATCCCTTACGAGGTTAAGTCCAATGAAAAGGTTACCGATATAGGAATATCTCAACAAATTCATAGGGATATCTTAATAAAATTAAGTCAAAATAGAGAAAATTACAGCTATAGAAATAACTCAATACTCTATAGGGATTTCTTAATAAAATTAAGTCAAAATAGAGAAAATTACAGCTATAGAAATAACTCAATACTCTATAGGGATATCTTAATCACATTAAGCAAAAATAAAGAAATTACAGATATAATATCTCAATAACTTTAGTGCGAAAATGCATACTTCCTGAGGAAGTTCTAGAATAATACTTAAAAATTAAACATTTAACCGCTACTTCTGTTAGAAAGTAAGACTTACGTTTTTTGTTTAATGTAAATCTCAATTTAAGATAATTAAAATAAACATCTTATACTCCTTGACGAGCAAAAGTTAATTTCATAAATCGAAACTAGCCTGTTCCAGCTAGGTAAGCATAAAACCTACTAGGGATTAATATGCAAATGAATTTACAATAAATAGACCAACCACTCAAGCATTCCTTGACGAGGGAGGTTTCGGTCTTAAATTGAAAACTAAGTTTTCGTATGATACAAGATAGGTAGTTTAGGCAATATATACATTACTGGAGTGACCCATCCACTTTAAGCGAAATCTACAAGAATTTACAACAGTCTTAAGCGAAGCTAGGGTAATTATACACTATACATCAAAATATACAGAGGGAAGAATATACAAATATAATACAGTCTACCAAATCACCACATAAAAGGTTTATAACATAGGAAATTAAGTTAAGGTTAACAAATTGACTTTTAGTGGCTATCAGTCATCAAATAAAAAAGGTTAAGTCCGGTAAGTGTGGCATTGTGCCAGTCAAAACGTTACAAGTGAATAAAAAGGAGGCATTTTAGCAATATAACAGAAAAAGGTGGCTCTAGGCCCATTAATAGTACATTACGAGTGATTTAACTGAAGTACAGAGGTGAAATTATCCTGAATTATTGGACACATGAAATTTACTTATTCAAACTCAAAAGAAGGGTTTTTTGGTGTTATATCTTATGAAATTTAACAAAAATTAGTCGGAAGTGGTGTTAGTGCAGTAAACAAGGAGAAAAAATATGCTACTTAGCTCATGTAAGGCAGGACTCTAGCAGACAGGCACGACGGATTATGCATCAACCTCCAGCATCAGATCAATGTGGACGGTTGACCATACAGCACGTCGGGGTGACCGGCACATGCACCGAAACAGGAACTTCATCCAAAATGACACCCCCACTCGTCTTGGCCTCTCTAAGACATACATCCTCCATTCCAGGCATGGGATCCATAGCAGGGTAAAGAATTTAGAGGAAGACTCCAGGTTACGAATACTGACTAAAGCACTTTCAACACATGGCTAAATCCATGTAAAACGTAGAAAATAGAAGTAGAAGGTAGTAAAGGTAGAAGATAAAAGATGTAGGAGATAAAAGAACCAGAAGATAAAAGAAAAATAGACGGTAATCGAAGTAGATAAAGGAAGTAGAAAAAGAAGTTGATAAAAGAAAAATGAAGAATAATGAAGGATAATGAATAACGACAAATGAAGAATTATGAAGGATCATGAAGGATAATAAAGAATAATAAAGAATAATAAATAATGAAACCTAAAACAAAACGTGGACATTAGGACGCCATTTTGTGAAACCCAAAAATACTACTCACCAGATGGTCGGGCTTCCTACGGTCTAGGTGACGAAACAATCCCATTTAAGGCTCAAAAGACAGCTTCTGTGTTAAATTCCGATCCGGCCATTGCCAACACATATAAAATGTGAATTATTAACACAAAACCATAATTTTTATATTTTCGTCACCTGCTGTTCAAGTCTTCTGGACCGGTATTTAGAACGAACAGACCGACGCACTACGCCTTAAAGTCCTTAAATAGACTTTCCTATCCAAAAAAAACAACTTCCCACTCGTGACTCGTACTGCTTCGAAAACCCATGTGACTTCCGGAAATGACAAGTAAAGCTGGAGGGCACTTTGAACTTGAAAACGGGAATCTACTCATTTTAACCAAAAAAGCCATGAAAATAGCTGCAAGTTTGACCCGAAACTAAATGCATCCAAAATACTAGGTTAGGCAACGTCAAAAAACCCGGCAGTCATCCCAAACATGTAAAAGATAGCTTAATACCATCTGGGTGTCCGACAGCTAGTCATGCATATCGTCATATTACGGGTTGCCTATACGTAGGTTATTATATTAAGACGAATCGGCCTGGGTCTAGAACCGTTTAGACAGGGGCGTATTCAAAATTTTTAAAAAATTTAATTATTTAAATTGGTCAAAATTTGATAAAAACTCGGGCTATCTACTAACGTTGTAACAAGCACAAAAAGATTGTTACAAATACCCCCTTTCAACAAAAAATTAAAAAAAAATAAGAAATAATTCAGGACAATTGAGTACCTCTTAACGTCTAATTACCAAAAAATTTTTAGGCTACAGGTTGCCTTTACATTTGAGATACAATATACATTTCGGTTTATATTTTAGTCTTAATTACTAACTTACTAGCTATGGAAAACGGTTGGGTCTAGGGCTGGTCAGCGTCTTCAAGATCAAGACTGCTATCCAGAGGGGATTTAAGATCTTTAATGTGATACCGACCGATGCTTTTATCGTGCTCATCCTTAAGTTCATAAATGATTGGAGAAATTTTCTTAATGATTTTACATTTAATGAATTTCTTTGCCAGTTTTTTAGAAAAATAATTCCCAGCGTCAGACAAGATGAAATTTCTTTTATAGACTACGTCACCTACATTAAACTCAATATTTCTCTTTCTCAAATCATAATATTTCTTATTTCGCTCATAAGCTTTATTGATGTTTTTAATAACTTGTTCATAAACGTCTGGTAATTTAGAAAGTTCTTGAGCTAAGTTTTGTCTGTCGTCAAATTTATAGGGACAAAGATTTTTACTTTCTATGATACCAAAATAATCTCCCGTGGTAGGTAAGTTACGTCCAAAAGTTAAGAAAGCTGGTGAAAATGCAGTTGATATGTGTGTAGTGGTGTTTATAGCGTTACATATGTGGTGTACGTGTTTGTCCCAGTCACGGTGGTTATTTTCTTTAATATAGGACCTAATCGCGGTGCCTATCACTCTATTTGCACGCTCTACGTTATTTGTTTGGGGATGGTATCGGGCATTGTACCAGATGTGACCTACTTTATAACTATTCATCAGGCTGGTGAATTCTTTTGATTTAAACTGCGTACCATTGTCTACTACTAGAACTTGGGGAACGCCAAAATATATAAAAACTATTTCCTCCAGAAAGCTACAAATTTCCTTAGTCAAAGCTCGTTTCATTTTATGAATAAAAGTAAATTTGGTGAACCAGTCTATTACGACGAGCAAATAACAAAAGCCGGACCTGGATTTTGGAAAAGGTCCCTGAATGTCTATAGAAAGTAATTTAAATGGTGTGGAAATATTCTTAGGTGCCCCCATGAGACCGGCCCTAGCAAATTGAGAAACTTTCTGTTCATTACAAACCTGACAACGAGAAATATACGTCTTTATATCTTGTCTAATCCCTGGCCACCAGCATTGTTCTAAAATTTTATCGAGACACTTTTAAAACCAAAATGTGCACCTAATGGATTATCATGAAATTTTTCTAAGACTTCCGATCTTTTAATTCGTGGTATGATTAGTTTCCAATCTTTTTGGTTAATTTGAACATTGTGACTACTGGGGAAATGTTTATATAAGTTATTACCCTCTATTCGAAAAGCTGGATATTTTTGAGGATGTTTTTGTATTTTATCCCTCAACTGTGAATACCATTTATCTAGTGGAACGTTATCTATTGATGAAATTTCTGGAAAACTACGACTAAGTGCGTCTGCGACGACGTTTGAGGTGCCAGACCTATGCTTAATAACAAAATTAAATTGTGACAGCAAGATGGACATTCTAGCTAATCTACCCATGGGGTTTTCTAAACGGAAAAGCCACTGCAAGGAATAATGGTCAGTTAAAATTGTGAAAGTTGGGCCACCCTCTATATAAGACCTAAACTTTAGTACAGCGTGTACTATGGCCAAAAGCTCTTTTTCTGTAACTGTCATGTGTTTAAGTTGGTATTTTGTTGGGTGTCTCTACTAGATAAGGTTGCAAGATTTGGTGTGCGGGAACAATTTGGTTGAACCCAGCTTTCACAGTCATTATCAATTAAATTTTCGCCATTATCAACTTTATTTTGAGATATTGAGTTTAAATTAAATTGTCGTTTATACAAGTTGATGTTTTCTTGTATGTCCCTACTAAACAAGGTTTTAGGCTGTAATGTATGAGAACAGGTTGGCTAAATAGAGCTTCCAAAATCATTATTGTTACTCATATGTTGAGATACGGAATTTAATTGCGAAGCCTCCTGTGCTGGCCCACGAACAAGAACGTCAGAATGAATAATTATTTTAGGATTTTCTCCTGGATTTACTTTTTGTTCGTCGGTCGCAAAAGATACTCTACGAGAATTTACAATTTCAGGAGTTTCAGAATCGCTCTCATACGAGGTCTCTGAAGAACTTTCATCTGTGTCCTTGAAATGCAAAAGATTGACGTCATTATTTTGAGCTTTTGCCTTTAAATTGGCAATAAGAGAGGTTGTTTCCGTTATAAGTTCGGATTTGAAATTATCTTCTTCTGGGTTACCAGAAGAGATATACTCTAATCTACGTTTAACATGTAGTAAACGTGACATAGCTCTTTTATAATCAACATGTTCTTTATTGGAATTAAAAATGGTTACCAATCCTTGTAATATCACGAGTTTTCTTTGGCATATTTGTGTTTCCTGTTGAAAATCCATCGATATCGCCGGATGAGGCACGATAGAATCATCTTTCTCAGCTTTCTGTAGCTGTCGCAATAAGGATTTGAGGATGTTGACTTTTGATCCTGGATCAGCCTGGATTCCTCTGACGCAGAGTTCCCAAACCAACTCATCTTTCCACAGGTAGGTAGGGTTCATTTTAGACATTTTTCTCTAAACCAAAATGTACCTAAAAATTCCAAATACAATTAAAAAATGGTCAAAATAATATCTCTGGCCAAGCCAAAAATATAGAAATTTATGTGTTTAGAAAGATATCACTGCAAGGAAAAATGAAGATTTTTATCTGAAATGTTGTTGAAAATTTTACTTGTTACATACGACTGAGCTACCCACAAAATGTTATTCCTGGCCCCACGTTAGAGCGTCATTTGTAATAATTAATAAAAAATAAAAAATTTAAAAAAATAAAAAAAGATAAAAAAAAGATTCTTATCTACTTTATTCAATTTATGATTGTTCCTGTTACTTGTTTATTAATTAATTACTTGGGTCACCACGGCCACTCAGTTTTTTAATTCGCTTGTGGGCTAAGGTCGTAGATTTAATTCAGATAAGATTTTTGGGCGCCATCAACCAGAGGGGTTGAAAAAGATTATAAAGAAAAGAGTAAATAGAGTATTTAGTTCCCTAGCCCTGAAAGAGAAAGCAGTATGAATAAAACAATTATTTTAATCAATTCCTATTTTATTAATTAAAAGAATAATATTTTCCAACTAACACCCATTTTATTCATATAGGAAGAAATAAACATAACATAGAAAAAGAATTTGAATAAAAGGCTAAGCAACTAAATCAGAGAAAGAAGATATAAAAAATAACATAGAAAAAGATATGACATGAGCTAGACAGCTCCACTAAAAGATATATTAGATCGTAGGAAATCAAACAGAATAAGAAGTGAGGATTCTTTCTAAACACCCAATAATAGGAGTCAAATACTAAATAAAGCTTTGAACATAATTAAAGTGTAATTACTTTAAAGGTAGTGACCAAAATAAAACAGAATTTAAATTTAATGTAAACTAAATCAAATTATAGCATTCATTATGCCAAAATTGAAAATAAAATATTCTTTATAGTAAAGTCAATGAAAGGTCAATTGAAGCACTTACGATGCCCCAAAATTTGGTTATGATCCCTTGAGAAATTTATGATAACTTCAAGGTTATGTAATTAAAGACATTTACCCTTTTGCCCAAAATTCAAAGTAAAGCAGCATTTAGGGCAACGTCAATATAAAGTCATATACTTATATATATAGCATTCTCTACGCCAGAATTTAAAGTGAGTTAGAATTTAGAATCAAATTCATAAATAGTAATATCACTTCCAGGTTATATTAATAAAGACATTTACCATGCCCTATTCCAAAATAGAATTGGGAAACTTAAAACTTTAGTTATGTTCCCAGCAAAAAAGGCTTAGGGGTGAAGATAAAGATTATCTAGCTAAGTCTAACTAATAGATATAACCAAAACCTGGAATGACCAAAAAATACATACTGATGGTAACTAAAATATCTGGGTCAGTAAGTAATGCATTCAAAACCGAGATTATCAGTCTCTTATTAACCCGCTCAAAACAGATATAGATATATCCCTTACGAGGTTAAGTCCAATGAAAAGGTTACCGATATAGGAATATCTCAACAAATTCATAGGGATATCTTAATAAAATTAAGTCAAAATAGAGAAAATTACAGCTATAGAAATAACTCAATACTCTATAGGGATTTCTTAATAAAATTAAGTCAAAATAGAGAAAATTACAGCTATAGAAATAACTCAATACTCTATAGGGATATCTTAATCACATTAAGCAAAAATAAAGAAATTACAGATATAATATCTCAATAACTTTAGTGCGAAAATGCATACTTCCTGAGGAAGTTCTAGAATAATACTTAAAAATTAAACATTTAACCGCTACTTCTGTTAGAAAGTAAGACTTACGTTTTTTGTTTAATGTAAATCTCAATTTAAGATAATTAAAATAAACATCTTATACTCCTTGACGAGTAAAAGTTAATTTCATAAATCGAAACTAGCCTGTTCCAGCTAGGTAAGCATAAAACCTACTAGGGATTAATATGCAAATGAAT
Organism: Polydrusus tereticollis; assembly: GCA_963920685.1. Lineage (NCBI taxonomy): Eukaryota > Metazoa > Arthropoda > Insecta > Coleoptera > Curculionidae > Polydrusus > Polydrusus tereticollis. Next base: position 123,864,572 of record OY987327.1, read on the forward strand.
TTACAATAAATAGACCAACCACTCAAGCATTCCTTGACGAGGGAGGTTTCGGTCTTAAATTGAAAACTAAGTTTTCGTATGATACAAGATAGGTAGTTTAGGCAATATATACATTACTGGAGTGACCCATCCACTTTAAGCGAAATCTACAAGAATTTACAACAGTCTTAAGCGAAGCTAGGGTAATTATACACTATACATCAAAATATACAGAGGGAAGAATATACAAATATAATACAGTCTACCAAATCACCACATAAAAGGTTTATAACATAGGAAATTAAGTTAAGGTTAACAAATTGACTTTTAGTGGCTATCAGACATCAAATAAAAAAGGTTAAGTCCGGTAAGTGTGGCATTGTGCCAGTCAAAACGTTACAAGTGAATAAAAAGGAGGCATTTTAGCAATATAACAGAAAAAGGTGGCTCTAGGCCCATTAATAGTACATTACGAGTGATTTAACTGAAGTACAGAGGTGAAATTATCCTGAATTATTGGACACATGAAATTTACTTATTCAAACTCAAAAGAAGGGTTTTTTGGTGTTATATCTTATGAAATTTAACAAAAATTAGTCGGAAGTGGTGTTAGTGCAGTAAACAAGGAGAAAAAATATGCTACTTAGCTCATGTAAGGCAGGACTCTAGCAGACAGGCACGACGGATTATGCATCAACCTCCAGTATCAGATCAATGTGGACGGTTGACCATACAGCACGTCGGGGTGACCGGCACATGCACCGAAACAGGAACTTCATCCAAAATGACACCCCCACTCGTCTTGGCCTCTCTAAGACATACATTATCCATTCCAGGCATGGGATCCATAGCAGGGTAAAGAATTTAGAGGAAGACTCCAGGTTACGAATACTGACTAAAGCACTTTCAACACATGGCTAAATCCATGTAAAACGTAGAAAATAGAAGTAGAAGGTAGTAAAGGTAGAAGATAAAAGATGTAGGAGATAAAAGAACCAGAAGATAAAAGAAAAATAGACGGTAATCGAAGTAGATAAAGGAAGTAGAAAAAGAAGTTGATAAAAGAAAAATGAAGAATAATGAAGGATAATGAATAACGACAAATGAAGAATTATGAAGGATCATGAAGGATAATAAAGAATAATAAAGAATAATAAATAATGAAACCTAAAACAAAACGTGGACTTAGGACGCCATTTTGTGAAACCCAAAAATACTACTCACCAGATGGTCGGGCTTCCTACGGTCTAGGTGACGAAACAATCCCATTTAAGGCTCAAAAGACAGCTTCTGTGTTAAATTCCGATCCGGCCATTGCCAACACATATAAAATGTGAATTATTAACACAAAACCATAATTTTTATATTTTCGTCACCTGCTGTTCAAGTCTTCTGGACCGGTATTTAGAACGAACAGACCGACGCACTACGCCTTAAAGTCCTTAAATAGACTTTCCTATCCAAAAAAAACAACTTCCCACTCGTGACTCGTACTGCTTCGAAAACCCATGTGACTTCCGGAAATGACAAGTAAAGCTGGAGGGCACTTTGAACTTGAAAACGGGAATCTACTCATTTTAACCAAAAAAGCCATGAAAATAGCTGCAAGTTTGACCCGAAACTAAATGCATCCAAAATACTAGGTTAGGCAACGTCAAAAAACCCGGCAGTCATCCCAAACATGTAAAAGATAGCTTAATACCATCTGGGTGTCCGACAGCTAGTCATGCATATCGTCATATTACGGGTTGCCTATACGTAGGTTATTATATTAAGACGAATCGGCCTGGGTCTAGAACCGTTTAGACAGGGGCGTATTCAAAATTTTTAAAAAATTTAATTATTTAAATTGGTCAAAATTTGATAAAAACTCGGGCTATCTACTAACGTTGTAACAAGCACAAAAAGATTGTTACAATATCTTCTAAATTCAATTTTTATTTTACAAAAAAGAGCTATCAGTTATTTGTGCAAAGCTAGATCTAGAGATTCTTGTAAAACTCTATTTATCTCACAAAAAATTTTAACATTAACTTCAATTTTTATATTGGAAACAGTTTGTTTAATTCATAAAAAGCATAGAAATAGCATTAATTCACATACTTATAATTCAAGACAAACCTTTAATATATGTTTATATTCCGACGTGTCATAATGACATTATTATGGATTTCATTTTCAGTGTCAAAATGACATACTTTATAGGACTGAGTACTATAATGAAAAATAGACGCAAAAATGAAAAAATGTATTATTTACTTTTTTACCTTTTCGTGTACGATATTGACAACCTTTTTCTGGGAACACCAAGTTTTGTAATTGGCATAAGTTTTTTTATATATGCCTTTAGACTTTTCGGGCAACAAACCAACAACTGCTTTATTGGCCAATTCTTCGATTTCTGATGGCAAATTATCCATATTATATTATATAAACGTTAAAATTAAAAATTCAATTCTGACAATGACAATACAAACAAATATTTCTATAGTTACCTGGTTTTATTAAAATCAAGCTATTAGTTTACTGACGAAAACTTAAAATTCATCAAAAAAAAAACACAAAAGTCGTCGGAATATAAAATATTGTATGATATTCGGATCATAAACAATCATTATGGTACACGCCGTGTTATTAGACTCAGCTGACGCCTCGTCCAATAATACTTACGGATAGTACCATAATGATTGTTATTATGATCCTTATAACATAAATATCTATTACCTATTCCTTCTTCAAGTCTTGTAAAAAAATCCATAATTTATGATTCTAAAAAGATTTTTAATAATCTTCCAGATTTTATTAAAAAAATGTTAAGAATTTATTATTGCAAAAAGCTTACTATACTCTAGATGAATATTTTGGTGATACTCTGTCATAATTATTTGCATTTTTTTTTTTATTCTGATATTTTAAGTTTTACTATATTATTATACTTTATTGTTAATTTAATTAAAAAAAAGGCTTTGTCGATAAAAATAATACTTTATGACAATAAAGCATATTGTGATTTGATTTGATTACTACATGACTATCAGAGCTTAAGATGAAATTAGAAATTTCTTTTGGTACCTACCTAAAATTTGGTTGTGCCGTAATAGATATTTACGATATAAGTGTTGTAAAGATTCATATTACAACACGAGATGTTAAAGTTGTTAAACGAGGCGGCAGCCGAGTTTAATAAAACATCGAGTGTAGTTATATGAATTTACAACAAGAATATTGTACAAAATTTTATCTACTTTCATCTATGAATAAAAATATTTGGCAAAAGGCATTTTTAAAAATAAAAATGCACCTGCTATTAAAAATCGTTTTGTAAGGACATCTATTACAGCACTAGTGCTGTAATGGCATCTATTACAGCACTAGTGCTGTAATAGATGCCCTTACAAAACGATTTACAGAACTGTAAAATTCATATTACTAAATGAAAGTAGATAATAGATATTTACGATATAAGTGTTGTAAAGATTCATATTACAACACGAGATGTTAAAGTTGTTAAACGAGGCGTCAGCCGAGTTTAATAAAACATCGAGTGTAGTTATATGAATTTACAACAAGAATATTGTACAAAATTTTATCTACTTTCATCTATGAATAAAAATATTTGGCAAAAGGCATTTTTAAAAATAAAAATGCACCTGCTATTAAAAATCGTTTTGTAAGGGCATCTATTACAGCACTAGTGCTGTAATGGCATCTATTACAGCACTAGTGCTGTAATAGATGCCCTTACAAAACAATTTACAGAACTGTAAAATTCATATTACTAAATGAAAGTAGATAAAATTACCTTTACAAGGCAACTTTACGTGCCATGGTGCGAACCTATGGTGCGAACGGCAGCTCTTGTGTCGGAGGCTCGGAGTCCTTGCCTTAAGCAGTTGTACACTTCTTTGATGTCTTGGACGCCACCTATTTTAAATGGTTAAAAAACCAAATACTTACAAAGTGTTTCAAAATAGGAAAACCGCTTGCTTCTGAAGATGGTAATAGGTCGCCCTGCAGTACAGTGAGTAACAATAAAACACAGATATAAAACAACAATGGGAATTAATTTATTTAGATTATCCAACTGGATTCCACCAAACAGATTAAATATTGAAATCAATAACTAAATTAAATATTAAAGTTAAAAAAATTATACACTCATGGGGAGACCTGAAGGATCTTTACTCGCCTGGTAACTGGTTATCACCTATAGTTTATGAAAAGGGGGAAAAAATGTTCTAGAACCTTCATACTTGTATGGTCATAATACCTGGATTCTCTCTAAATGTTATCAAGTTGTTATTACAAATTAAAGTTAATTTTAGAGTGAAATTTATGGTGTTAAGGTTATAAAGAAATTTAAAATTATCACAATACACTGGCCTTATTTCCCAGATGTTTCAAATCCCATGTTGCTTTGTTTCAATTGAATAGGCACCCTGCCTCTAGTCTGGTGGACCCAAACAGTACAAGACAGCACATATTTACAGGTTACAGGCCATGTGGTCTTTCAATGAAGAGCCAATATCAACACGTGGTCAAAAGGAATATGAAATATAACGTCTGTTACGTATTCAACAATAAACGCTTCGATAGAAGCAAAAGGAAAATGTCAACTAAAATATAAAACCCTAAAATCGAAACAGCGAATTAGATACCTGGTTAAATTAAATCGAAAATATACCCTACCTCATTGGTTGTCCAGTGCTACCATCTCAAAAAAAATACAAAGAAATGAGGCCTCATGTGCAAATCTAAAAATTAAATTGCACATGTTGTAGAAAATTGGAGGTTATCAAAAAAAACAAGTTAAGGAGACACAAAAAACATTATTGAAATTTTACCATCAAAGACATGAGGACGCTCTACTATCTCTGAGGTGCCAACTAAAGTTGGAGCGGCGGACCTGTTCAAATCACATAATAGTGGGCCCCTTTTAAAAACCGCCGACTTCCACCTTCACGGGTGATCTTAAATGAAGTGAAGTAAAGTCAAAACCTTCTTTCTTTCTTTCTTTTGTTAAGGTACAGACACACATGCTCATAAAGAAGCATGCTTGTAAGCATGCTTAAAACTAGCATGCTCTTCAGCTGTTCACATTTGCTAGCAATAAGCATATTTGTTTGTAGCATGCTCCTAAATAAGCGTGCTGAGAGCAAACAATTGGACAGACGTGCTATTTAAACGCAGGCTCTCGTCCAAAATGGAAGTTTTGTAAGAAAATACAAATGTAATATATCAAAAGAGTGGTTCGAACTGTTGATTTTTTTTACTTCTGAATGGTACACTGACCATTTTTAATATTAGTTGTAAGTAAACTTGGGTTGTTCACATCATTTAATAAAGCTTCATAAGCATTATTCCGTGCTATGTCACTTTTATAGAGGTGATCCTGTGTTCCACGGACATTCCTGACTTTGATAGTGAAAAGCAATGTTTTTTCATCTCCCCAACGAGCCATATTTCTTTTTGGACTCACACCTCTCGCGGACAGAGATCTATCGATACTGCAGTCTAGCATGCTAATAAGCAAACCTGTTCAGATGCGCTCAGAGCACGCCCCCTTCCACCCGCGCCATAGGTAGCATGCTCAAAAATCAAACGACTGTTGAGCATACTCGAAATAAGCATGCCTATTCCTAGCAAAGTACGTACACACATGCTACTAAGTAGCAATTGCTCAATAGTGGCATGCTTTCGTGCTAATAATGAGCATGTCTGTCCGTACCTTTATTCTTCGAAAAAGGTAAAGATCAAATGACAGGTGTCCCTTAACTGTAATGCCAAGAAAAATGGTACGTTCAGACAATTGATGAAAGTGATCTCAGTCCGATAAAATGACAAAACCAAACCAACTTGACATGTGGAAAACTACTAGCAGTTTACCCTGCATAATATGCAATTTAAAAACAAATAATGACATATTAATTTATCGAATGATGAAAAGTGCAATATCATCAATGTTCTAGAGTGAACTAACCAAGGTTCAATTGGAACAACTCAACGAACATACTATAAACCAAATAAACTACTGACCGGTTGGCGTCACCACCAACAAATGAGAGTAAAAAGCCCTGCCTATACTCAGAAGCACTAATCGATGCAGACCGGTTATCATAAATGAACATAACCCCAAATTTTGGCAATAAAAATATTTATATATTTAGATATCTACTTCGTTCGAGTTAATTAAGAAGAAAAGGAATGAAGGATGTACAAAAAAAATATTCATGATAGGACCGTGGCCTGTAGAACATGAACTTTTGCGCCAAAGCACTAAACTTAAAATCCACAGAAAACATAGAAAGGTAATGTAAACAAATATCTTACACAAAACCATGTAGCATCCTATAAATATACATCTATAGCAAAAAATAATGCTACATGGTTTCATACAAATATATTTAATATATTTTTAGAAATTCTAATTCATTTGAATTCAGAGATTTATTAGTTAGTATTAGTATTTATATAAATCTTAGGATTTCGAAACAATATTTATAAAATGCAAATTTCTGATTGTACTTTCAATTAAATGTGGTAGGTAACACTGTTTTTTAAACTTTGATAAACCATATAACGTATAATTAAACTTCGATACAGAAAATGGTTGCCCTATAATGCAGGCATATGCGCACTATCCAATCTTCCTGTTCTATAACGTTTCAGTCAACTTCATAATAGGATAAATTTAAATCAAACCTAAAATAACATATTTATAAAAGATTAAGTATTTTTTAGATTAAACATAACTACAAAACGATTTTAAAACTAAGCGGAAAAGAATGCTAGAAATTTATTTTATCATTTCCCTTATATCACCTTAATAAAACATGTATAAGTATACAATTACTCCATTAGGTTCTAATAAAGAGCATTTTGTGCAAGTATACGACTCATTCACAATATGGTTGCAATACTTATAGATGCATGTTTTTAAAGGTTGTATTTTGTATCATAATACTTTTATAAAATTCTTAAACATGCAACAATTATTTTCTCTATGTTTGCATACATAATAATATGTTTTATAATGGCTATACAGGGTGATTTCTAAAGTGATACTTTTTTTTGAACTGTGTATACAACTACTTAAAAGAAAGAACTTTTCAAATAACTTTTTTTAAATAACTCAAAAATAAAGGAGATACGCTAATGTAAAAGTCTACGATATGACTGCTGAACATTTTTTTGTTGGTGTTAATTTTTTTGTATGTCAAGCAGTGAAGAATCAATTTGTTATCAGTTCATCGCGTGATAGATTTCAGTTAGTTTGGAAGTGTTTAAAAATAAAAATAGCTCATGTGTATGAAATTAATGAATTCGTGGATATGCTGTTGAGTTATGGGGAGTGTCGTCAAATTGCGGCTGCGGCAGCAAGGTTACACGCGGAACGCTTTCCCTTAAGAGTCCATCTCATACCCCGTAGTTTTATAAATCTCGTTCAGAGGGCAAGGGATACTGGTGATTTAAAAGAACATCGTGGAGGGCATATAGGAAGGCCGAGACAACGTGGAAATGTGCAAAATGAAGAACTTATTTTAAATATTATTGAGGAAGATCCATCGACAAGTACTAGGGAAATTGCAAGGCAGGTCAAATTAAGCCAAACAAAGGTGTGGAAGACACTGCGGGAAAATCAGTTGTACCCATTTCACGTTCAACGTATACACGCGTTACTTCCTTAAGACCATCCCCGTAGAATTGAGTTCTGTGCATGGCTCTTACAAAACAATGCAAATGATAGAAATGTTACAAAAAAAATTTTGTCTGTGGACGAGGCAATATTTACCAGAAATGAAATCAACAATTATCGCAACACTCATGTTTGGTCTGTTCAGAATCCCCATGCTGTTCGAAGATCAAATTTTCAACAAAGATTTTCCGTTAATATGTGGGCTGGAATTGTGGGTGGAACAATCATTGGTTCGCACATTTTACCAGACCGTTTAACGGGTGAAGGTTATTTATACTTTTTGCGAAATCATCTGCCTAATCTGCTAGAAGAAGTGCCATTAGCTATAAGACAAAACATGTGGCTTCTACAAGACGGACCACCTCCTCATTTTAGACGGGAAGTGCGGGAGTTCTTGGATAATACTTTTCCAAACAGGTGGATTGGTCGAAATAGGCCAGTTCGATCACCAGACCTTACACCATGTGATTATTTTTTGTGGGGTTACATAAAGAGCTTAGTTTTTAATACACCTGTAAACACGCAGGAAGAATTGATTGAGCGCATAGAGGGAAACGAATTTCGTTATTACGTGCTGTCACCGAACAGTTGTTGCGTCGCGCACAGCGTTGTGTAGAAGAAAATGGTGACATTATTGAACACGTCATTTAAGATAAAACTGAATTGCTTTTTTTTATACCGGAATATCTCCTTTATTTTTAAGTTATTTAAAAAAAGTTATTTGAAAAAGTTGTTTCTTTTAAGTAGTTGTATACACACTGGAAAAAAAAGTATCACCTTAGAAATCACCCTGTATACCATTACAGAACATAAAATATGTATTCAAGTATTTCTCTTTACGATCAATATCAGCGCAAAGACATGCGCTACAAAACAAAACTGTTCTTAAGGCAACCCTATTTGATAATTATAAAATAATTTGCTTCATTTAAAGTTCTACTTTGCTAGTTGGGTAGAGGGAGAGAAAACAGTAATTTAAAAAATATCGGTAACCTCGGTTTGGTTTATTAAAATTGTGCGAATTTGGTCCCGTTCTGTATTATAAATCACGTCATTTGGGTTGTTGAGAGCAAAATTTGATTTCCTGTTCTAGATTTTGTATTAAAATTTTTACTGTTCCCGTGTTTTTTTATTAGACATGGAGGGAAACCCTAAAGTGTGTTTTTGGTTTATTTTAACTTTATAAAATAAGCCTTGAGAAAGTGTTTAAAATTCCTATATAAACTTCCTTACTTCCTTGAGACCTTTTTCTTTTCCAGAAGGTTTTCCTTTTTAGTCAAATATTTGCAGAAAAAGGGGTAGGTACGTTAAGAGAATACGGAGTAGACCTTAAGCTATAAAGTAAAGATTTGAATAGTCTAAAATGACACTAAAAAAACAAAGGCAGAAAGAATATTTATTTATGTATCTATCTGTCAACATTTTTTTTAATTTCTAACTTTTATTTTTGATATTGTTGTGTAAAATGAATCACTACACTGAGGAAGACATTCCAGATATGCATACATTATACATGGTGGTAATGAATGTCACGTAGATATTTAAAAGGGTGATAGTGCTTGTCAAGATGAAAGGCTTCATTTTTGATATACAAGGTGTCAAAGCTTTAATTTTTTTTTCGTTTTTCGTAGATAATTATTTAAAATTGGGTACTTATTAGTTTTTGGAATCTCTACAATAAAATGGCTAAATTGTCGGAGGCAGTATACAGAGTGTTACATTTTCTGCGCCACCAATACTTTGACTCTGCTGAACTTTTTTTTGGGATACCCTGTATAAATACTGGTATTATATTTGACACAGTAGGTACCTCGCAAGCAAGAATTATCATCATCATAGTATGCTTTACATCCAATGGGTGTCATTAAATACCAGCATTATTAATCAATCAGTTTTTCATCTGGAACAGTCGTTACAGGTAATTAGATTCAATCGCTAATTTATCCAATTTCTTGAATAATTCACGCAATGGGTTTTACGGAACACTACAAAAATTTATGGTTAAAGCGCATTTTCGAAACGAGGTTAAAGTACATGGTGAGTGGCAATACAATCAGTGTTTGTGCATAGACGATTTTTGCGAAAATTTTCCGAGCGTCGCTTTAACTGCTGGAGATTTTTATCATTTCCTGAGAAGAGCCGTGGCTCTGTTTAAGAAAACAGGCCTTATACAACATAAAAGGAGCTGAAAGACCATCTGTTAGAACAGAAGCAATTTGATACAAATAATCGTTAAATAATGCAAAATACGCCATAAAATGTGTAAGACGCCTGTCTTAAGAAGTGGGAAGATAATAATAATAATAATAATAAATGTCTTATATTTCAGCAAAAAAAAGAAAATACATTTTTATACAAAATTAATGAATATGACGGCGAGATCTAGCAACTGCTACTCCATCTAACCGTCCAACCTAAATAAATACCTATAGTTATCTTACCTATAAAGTTATATAATTTAAGATACAAAAATAATATTTTAATTATAAAATTAATATGAAACATGTGATGGGTAGTGATGGTGAACTTAAGAAGAAAAAAAATATGTTCTAAGTTCAATCCTATTGCATATGTATAGAAAACTCAAATTCTTTTATTTAAAATAAAGCTTTTTACAGCCTTCTTAAAGCTTGTTACGGCGAGGGACGTCACACCGACAGGTAGACCATTATATACCTTAACAGCGTTGTAACAGAAAGAACCCTGTAATTTAGCTGTTCTATGCTGAGGGATAATAATTCTTTGACCATGGCGCGTTGCTTGTCAATGTATACTAGCACTAGTGATCAGTTTATCACAAAGATATGCAGGGGCTCTGCTGTTTATAATTTTATGGACAAGTGTAGATAAATGAAGAAAAAATATCTCATTCAGTTTCAACCATCCAGAAGCCTGATATAGAGGAGTCACATGATCAAATTTTCTAGCACTGAAATAAAATCTTAGGCAAGTATTTTGAAGTTTTTGTAAACTATTTTTATCCCTCTGAGTAAGAGCCGGCCAGTAGAGAACATCACCATATGAAATTAGAGACAATATTAAAGACTCGCTAAGTCGAAGCTTTACCTCAGTTGTCAAAAAGTCTTTATGCATGTAAAGGAATTTTAATTTATAATAGGCTTCTTGCAATAATTTCGATATGTGGGTCTCAAATCTAAGCTGAGTATCCAAGAATATTCCTAAATTTTTTTCAGAGACTGTAGATACCAAGACAGAACCTTCAATTTTGATCTCAAAGTTATCTAATAAAGGTGAACCAAAAATCAACAATTTAGACTTCGAACTTTTTAGTACCAGTCTATGAAAACCCGATATCTCAGATGTAATTGCCAAATCAGCATTAATTGCCTCCCTATACATGAATGCTTCCGAACGCGAAAATGAAGAATAAACCTACATATCATCCGCATGTTGATGAGAGGAGCATACTTTAAGAAAATTAGAGAAATCGCAGGTATATAAGGAAAATAAAAGGGGCCCCAAAATACTACCTTGCGGAACTCCCCTGTTAGTCTGCAAACATTCTGAGACAGCCGAACCTAGTGAGACCCTTTGCCTTCTACCCATTAAGTAATTATTTATAAGGTCAAGAGATGTAACATACAAGCCAAAATATTTAAGTTTGGAGGAAAGAATTAAGTGATCCAGGGTATCAAATGCTCTGCTATAGTCCAACAGCACTAGAGCAGTAATCCTATTTTGATCCAAAGCTCCAAATATATCATCACAAACATGCAGTAGTGCTGTCGAGGTACTATGCTGAGCACAAAAACTAGACTGGGTTGCAGGCAGTATACGATTGACTGTAACATATTCGTTTAGCTGATCATTCAAGACCCTTTTCAAGTACCTTGGACAGAGTAGGCAAAATACTGATTGGACGATAATGTGACATTTCCATTGGGGAATTGATTTTCGGTATCGGAATAATATTGGCACTTTTCCATTCAGTTGGAAACTTAGCCGTTTGTAAAGAATGGTTAATTATAAAAGTTAAATGTGGTGTCAGATATGGTACAATTAAAGAGCGCATTTTAAGATCAGTACCGTCAGTACCCATAGCAGTACTTTTTATATTTCAAATAATTTTTTCTATGTACTCTTCACTAACCTCAGAAAACTTAAATTCATTAATAACATTAAGGTGTCGTCGGTTACTATAATTATCATTTATAAAAGTGCTAGAGTTCACCGTTACATTCGGAACACTATCAATAAAGAATGCATTTAATTGAGGAGCCGTCACAACATGGCCCAACTGACCATTCGCTGAGGAAGTTATGCCTATGTTGAGTGTTCTCAAAGTCTTCCAAAAAGTGCCAGGATCTGTTCGAAATTTGTGGTGAAGATACGCTCTTTTCTCGTTACGAACGGCTGTAGTTACTAAATTACGAAATTTGGTTATACTCTAACAAGGCCGGTTCAGTCCTAAGTTTTTTGTACTTAGTTAATGCTTTTCGACGTAAATTCATCATGTACTTAATATTTTCCGTGATCCAAGGGGCAGGAGCCTTCGTAAACTTAGAAGTCTTTAGAGGAGCATGCAGATCAAATACTTTTTGATATTTTCATTAAAAAAACTGATCATATCATTAACATCAGTCATAGTGAATAATAAAGTCCAATTGACATGAAACAAGTCATTGAGAAAATCAATAAACGAGAATGTAGAATAATCCCTATAAGTGCGATATGATATGGGCACAGTTGTTTTTTTGGAAATGTAATTGTGTATATACTAAGCAAATATTGTCCATATTAACTACTTGGACGTTCATGGAAAGCTCTGAAGCTGACGTTACAATCAAATCAATAAGTGTACTGCTGTTCTGAGTAATTCTAGTAGGTGAAGTCACCAATTGAGAAAGTTTATACTTATTAAGTAATTTACCAATATGAATATTTCCAGGGTTGGCCGCATCTGATACATCTACATTAAGATCACCTCCAAATACAATGTGATTCTGTGATTATTAAAGAATTCTCCAGGTCGTCCACGCAACTGTTTAAGTTTATATTAGGGGGGCGATAAAGAGACCCGAAATATGTTGTTTTGCTCTTGATCTTAATGCTAATCCAAAGTTGCTCTAAAGCGCTCTCCTGGGTAGGTGTCTCCAATATTGTAAATTTATACGATTTATTAATATATAAAGCGACACCACCTCGCGGCCATTCCTATCTTTTCGTACTAAATTATAGTTAGGTATAGCCAATTGACTACTCGGCAAGCCCTTGTGCAACCAAGTCTCAGACAAACCGATATCATATCCCTCCGCCGCAACAAGCTCGCAAAATTCATTAAAATGTGAACAGAGTGATCGAATATTTAGATGCGCAAAATAAAATTTACTTCTCGCATTCGCCATAAACAAGATCAAATCAATATGCACACAGATCTTATGGAACATGCAGGACTATTCTTAAAAAATAGTTAAATTTGTTTCCTTATAAAGGGCAAGTATTCCAAGAAATACGAGCTGCAGATTTTGAAAGACGCAATAATTACTGTCAGTGGTTTACTCAAAATTTATTGGAAATAAATTATTTATCTGATTGATCAGTTTTCGAATAGACATTAAATTCCCACCCAGATCATCTTGTTTGACGCTTATGGATTACTTAATTCTTTCTATTTTGAAGAACAATATTTTTAAAACACCAATTTAAAGTTTATAATAGTTACATGGAAGGATTATCCAAGAATGTAGTAACATTTCTCCAGAGAAGCTGGTTAACGCTTTCGAAAATATGAAGAAACTTATGCTTGGGGGTGGTAAATTTCAGCAATTTTCATATTCCTTTATCTATATTCTTAGTTTGCTAATTTTGTGAACAACAGAAATAAATGTGTATTTGTTTACTGATTTTAAAATTCATCAGTTTGGCATATCATGTCATAATATGAGTTTGAAACAATTTTAACCTAGATTTGGTTAGATATATCGTCCGCTTATAATTATGATCTAAACCAAGCCCTGCGTTTTTCAGTTCAAGCCCACTTGGATGAAAATAATGTTTGCTTTTATATTATCCAAGCTACAAAACTAAAAAAAAAGTAGTTGGCGAGGACAGCCCATATTTATTTTATTTTCCATTTGTTAATTTTTTTTTTACTTTTAGTGTCAAATAATTTTGTTAGTTGATATTTTCAAAGTCAGTTACAGCTATTTAATGATGGTTGAGTTCACAAATCAAGAATATACCAATAGGTATTTTTTTATGGTATTGGCAATGATAATTCCTTTGAAGCTAAATGACTCTATCCAAATCGAAGACAGCCTGATTCACGAACTTTTGCACAGGTACACATTCGACTGTACGAAAATGGAACTTTTAAGAAATCCACTAATTTGTCAGGGACACATCGCACTTCAAGAACTGTCGAAATTGAGGAAACAGCCCTAAATTCTATAAAAAACGAACCAGGTACAAGTACAAGAAAAATGGCGGCAACTTTAAACATTTTATCTGTGCTAGTTTGGAAAATTCTGATGGATAATTGCTTTCCATATCTAGAGAGTCCAAGCTCTTCTCCAACGCGATATTCTACCCCGATTAAATTTTTGCCAGTGGTTCATTCAAGTGTTTGCCCTAATTGTTCGGAAATAAAATTTTATTTAGTGATGAAACAAGTTTTTCGAGTAATGCCATCAGAAATTTTTATAACAATCATTTTTGAACAGAGGAGAATCCTAATGCGATAGTCAAAAGTCATTTCCAGTATCAGTGGAATTATTGGAGACTATTTGGTGGGGCCATTTGTCCTGCCAAGAGGATTAAACGGGCAATATTATCATCAATTTTTAGAGGAGGATCTCCCGGTGCTTTTAGAAGAGGTACCACTGGAACTAAGAAAAAAAGGTTCAGGATAATGAAAGTGCTGGTAGCTTAAGGAATATAACGCTATGCATGCTGCCTCTGACAGTTTAGACTTATGATTATAGAGATTCCGAAAACTAGTAAGAGTGCCAAATTTGAAATAATTATCTCGGACACCCTGTATATCAAAATAGGAGCATTTTTGACCGCATGTTTATAAGTCTATTATTGTTCCGACAACCTTAATTATTAGTTTTATGGAAGTAGTCCATCTCACAGTGGAGTAATATTTTAAGTGAGGAATGAAACACAAAGTCTGCTCCACTAATTTAATAAATAGGTTTAGATTAACATCCCAAACATGTTTCAAAGGCATAAACCTTCATCTTCAGTGGGTAATTATTAAGATGTTGTTATTTATGAAGAGACCAATGACATTGTTACGTTTTTTTATAAACTGAAAAGGGAAGGAAAAAAACACAAAATTAGACAATTTAAAAACCGCAAAGGTGTCATCAATAAAAGTTTAATATGATTAGGAAAAGATATTTAGTAAAATGTGGTGATTAACATAAAACCGCGAACATAGTAAAATAAAGTCAAGTTAGAGACTTACCTAATGTTGCAGAAAAATTTTTATGAAACCATATGTAACTTTAATTCGGTAAATAATATATCTTAAATTAAAGTAAAATTAAATGAGTAAACATAATTTAAATGAATTTAGTTTTATTTTAATTTTAAACTTGTTGAAAAACAACAACAGTTTAAGTCAGTTTATCATGCGATTAACTTTATTCAGTAACATGAACTCCTCGAAAACATGAACACAGTCATCCCTAATTAGTTCACGTTATCGAGACTCTACTATATTAATATTTATTCCAATTTATCTATTTTCATGTTATTCTTACTTCTATACAGGGTGGTGCAACATAGGAAATCCCATGCAAAATTTAAGGTGGTCATATATTGACTCCCCAATTTATTTTAGAGCAGAAGTTTATCTAAACTTTTTAAAGAATCCAATAAACTAAACTCAGTTTCAAAATTTGAATAATTTTCATGCAGTCTATCCAAAGTTATTTAACAAATAATATTATCTTTTTATTTACGGGTCTTAATTTTAATATTTTGATTGATTATGTCAGTGTAAAATTCAAACCAAGTTTGACAATTTTTTTAACTATAATAATTATTATTTCGTTATGAACTATTCAACGTCTAAAAATATTGCTATAGTTAAGTGGTATTATGCAGGAAACAGCAGCAG
Organism: Polydrusus tereticollis; assembly: GCA_963920685.1. Lineage (NCBI taxonomy): Eukaryota > Metazoa > Arthropoda > Insecta > Coleoptera > Curculionidae > Polydrusus > Polydrusus tereticollis. Next base: position 123,880,339 of record OY987327.1, read on the forward strand.
AAAAGTATCGGATATGTTTGCAGTACATTATCCAGAGAGACCAATTCCAGCAATATCCACCATAACCAGAGTAATTAAAAATTTGAGAATAGTGGAACGCTACTCAATAAATGTAAATGCGAAAAAGAAGACGAAGGTAATAATCCTGCAGATAATGATAAAGACTTAAATATTTTGTTACGTGTGGAAGAAAATAAGGGAATTATAAGTACTAGGCATATTGGAGACGAAGTGGCTAAACATCATACAACCGGTTTACGAGTACTACATAAACATATATTATCCGTATAAATACCATAAAGTTCAGGAACTAAGAGATAGGGACATGATTCGAAGGGCTGATTTTTGTTTTAATATGATGTAGAGGACAAAAAATGACAGGCAATTTTTCCAAAATATTTGTTTCACCGACGAATGTACTTTTACCTTGAATAACGAGCCTAATGTACACAATTTTCGATACTGAAGCCAAGAAAATGAATTTCGGTTTATTGAAACAAGGACGCAGTATTCCCAAAAAGTCAACGTGTGGGCTGGCATTTTGGGACATCATATCATCGGACCACTCTTTTTAAATCAAAATTTAACCGCTCCATATTTTCTTGAACTGCTTCAAAATGAAATTCCGTCTGCGTTGCATGAAGTTGTTCGAGAAAATCAAGTAATTTGGTTCCAGATGGACGGCTGCCCAGCTCATAACTCCGCAGTAGTTAGGGAGTATTTAGAAAATGATTTTATAGGAAACGTTATTGGACTAAATTACACAATTAATTGGCCAGCTAGGTCTTCCGATCTTTCGTCGAATGACTTTTTCTTATGGGAACACCTAAAAACAACCATCTACAAAAATTTTAAATACGAGACGCTGAAGTATTTAAAAAATGCTCTTACTGCAGAGTGTAAAAGGCTGTTCGTGTATCAATTAAGAAATGTTCGAAACGAATTTTATGATCGTTTGGGGTATTGTCTAGCAGCAGTTGTTTAAACATTTAATTAAATAATTAGTTAAGTATGTAATTTAGTTGTTTTATTATGCATTAGAGACTCAAATTCTCGAAAAATAAAGTACTTTTTGTTTGCCAAAACTGCTTTATTAATTTATTTCCTTCCCTATATTTTTGTTTGTATAACAGAGAGACAAACCAAATTGTATTAAAAATCTTAAACCTTGAAGCTTTTAACCTATTTTACCCGAAAACAAATGTATTGTCATAATACATCCTTCTTGTCAGTTACTGACATTTACTGGTGTTTTTATTATAAAGCTGCAGAACCGTATTTGTTAATTTTCGCCAATTATAGATTGACGTTTTTTTAAATAAGCCCTTAATGACTTCATAAATCGCGCTAAAATTTCGTCAGTTAGTTCGTCAAAGTATTCCCTTTAATAAAGTTAAATAAATTATCGGCCTTAAATAAACAAGGGAGCCAATATTTTACCATCTTAAAATTTGCATGGGATTTCCTATGTTGCGTGGATCGATGCACCACCCTGTATAAGTTTTTATCCACTTAATATTAGAATAATTAATATCTCAGTTATCTGCCTATCTCTATAATTATATTCAAGTATAATTATTATTATACTTATTATTCAAATAAACCACCTGTAATAACACCGCTGTCACCTTACCTTCATTCACCAAACTCTTCTTTCTATTGTATGCAAATTAGGGTGATCCCTAATATAGGACCGATTCGGGGTGTGTAGGTCTTAAATATCTAAAATACGGAAGTTTTAAAAACTATCATTGCAATTTACCTGAAATTTACAATGCAACCTTTAAGTTGTCCACCCTGCTTAATAGGTTCTGTAATTGCAAATTTACATTTTATTACTCTCTCGCATTAGGTAATAGAGTATAAATAGACTTGTTTCACCAAATTTTCAGAGTGTCATCAGCTAAAGAAATATAACATGCTTTTTGTTTTCGAATTATTGAGACTGTGTAAGAAAAATTAAATTGATAGCCAAAATTACTGGTCGAGGTGAGTCTGCATTGTTCTGATTTCGATTTGAAGTTTATAATTAATTTATACTCTCTGCCTATAACCTACAAAATTTAAGAAACAACATTAACATAAACAAAAAAAGGGATTTTAATTATAACAAAAACTAGGATATCTTTTCAAACTACCAACATGTTTTGTTATTCTCTATGACTTATTAGGCTTAAGTAGTAGCAAATTGTATACATTTGATCAATTTTTATTTGATATAACATAAACGCCACTTTATTTAATTTTAATGAGATAATTTGCTCAAACCTCAAATTACAATCTTTACCTAATTTCAATGAAGCATTTATAAGGTTTAGTCAGCTCTGGAAGTTTGAAGTCACTCCGATAAGTAGTTCTCGGAATATACGAGATCAAAATCAATTACAACGCTTACCTCCGACAGTTCGTCCGCTTTGAACTTGTGCAACGGTCTTTCTTTGCATATGCAAGGCAAATGCGCTTACTGTTTCTCTGTTCAGTTAAAGCAGAAGCTTATTATTACTACTTTTAATTGTATATTCTATAACAAGTAAGAAATACCATTCTATACGAGTTCTAGACTACTCTGTCCAACGCTATTTAAGAAAAAAAAGACATTTTTAAAAATGATCCTTTTCTCTTCTGTCAAAGTCAACTCCGTTACCTAGCAACGAAGAAAGGGCGATGTAAATGGCCCCCTGTCTACTTAGTCGTAAACAGCAAGTAACCGCGGCGGCAGCGAGCGCGACCCGATTTGTTATATTAGATAGTTATGTCACACAGCAGCTATTGCGTGTCAATGCTCGTAAATTATTTCAGAAAATTTAAAAAAATGCCAAAAGACCCTATTACCTGTTGAATGTATTGAAATATAATAGTAGCGGAGCGGGGGGAACGGCGCTCACCTAAAGAAAACAATTTTTTTTTGGGATTTACTTTAGTAAGAGGTTCCTGCAAATTATTTTGCAGAAAAAGCACATACTGTTGTAGTATTTACATATACGATATATTACGAATTTTGATTATTTTTTGTTTAGCATTCAAAATTTGACATATTGGCCTTGAGCGCAATTACCCAGTAGAGAGGGGTAACTGCGATCAATAATTTCTTTATTTACAAGAAATAAGATTGTTAGTATCTACTTAAAACTTTTATTTAAAAAATAAATAGAACGAACAAACCTAGTAGGTAAACTAAATCACCATTAATAAGGTATAAAAAATGGTTAAAAAAACATTTTAGTTAGAGTTGTCGCACACATAGTCCACAGCACTGTTACCAGCGCTACATTCTGCGTGCACCCAATCTGCGCAGTCACATACCAGAACCATAGCTCTCTGTCTCGGCCAAATTCACCACAAAGAGCACAAACATTGTTATCTGTATCTTGCATATCGCCTATATCGTCCAAGTCATTATCATTACAAATTTCTGTTATGCTGACATCAAAATCTTCGCTAGAACTAGTATCAAATTTAACTTTTTTTGTCACTTTTGCTATTTTTCCTTCTTCGGTCTTACTACCTTTATCAGGCGGTTTGTTTCTTTTTTCTTTTTTCTTTTTTCTTCTGTTTCTTTTCTAAAACATGTTTGATTGACGTTGACGTCAAGATTTCGGATTCCTGCTTTTTTCTAACATTCTGTTTTTTATTTGTTTCCGAAACGGATGCGCCTTTCGGGAGAGGTGCAAGTTCCCCCAATGACGCATTTAGTTTATTCCTGGTATTGCTTTCTGATTTTGCTGCCTGTAGCTCCTCTTCCAGAATTTTTGCTGTTTTATTCAAAATCGTGACATTGCTACGTTCATCAGCAAAATCTGGATAATCTCCATTGAATATATCGGGTCTAGAGGATACATAACAACATAAATATGCGTTTAAATTGTTTCTTCCTCTTCGTTAGAAAATGTAGGTTTTCTTCCTAGACGAGGTTTATTATAATCATTTTTTAACCTATCTCGAAAAGAACTATATGGCACATTAAAGGCACGTGTCAGTTCTCTAATTTTTCTCCCGGGTCTAACAGCTTTTATAGCAGCCACCATAGATTCTGAAGACCCCTGGGCTTTAGCTGTTGTTCTTTTCCTGTTACGAACCATCTGAAACAAAAACGACTAAAAATAAATAAATATAATTGATAAAATAAAATAACACTGATATACTGGTTATGGCAATACCGCTCAGTAATAAGGTAATCGCGCTCAATTTGAGCGGAATTGCCCCGACCCAAATCAGTTAACAAAAATGGCCACAAGTTTTTTTTAGGTTAAGATAAATATGCGGATCTTGCACTACAATATGCTTAAGATATAACATGCCCTTATAAGATATAGCATACTTACGTAAAATAACATGATTAGAACTTACCTTTACATATATAAGACATTAAAATTAAATTATATCGAAGGGAAAATACGTTACTGTTTATAAAACACACTACGCGATCAAATTTTGCTTTCAAACTGTTTAGGATTACATTAACGTACTAGTAACATGGAACGAAGTTTAGTGGCACACCATAAACTCGACTGGACCCGTATAATTGTGGTGAGCGCGATTCCCCGCTGAGCGCCATTCCCACCCGCTCCCCTATATTGTATATTTTCTTGTAGCCCTGATTAAGTCTCAACACATTTGACTCGAATAATAAAAGTCTTGTCCAAAAAGTTGAACATCAGTATTTCATTCATTAATTATCTTAAATCGACCTTATGAAAATGTATAAATAATTATGAAAAACCCCTTGCTTGCTTTTTCAGTTCCAACTTTGAGAAACTTTCTTCGTTGTAGTAAATTAATTAAGCATTTTATTTACAAAATGAATCTTTAACATCGACAAAACGCCTACAACTGTATAATTTTCCTCAGTAAACTTAATTATGTATTAAGTTTCACAAACATTTAAGCTCGTTTACTTTAACTAAATACTTAAATTAGCCTTTCTAAGTTAGCGATTCTTTTGTAGAACAAAACATAATGAAATAAATTATTTAACCATAAAATAATTCTTACCCTATAAATATGTTTAAATAAAATACTCCTAATGGAGGACGCAATCCCCTATTAATAGTTGTTGTGAGTTGTCATTGCCGCTAACAATAATTGTTGTGTGTCAAAACTTGCATTTTCGGAATAAATTGTACTTTTTAAGCAAATCCGTTAATATAGATATAGAACAGTGCATTCTCATCTTAAAGAGCAATTAAATTGTCCGCGAATAAATAAGAATATACCAGGAATAAAATAAATTTTAATTTCTTTGCTATGACCATGAATTGTGAAAACTCTGTACATTAGATGCCAAGTGTAAGGATGTTTTTAAGATTTGGGTTTCTTTTTCATAAAAGGTTATGAAAAAATTTTAGTCTGGGAGGTAAAGTAAAAAATGTAAAAACATGACAATATTTTAATTTCAACAAACATTAACAAAGCACAAAGTCGGCGTCACATAAAATTCCTTGTTTATTATACTTACAAACTTAAGAACTACATGTTTCGCCCTTATCTGGACATCATCAGATCTAAAAGTTTTTAATTCTAAGTTTTAAATTTTCGAGAGAAAATACCTAAAATAGGAAATCTTTACTGTACCTAACATTAACAACAAGAATTTCTTAGAAATTAAAAAGGACAAAGAAACGTATTATACATTACAGATAAAAACTAACCCAAACATTTTTAGTAGGGTGAGCGATTCGATGGTGCTTGAGTGTAAGTAAGTAATAGCTCACGATCTAACATCGTGCTCAAAAATAATATTACGAAAATGGGGCCTGTCCAAATTGTCGAACTATTTGCATAAAACTACATCTCAACAAAGCCCTAAAATAAAATCTGTCTTGGGTTGACAGTAACAGTAGAATTTAACGGTAAAAAGCCCAGGCGGCAGTTTTTTCTAAAAAAAGTTAATGTTGAAGAACCGGATATAGTCATGGCGGGATACTCGGTTTCCTTGGCCTTATCAATTCATTTATTGGGCGCCAATTTCGATAGTCGTATGTCTTGGTATAGTCACGTAGCGGCTATTGCTAAGGCAGCCTCGCAGAAGCTTGGAATACTTTTCCGAACTAAGAACCTCTATACACCCAACAACTTTTGATGCTCTATAAAACCAAAATTCGATCATCGCTGTAGTACTGATCAACTAATAGTACAACTTTTTGTTCCTTTACTTGTTTTCGTATCTTGCTTCGTTTTCCCGAGAAAAACTAAAATCCACTTTATTGCATTTCGTCAACTATACCCACACCATATTAAACGTGTGCAAGCTCGTCTTCCTCGTGATTTTCAGCCAATTAAACATTTTATTTACTGATAAGGCATGTTTTCAAGAGGATTTTCATAACGAACATTTTTGGGCGGACGATAATCCTCATAAAATTAGAGAAGGTCGTTTTCAGCAATAATTCTCGGTGAATGTATGGGCAGGGATCATTGGCGACTACCTTATTGGACCATACTTTTACCACCTCGATTCAATGGAAACTCCTACATGCAGTTTCTATTTGAAGAACTTGACGTTCTGTTAGAGGACGTACCTCTACAGATAGGAACTAATACGTGGTTCATACACGACGGCGCTCCAGCTCATTTTAGCCTAGTTGCTCATCAATACCTCGACAACACTTATCCTAATTGCTGGATTGGAAGCGCAGTCCCGACTTAAATCCTCTAGACTATTATTTTTTATGAGGTCCCCTAGAGTCTCTTGTATTTAAAACGCCTGTACTAGATGAAAACGACTTAAGAATTTGAATTATTGTAAGTTGCAAAGCGATACGAAATAACGCAGGCATTTCTGAACGTGTTAGAGAATCAATGGTGAGACGATTGCAATCGTGTGGTTTATTAGAAAGTGGGCATTTTCAACATTTGCTTTGATTAACTGTTGCATTTTTTTTGTATCATTATTTAAAGAAATTATTTTATTTTAAATTTAAATGTTTTAATTAACTTTGAAATACATAGGTATTTTTTTGTTCATGCAATAAAGTGGTTTTTATTTTTTCTATCGAAAACGAAGCAAGATTTGAAAACAATTCAAGGAACAAAAAAGTTGTATCATTAGTTGGTAAATCCGCAACAAAAAGTATCAAAATTAGAGAAAAGTCAGTGCCCTAAATTATTTTTTGTCAATAATATTCGTTCAGGTGGACCCAGGGACGCCACTGGACTTAATAAATTTAATATAGTTAGAGGTAATTAAGCCCCTTATCATTATAAATAACAGTAACTACTTACCTAATTTCAATAAAATCGGGACAAGGAAATTTAAAAAACGATTTTTCTTTTAAACATTAACACCCTGTATATCAAAAACGGAGCAACTCCGGACACGTGTTCATATGAACTTTTTTCTCTTAGAATATCATAATGAATAACCCCCTTAAGTTACGTACCGTACTTCTAAAACACCCTGTATAGTATAGTAAATTCGATGATTACAGTTATTTGCTTTGTTATATCCAGTTCTCAAAGTCATCTTTTTTGATAATACAGAACAAAATGAAAAGCAAGTGCTGTTAAAAAAAAAAAATATTTTTCCTAATATCACATGTACGACAAAACCACTCAAATTGATTTTTGCAATCTGTCTAGTGCTCATTTGTGTGTGGTGTACCAATTCCTAAAATAAAAAAAATTCTTGCAAGTTTTTGGAAGGAATGCAGTTTTAAAAAATTGTAATGGGTTTAATATTAATAAACACTCTCTATAAAATAGTACCTATTTTATTTAGATCTCACGTTTGACTCAAACTCTTGTTGGTGAAATTTGAAAGAACCTCCTAAAAACCCTTCGCGTCTATCTCTATTAAAATAAAAAATATTTTACTTCGAAATGTATCTAAAAATTGGTTGTATTTCTTTCATGTGGCCAGCAGCTTAGAACCATTTGGTAAAGAGATTTGGAAACATAAATGACTACTTAACCTTTTCCTAGTTTTATTTATTTTTTTAAATTACGTTTTAGCAGATATGTAGTAATGTAAAATTTTAACATGTCCTTACATTACCATTTTTATTTAAAAAAATAAAACTAAAACTAGGGAAAAGTCCTTTGTGTCTTTAACTTTCAGATTTCTCTTACAATTTGCTTTTATTTATATTGCTTTTCTAATTCTTAGATTGATGCTAAACCGAAAATTTAAAAATAATTCCGGCCGGTCGATAGCTACACCTACGGCGTATTGTTTCGCGGTCCGCCAGTGAATCGTTAGGCACGATTAGTCATATTATTGCTTTTAGAATGTTATGTTTAGTACTTTTACTCAAACTGATACTATAATGCAGCAATTCGTGCTAACAGTAGCATTCCTAGCAGAGTCAAATGCACTTGAGTGTACTTCGTCGTTTGCTGTCATATTTCGAACATTTAGAGAGAGGTCAGTTTTCCCGGTCTAGATTTTGCTAGCACGCACTTAAAAGTCGTAATTAAGGCATTTACGCAAAACAAGTTTTTGAATTTCCAAGTTACTTAGTATATAATATACGCGTTTCAGTTATTCCATAACTATTTTCACAGGTGCATAATAAAATATAAAACAGTTTGTTTTACTCAATGACACAGTATAGGTTGTACCTGCAGCTGTTGTCAACTTTAAATCATATTGTTTACATGAATAAAAATCTAGTGAATATCGACAAGCAATCAAGCAAAAAGAAAACAAAGGAACCGAAAGCAGCAGCTACTACTAGTTTACAGAAATGTATTCCGTATATTTACTACAAAATTTTTTAAATTTGTTGTAAACCAAATATTTTATGAATAAATGCACCTATATTTCTTAAATAGATAAATTAACCAAACAAAACAAAACCACGGAATTTTAAATTTACAGCCGAGCACATTGAATCACACAAACTTGTAAAATCGAGTCCGCCCCTGGCCCTGCGGATTTTAATTAGGCGCTGCGAACACCAGGAGCAAAAAACACGACCTGTGGAAAAGCCTTTGTCCGAAAACGTATGTTAAATTAATCCCCTGGTCCCTTTTCCTTTCCGTCAGACTCAATCCTTGGACTCGTTTCGCCGTGTAACGACTTATCAGCTAGGCTTAAGGTCTGACGAAAAGGAAAGGGACCTCAAAGTGTTATATCAACACATGGTGCAGAAAAACAGACGTGAGATGTGGCATGTAGCGACATCTCTCGTACTCTCGTCTGTTGTTCTAATTTTCCGTGCCAGTTTAAAACGTCTTAAAACTAACCTGGTTTTAAAATACTGCTTACAACAAATATTATTATGTACAAATAATGCATTTAGTTTATTGTTTATTGAAACGGTGCAGAAAACCTACGCGCCTCGACTGGTCGGTCAAAAAATTGAAACAGTTTAATTTATATGAATTAAAGTCGACTACAGCAAACTATAAACGTTTATGTCTACCAGAACAATTAAGTAAAGGAAATCCATTTAGAGGCAAATCGTTTTAATTATTTTAAAAACTGCTTTTTGGATAATTGTAAATATTAGAAAATGTCCTAAAATATTTATTAGGCAAGCGCCAAAGTTAGTTTGGCGCTCCAGGGCGCCAATAATGATACATTTGTTCATATCAAATTGTGGAAAATGTCAACTTTGCGGTGACTTTTCGAAGCGCAAAAGCCTGCTCTGAATACTGATGGTAGGAAAATAAATTTAATATACCGGGTGCAAACGAAATTATTGATCAAATCACCACAGCGTTATGTTAGAAGATAATTGATTTAAATTTGGGTTACTGCTATGACGCTGCTACTCGAGCGCTCTAGGTGTGAGCCTTGATAGTGGTACTCTGACGGATTATAGACATTCGTGCGGAAATTCTCAACAGTGCTATTTACTTGTTATCATACCTTTGTACATATATTCTTGTTTTAATAAACTATTAAAACCAATGCGTGTCTTAAATAAAATACATAACACTCCCATCGGTGTTAAAGTGGCCTCCCAACGTGTGGCACGAGAAAGTGAATACCTATGTACGTGTATATGATATTAAGCGCGCTCGTGATAATCATTCTGATAGTGTTTACGTGCAAATATATCTGCAGTTCCACACACCAGGAGAGAGGAAATCACCCACAGATCCAAGAAGTATTCGATCCCGTCATCATTTACAGTCCATATTAGCATCATTCCCGTTACACGACGTCAAGCAGCTATGGCAATTACCGCTGAAAATTTGCAACAACTCATCCAGCAATTACAACCACCGCCGTTGCCAGCAAACCATTTTACGCACTGCCCCGCTCGATTCAATGGGGCCCGCAGCAAAGATGCAGTAGATGACTTCCTTGACAGCATCGAGTTCTACAAACAAAGTGAAGGAATATCGGACGAAAACGCGCTTCGAGGCCTAGCACTTTTACTAGAAGGTTTCGCACACCTTTGGTGGACCGGAATAAAAAATTCAGCAACGACATGGGAGAATGCCAAGCTACTGCTCCGCAACGAATTTGCTCCAAGACCTCCGGCCTATAAAATATATCAGGATGTTTTTGCTTCTAGACAGGACGAAAATACACCAACAGGCCAATTCATCGCTGAAAAACGATCATTATTAGCACAGCTCGAAACTCCGCTTGAAGAAATCATGCAGCTTGACATGCTCTACGGCTTACTCACCCTCGCAGTTCGTGACAGAGTTCCACGAGAATAAGTTAACAGTTTTGCAGATCTGTTGACCAAAGCCAGACTAGTCAACACAGCCCGTACTAGTCCAGTTATTCAAGAAATCACTCCGCATCAGACTAAACGCACCAAGAACCGTTGTCAGTTTTGTAAAACTATAGGTCATGATGTCTCAGTATGTCGGAAAAAAGCCGCAAGCCTGCGCAGTACCGCAAATAAGGAAAATACCCCGCTCACCAGTGTACCCAGAAACGACACAATCAAGTGCTATGGATGTCAACGCCCTGGATTTATTAGAAGAAACTGCCCCAGCTGCAATCCAACTCCCGACCGTCAACCAGCCTTAGCTTTTTCCTTCGTGTCTCTATCAAAACAGACACGCCCCGCGGTCCACATTCAAGTAGATGGCATCCCAGGATCAGCCTTCCTAGATACAGGAGCCCGCGCTTCGCTTGCTGGAACGTCTCTCTACCATCTACTACGACAAAGAGGTTACAAGTTCAACACCCGAACCATGGACGTCACCTTAGCCGACGGCAAACCCCGAAAACAGCTCGTACAAATAGTCACCGTACCAGTCACCCTCCAAGGTCGCATAGTGCCAACTACCTTCTGTGCTTTTCCTGATGCTCATTTTGCAGAAACTCTGCTAGGGATTGATTTTATATTCGCCGCAGAACTTGTCCTCAACTTTAGCAGCAACCAATGGCATTTTGACAATGACGCCAGCACTCAGCACCCCTTCTCTCCAAAGGACGAAGATTCGTCACCACCTGTTCTCCAAACCATGGATACCGATGACTGCATAACCCTAGGCAGTATCGCCAACGAATATAGGCTTCCTGCCATGCTGTCGCCCCTACCCGCTACACCAGCTCGTCCAGTTACGCCAGTTCCCATAATGCTGTCACCTATGCCAGTTACACCAACTCGTCCGATCACGCCAGGTCTAGCAAGCGCGCCGCCTCCGCCGCCCACTTACCTAGCAGAGCTAGATACTATGTTTATCAGCGACCATCAGTCCGGTCTAGCCGACCACTATGGCCCCTGCATACAACCAACCGCCGCCAGTCAGCCCTTAGCTACTACCGTTTCCGCCCTTCAGCAGAATCCCTTCTCGCGCCATGGTTATATGCTTCAAGATGCTTACGATACCATCAACGCCATGTGGGACGACTCAATTGCAGATACCTCACTTATCTTCGCATCCTTGGACCTTCGCGAAGATGAAGCCAGCGAATTCACCTCCAAACAACGTCAGACAATGACGCAACTCCTTCATGACTACAGCTCCGTGTTCGCCCTCCATGGACCAGCCACGCCGTTTGCTGAGCACCGGATCGCCACTGGAGACCGCGCTCCACTCAGTGCTCCGCCTTACCGAGTAACGCCCCAGAAGAGTGAACGCTTGAGACAAGCCATTCAAGAATTACTGGACCACGACATCATCGAAGAATGCGAGAGCGCTTGGGCAGCTCCGACCGTCCTGGTGCCCAAACCTGGAGGAGGGATCCGTCTATGCATTGATTTCCGCCGGTTGAACGCCGTCACCATTGCTGACCAGTATCCCCTACCCAACCTAGACGACCTGCTCCATTCAACTGGCAACATCGGATGCATTAGCACCATGGACCTTCGCGCCGGCTACCACCAAATCCGAATAAAGGAAGAAGACAAGGACAAGACCTGTTTCGTCACCCCTTTTTGCACTTACCGATTCAACCGCATGCCATTTGGACTCCGCAACGCCCCCGCTACGTTCCAGAGACTAATGGATCGTTTCCGACGACGACTCCCAGACCTACGCCTCTTAGCCTACCTAGATGACCTAATCCTTCTCTCCGATCACATCGACGACCACCTTTACGCTTTACGCCGTGTTTTCGACATGCTTCAGGAATTCCAGCTCCGCCTCCATCGCCCGAAGTGCCGCTTTGGCTGCCGCGAGACACGTTACCTGGGCCATGTCATCAGCACACAAGGAATACACACCGATCCTGCAAAGATCAGCGCCATTCAAAACTTTCAGGCACCACGCAACGCAAAACAAGTGATAACCTTTCTACAAACGTGCAGTTGGTACCGAAAATTCATTCCCCAGTTCGCAAAACTATCACAACCACTCAGTAAATTAACCCGTCAAAAGGAACCCTGGGAATGGGGCTCTGAACAGGACCAGTCTTTTAACAAGCTAACTTCTGCTCCAATCTTACGGCCCGCTGACCATGGACAACCGTTCACACTCCGCACAGATGCCAGCGCTTACGCAATTGGTGCAGCATTACTCCAGGGGGAGGGAGTGGATGAACGACCCGTTGAATATGCCAGTCGCCTGTTGACCGCCCCGGAACGGAATTACTCAACAACCGAGCAAGAAGCCTTAGCTATCGTTTGGGCTGTCAATCGTTTCCGAGGATACCTAGAGGAAACTTCTGTCATCATCATTACTGATCACCAGCCGTTGAAGTGGCTGATGTCCCTACGATCTCCCAGTGGACGACTCGCCCGATGGGCCTTGCAGCTCCAGCCTTACAACCTACAGATACACTACACGCCCGGAAAAGCTAACGTCGTAGCGGATACGCTATCCAGACCTCCCCAAGCGCGATGGACCGTACCTGATCCTCCGTCAGCAAGGACCCTGTACTACCAGATTGCCCACTCCAACCAACCAACCGAGCCTATTGGTGTATACCATGTGTCAGCCCTCACTCCATACCGACCTCCCGAGGATTCCAGCGACGTACCAGCTCCACTTCCCGCACCGCTGTTACCTATTAGACGTCGAGGACGCCCCAGGAAGGTGACCACTCCTACGACTACAGAGCCTAGTACGAGGACGACTCCCAGGCTCTGAGGGGGAGAATTGTAGCACCCCTTAGTTCCGCCGCGCTCCGCACTACCGCTCTCGATGGCGCCACCCGTATTCATCGCCGAGTGCCGCGCCGTACTACCCTTAGCAGCTTCACCCCCACCTGTGACGTCAGCCGCCAGCGCCTTGATAAGCAGCCACCAGCCCTTAGGACGGCAGTTCTTCTCGAGCTCGCTCTCTCGCCTCTACCTTGGCATCCTGGTTGGGATCCTTGACGTGCAGAAGCTACGCTTGAAAGACAACGCGACGCTGCTACTCGAGCGCTCTAGGTGTGAGCCTTGATAGTGGTACTCTGACGGATTATAGACATTCGTGCGGAAATTCTCAACAGTGCTATTTACTTGTTTATCATACCTTTGTACATATATTCTTGTTTTAATAAACTATTAAAACCAATCCGTGTCTTAAATAAAATACATAACACTCCCATCGGTGTTAAAATACTACATATTTGTATGTTGTATGTTGCGTGTTGAGACTATTATTTTTTGATACATCTATTACTTTTCGAGCTATTGAAACAATTTGTATCATAAGTCTTGCGTCTTGCGATATTCTGTGGTCTTGCTATGGAAGTATTGATATATAGTCCAGTTCAGTTAAGTTTTCACCTCGAAACCCGTCTATGGTGAAGGCATTTTCATGGGACTTCTTTCATTGACTTTCTAATCGTAAGATGGCAGAGGGAACACAATGAACAATTTATCATCCCGGAATATATGAGTTATTATAATGGGGCGAACTGCAACAAAAGTAATGGCTTGTATGTATTTGTTAAATATTATATAAATAAAGAAGTAGTTGATATAAAACTCACCAGAACTAATACAACTATAACCCAAATTTCATTTAAACTAAAAAATATATCTTAATATATCAATGCACTCTATAGGCCCCCCATCAACAAATGCTGATTTATTTGTAGATTATCTTGATGAATACTTACTGAAAATCTTAGGGCGTAGATTGAAATGTTCATTGGATAATATAGTCATGTCATATGTCAAGACAAACATTTCAGTACTACAGAAACTTTATCAAAACAAATTGAATTGTTAAATTAGAAAACCTTTTAAAAAATGAATACTAGGGCAGTTTTCTATCGCATAGCAATCCAGAATCTGCTACAGATAAATTTATTGCTAAAACACTAAGAATGGATATTACAAGGATTTGGTTAATATTAGCAGAAATAACATTAAGAAATTCTACCAAATAGTACCTAAAAGATGTCACCAATGAACATCCCATGCAGTAACAAGAATAAAAGCCTAATTATGGTGAATAACAATGAGTCTTCTGTAGATTATAGTGAAGCCGCTCTGTAATGATTTCTTTGTAAATATTAGGTAGTAAAATCAGTGACGTCCCACTTTTTCGTTAAAAATATCAAGATACATGTTAGCGCGGATGCCACTCGTAGAAGAAGAGCAAATATTTTTTATAAAAAAGATGTATTTGTATTAGTGATCGACCGATACCGATATCGATATATCGGTTATAATAATATACATGGATAAAAAGGATATATTAATGTAAAGCAAAACGAATATAAAACGAATATTTCCTTTATAAGAGTCAGCTACATCCTTGGAAGCAATTCTCGTAATTATGTTAGCGAAAAGCAAACGTTACTTGAACTAAGATAACAGATTTAAATTATTCCAAGCATAGCCTTGAGTGAAATTCATTCACTGTCTTAAAATAAGGCTAGTTATTTTATAGTACTTATCTTAAAGAATCAATCCTTTATGTAAGATTTATATTACACTGGTCCAAGAGATGACATTCTTGAATGAACCTTTAATTCTGAATGTACTGTGTACAAGTATTTATTTATTTCTGTCAAGTAAATGTGTTTTCGCTTCAAGGACACAAGGCTTAATTATTGTTTTGACTAAAAGACGGCATCCTCGAATTAAGACAAAGAAATTCTTATTTTCTTTTGTTGAAAGATTTAATGAAATTGTTCATAATATGACTATATAAAAATCTATTTCTTTGCAGCCAACGTACAAACATTAAGACGGCTTTAGAGAGCTTCATTGTTCGTTTATAAATAGATATTTTCACTATTTTATTTGTTCTAGCTATTCACACAGTAAAAACATTTTTTTTTACACGCACAATACGCTCAATATAGAAAAACGAAATTGCTGTCTATAGCGAAGCCAATATAAACAATTATCTTCCAGAAAATATACGTCATCTAATTCGTCGTCCACTTTTAGTTTAAACTACGCCCATAACAAATCACAATCAGTTTAGCCACACAACAGTAAGACTATAATTCGTACGATGTTAAAATACTATAAAATCGCACACTTTCGCATCCAATGTAACCTGCCACAATCCACATCCACTAAGCCATAGAAGAAATGATCGGTATAATACTAAGCCGAGATGCTTTATAGAAACCTCAAGTTCTTCGGTCACTGGAGGACTGATGTGACTCTGCTCAGATGCCGAATTGCATGTAAATACCTATACCATATACTCTTAGGACAAGGGCCAATTACTTTCGAACAAAAAACTTTATCTCTGCTAAAAATACTATTTTAAAATGTTACAATTTCAGAGACGTCAGCTTTTAAACAAGGAATTTTACCGCCAAAAACATAACCAGAAATGACCAAAGACACAGAAAATCATATATTAGGAACGCATTCACTTAAAATAAGATTATTACCTTCAGATTAAGTAATCTAAAGTCAAGATAATTTATTCCCTTGTGGCATGTGCTGCCTTTTATCAGTGTATAGGCCTAAAGGCCGATTATCAGTATCGGCCGATATACGGAAGGTTTATCGGCTCTCTGGCCGATATATTTTACATATATACGTAGTAAAATTGTAATTCTTTTGTTGTGGTTCATATACACATATATTTTTGGTAAACCGTATAGATGTGGGGGTTTACTGTGATGAGGTATGTGATGAACTCCAAGCTTTTCTATATCACATGAATAACTTGGCACCAACAATCAAGTTTATCATGGAGAAGGAGAAAAACAATAAACTACCGTTTCTAGACGTCATAGTACAAAAGAACAGGGACACCATCCAAACATCGGTATACAGAAAGAAAACTCACACTGGTCAATACCTTTATTACGCCTCAAACCACTCAAATACCACAAAACATGGGATAGTCAAGACACTTGTTGAGAGAGCATTTACTCTCTGTAACTCCGAGGAAGCTCTTTCCGAAGAACTCAACACCATCAAAAAGGACCTCAACACAAATGGCTACCCCACGAGACTAGTAGACCAGACTATCAAGAAGCGTCAGAATCACATGAATAGACAGAAGGAATCTCCGAGAAAATTCGAAGATTAGGTCAGCAATACAAAATTCTAGCAGTATTCAGCTCCAAAGATTCCTTAAGAAGCCACCTGACGGAAGACAAAGCCAACCAACCAGAGGGATAGGAAGAACTGCGTATATAGAATACCTTGCGAGTGCGGACAATCCTACGCCCCCTTGAAACAAGAATCAAGGAACACCGAAACCACACAAAGAAGGGAGAAACAAACAGATCCGGTGCGGCAGAACATGTTTGGATACACGGCCACCACTTGCAATGGTCAGAGGCAAAAATAATACTCAAAGAAGAACACTGGCGAAAGAGGAAATTCAAAGAAGCGGCCGTCATAAACCAAAATCCAGACTGCTTTAGTAAGTCCTCTTTAGACATAAGAAATATTTGGAAACCCTTGTTAAGTAGATCTAAGTTTAGTTTCGGACCACGCAGTAACGCATGACTGCACCAATCTCGGTCATGCGCTGCTATCCAGGAGATGGTATAAATACCCTCGTAGTTTCGTAGCTTGTTAATTATTCATCTGAAGACGACTGGATATACTCACCAGTTGAAACGTTGTGATATAAATAAATAATGACAATGGAAGTCCAAAACACATCAAATATAAGGTATTCTTTGGAATCTTTACGTCAGGTAAATACCTTTGACATTTTTCTGGTCATTGTTTGCTTATTCAGCATTTTTGTTTAATTTTTTAATGTTCAATCGCCCGGAGCTTTGAATTGTCGCGTCTCGTGCTTGCGTGTTTTCTCTAATATTTTAAGCTGCTTGCGTTGGCGCCTGTTTTCCATCTCCTGGACGCTATCGGATAGTGCTTCTCTACTGTCTCCAGTGCTTCTCTACTGTATATTGGGCTGACGCACAGGGAGCCAGTCTTTAGGTAGTTTGTATGTTGCGTTTGGTCTAGTTCTTGTATGTGGGTTTGTTATCAGTTCGTTTGTCGATACGTCCGTTCGTTTGTAGTAAGCAGTTATAATTTTCAAAAAAAACTCGTTAATCGTCTGTATTTTAAAGTCGTTATGGAGCACCCTGCTCATCGTATACCTAGGGACATTTGCTATCGTCTTTAATGCTCTATTTTAAATTACCTGCAACTTATTCAGCTCAGAACATCTATCATTCAAGGAGCTTATAAATCGGATTATTAATTTTACACTTCGCTTCCTTTCAAAATAACGAAAAATCAGTAGAAGTAGATTTCCAACAAAACTGATCTAATTTGACAATAATTACAATTACTAGTTAGGACTAGGTGTGTAAACTTAATAAAATGACAGGTGGAAAATGTGATAATAATGATAATAGAGACAGTTAAATTTTGAAATTTTGTTTGTTTTTCCTAAATTTATTAAGACAAAAGGATTAAAGTGTGTACTAAACTACTAATTCTATCAACAGAACAGATCTGAATTAATGTATAAATTATATGTTCTAAAATGTTAAAAAATAGTTAATAATACTCAAGTGATGTTCAATCAACACCCTTTATTTTATATTATTCTTGTAGATGCTTTTTAAGTAAGTGATACTAAAAATTTGAGGTGTTACGGTTTTCCGACGCCACCAATATAAATTATAGCTTCACGTATCTTACATTTAGTACTTGATGCCTAATTTATGATCGATTTATCATTCTTAATGAAGATATTTCCAAAAGCACCTTTTTGTCCGGACATTTTTTCAATTTTCTACGAGTATCAACAGCATCGAATCAGCAAAATCGAACTAGGGACAAGCAAATAGACAAACCAAGTAAGAAAGACGTGCGTTCACCGGGGAAATACCGTCGTTCGATCTTCGATCGCCGAAAATTTTAATACATATTAGTGTTATGCGGTGTTGTCGTTTGTGGTATAATAGCCTTTATTAAACGCTAGTATACTGCCGCAATTATCCTAATTTGGGTATCAAATAATATTTACAACTGATATCTATCGGTATCGGCCAGGAAATTATCGGTATCGGTCAAAAAATTCATAACGGTCGATCATTAGTTTTTACGCCTAGTTAGTAGTAGAAAAACCTTTTTTTTGTACTCGCTCAGTGCGGACGATAAGAAGCAGAAACGGGCTAGCCATTTTACACATACATTTATTTTTTCAGTGTGTTTCTATCAAACTTTTATAAGATATTGCGTATTTTAATACATTATTATTTACTGAAAAAGCAATATTAGTCCGGTTCGCCAAAATTAACTATTTTGGTATAAGCTTCTGTCTATCATGCCAACCGGTATCTGACAAATTCATGTAGATTTGTTTTCCTACCGAAAAGTTTTTATTATGGATCTACCTTATTAAATCTATTATTTTATCCGCCTGTAACGTATTTTACGATATTGTAAAAAATATATTTGACAGGAACATAATATACCTTCCTGAAATATCCTGAACTTTAAAGACACACGTCAAAAGGTCTTAGATAAACCATCTCTGCATGTATGCGTATTTTTAGGGCGTTGCTGTCGACGATTTTAAAACCCTCGTTGGATCGATTTCTATATAGATTTATGCATCTTCTACGTCGGTTTTGATATTGATAAGGGTCTTATTTGTTTAATGCTGATAAGGGTCTTACTTGTCATTGTTTATAAAACCGGTGATGCATTTAGGTCATGTGAAAGAATAAATATATTATATTTTGTTTCCATATTCCAAAATGCCAGCTAATGGTGCTATTTTACAGCTCATTTTTAAATATTAGAGCGATATAATTGGCATATTATATATAATTCGAAAAATTGCAATTATGTACCTTAAAAAACGCTGTAAATATTTCTTACATTCATTACATGAATTTATTGACCCGATTTGAGCGACGTTAAATTCCTTACGGCCGCGGCGGCTATACCGAATGACACAGCCTAACATTTGTTTAAAAATTGAGCATTTCTGTTTATATTTTGACCTTGCCATACCACGTAAGATAAATATTAATTATTACTATAAGAATAATGTTGTTTTGTATTTCGAGGACATTTTAAAAGAAATTGTGCAATATTCGTTTGTGTACCTACTACTCATTACTAAGGACTGTATTTCCAGAATCTGCTGTGTTCTTTTTAGAAACAAAACCGATTTGATCGAATAACCTTTACGGACCAACAAGACGCATTTCAATTGCGAGATGTCAGTTTATTAGAATTTATAGCCTGCCAAAACTTAAAAAGAGCTACTGCTTTATATACAGGGTGTCCCATAACTAATGGTACACAGTAAAACTGCAGATATCTTGGGTAAAAATATTGCGATTTGGCCAAACTTAGCTTAGTTTAAAAGTTGATAATAACCGAGATACAGGGTGTTCAAGTGAAAATTTTATTTTTGATTTTCCTAATTAACTTTTTTTTTAACCAATATTTTAACATAGAATTTTGTGATTGGGGGTTTTTCGGGGCGAGAAATTTAAATTTGTTAAGAATTTTAATGTATATTGTAGAGGGCACTCTCTGCGGCACTCTAGGTACATAGAAACAAGTGTAACTTATTTGCGCCTTAGTCTATTTATGTTTTTATTAAAAATATCAATTTTCTCACTAATTTTACGCAAAAAAGGTGTACTTTGTAAATGTCGCTCCGAGTAACGGTTTTCAAGATTTATACATATCGTATCTGTCGCTGGAAGCCAATGTATCGGTTCAGCCTGACGGAAAGGATAAGGGACAATTCTATGCACGAACTTATTATAAGTTTGTGTTTTTTGAATTTTCAGCTTTCGGTAGGCTGAACCGATACATTGGCTTCCAGCGACACCCAACGTAGTTTGCCCGCGATGGGCCGCCTTGCCAGCGTTTGAACCTATATGGATTCTCGCTGTCCTGGTTGGGTTGATACGTGTGGTTGCCACGAGATGTAGCCACGTGCTGCAATTCTCATTTGGTTATTTGCATTTTTGTGTGAAAACACTTTGAGGTCCCTTACCTTTTCATCAGACCCGGAGCCTTGCTGAAGAGCCGTAAACGGCGAAACGCGTCCAAGGATTGGGTCTGACGGAAAGGATAAGGGACAATTCTATGCACGAACTTATTATAAGTTTGTATTTTTTGAATTTTCGGCTTTCGGTAGGCTGAACCGATACATTGGCTTCCAGCGACACCCAACGTAGTTTGCCCGCGATGGGCCGCCTTGCCAGCGTTTGAACCTATATGGATTCTCGCTGTCCTGGTTGGGTTGATACGTGTGGTTGCCACGAGATGTAGCTAAGTGCTGCAATTCTCATTTGGTTATTTACTTCTTTTAAAGTTAATCGGTCATCCTACAAAGTTTGCTTCAAGACAGGTAATATAATGTATTTCGACAAGTTATATCTCGCGTTACAGAAGAGGAAATTTTTAGCCCACTGTAAGTTTGTCCTTACATCCAGCAATAACTTTATAGCGATGCATTTTTACAGCGCTATAGAGCAAAATTGCAGAATCCAAACAACTTACTGTTTGACCTATTATACATCGGTGTATAACGAATGTTTGTGTTTAATGGTGCCGTTTAGGAAAATGTTAGTACGCCCTAAAGCAGATCAAAGCCCATCAAGGGCTGAAGAATCAAGAAGGTGATCTTACCTCATAATTTTTATAGGCATATTATTATACAGGGTGTGAGGTAAGTACAGATCAATATTTTGCTAGCATACAGGGAAGGTCATAATAATACAAGTAGTTCATATAATAATTTTTCCCAATGTCACTCCTATCCATATCTTGTTCCAAAGACGAACCTAAAGATTTACATTTTGATTATAACTTTCAACCAACCCTGTATGTTTTTACGAAATTTTGTAATTTTGTATATATGGTATATGGATTAAGAAACTCATACTATAATCATTCTTGTACATGCCCAGGGAAGCCAGGAAGGGACTTAAAGGATCAAAATTCTGAAAGGTGTATTTTTTGAAAAACTATAAAATTATTTTTAAATATTTTGAGCTGTTCTCTTTAAAAAGGTACTCTTTATTTACTTGAAGAAAAACAACCAGAAGAAAGAGTTAAATGGTGCTTTGTACTTATAATTCTTGCAACATAATTCATATGATTTATTGGAAAATGTACCCTCTTGCAAGCTAGAGCACTGTTGGGTAAAGGTTTAGTTATCTGGTTGTATAGTTTAATAACAAAACAAGTATAAATTCAAATTAATCAAAGTACGGCAACGTCGCCATCTACAATCTTTTAATTTATCTCCGGTTCATCGAAACTACAAATTCACATGAAAACAAGAAAGTCAGTTAAATTCTAAAACGTAGTTGCAACCGCCAATACCTTCGCGGAAGGCGGCATTTGACAAACGAGGGGCCGCTCATCAAAAAACGTGTATGAGCAATATGAGCATACGTGACAAAAGCAGGGTTTAAAACAGATACAGGGCTGCCCAGAAGTCCGAAAGAAAATTAATATAGCCTTAACCTGTAACTTTTGGGGAAAACGCTCGGACACGTCAATTTAGTTTTATATGTGCTCACATTTTGACGTTATTCGTTTGTTTATTTATAGACATTTGTCAAAGATATGACGACATCGATCTTTTCTTTAAATGGAAACATATAGCTTGTGATACATTATTTGAAAGCTAACATCTCGTACAGTATGCTCATAAATTTTGGCGCGATTCTGTCAAGCTATTTCAAAATGGCGACTGTTAAAAGTTTTAAAAAAATCCCTATTTAAATAAGTGGCAATGATAAATCATTGATGTTTTTTTTTACCTTTCAGGGTAAGAAATCTTCACTGTTTCACGTTCTGACATTTTGTGACATTGTGAACTTGTAAAATTAATTTAGGTATTTTCGAAGTATTAAGCTGGATTTATAAACTCGGAAAGTTGGTGAGGTTGAAGTTATGATCAAGTTTGTGAGGTTAGATATTCCGAACTCCGAGCATAAAAATTGGTTATCTCGAACTACCCGGGAAGTTTTCGAACCTTACATGAGCTTTACATGAACAACATGAACGAGTGTATAAATGGAACTGAGTGTTCTCTTTAGTTTAAATTGAACTCCTATTTCCAACACCAACTGAACCTCAACCTCGCCAACTTTTCGAGTTTATAAATCCAGCTTTATTTTACAATTTTCTAAACAAAAATGGTTTTGTCGGAAAGGCAGCGTATCGAAGTATTGAATTGATATTGTCAGGATGTGGAGATAAAATAAGAAGTCGAAGTGAAGTGTACACTTTATTTAATGCTAAATATCCGGAAAATCAAATTTCATAGGACACTGTTAGTAAAATATTCCACAAATTTGATGAACATGGCACAGTAAAGGACTTGCCTAGGAATGGACGGCGACGTGTTTCAGGCGACGATGAAAAATTGGATATTGCATTATCCCTGCAGGATAATCCGCATGTTTCAACAGTTTCATTGGCTCAAAATCATGATACATCTAGAGGTACTATTGGAAGATATTTGAAAGCAGAAAAATACCACCCTTAAAAGTATGTCTTGTCCAAGAGCTTTTAGAAGATGACTATGATAGGCGTTGGCAATTTTGCGAAGAAATGATGAGACGGTGTGACGAGAATAATAGGTTTCCACAGAACATATTATTTTCGGATGAAGCTACTTTCTATTTAAACGGGGTGGTTAACAGACATAATTATCGTTTCTGGAATCAAGAAAAGCCACGATGGATATTTGAAGCGCATACTCAGCGGCCCCAGAAAGTAAATGTACGGACAGGTATCATTAATAACCGAATTTTAGGGTCATTCTTTTTGGAAGGAAACCTCAAAGCTGAACGGTACCTTAATTTCTTAACCTTCTGGTTGAGGCCTGCTCTAGCTGTAATTTTTCCCAACGAAGTAGATCCAGATATACCTAATGAAACAATTTGGTTTCAGCAAGATGGTGCTCCCCCGCATTTTGGTGTCAATATGAGAAGATATTTAGATCAGATATTTCCAGGTCGCTGGATTGGACGACGTGGTACAATTGAATGGCCACCGAGGTCCCCAGACTTAACGCCTCTAGACTATTTTCTTTAGGGATATTTAAAAGAAAAAGTTTACCAAAATAGGCCAAATAATATTGAAGATTTGAAAAACAAAATTAGATTGGAGACACAGAGCACATAGCATACCGGCTGAAGCCATTCGAAATTCCGTCAACGGATTTTACCATCGTCTGGGAGCATGCCAAGTAGAGGGTGGAGGACATTTCCAGCATTTGCCACGTTAAACCACCTTCTTGTTGTGTTTTGTTTTGCTTCGTTACATTTTTATTTTTTTTGACAAAACAAATAACAAATAAACCATAACTATTGTTAATCACACTGTCACAAAATGTCAGAACGTAAAACAATGAAAATTTCTTACCTTGAAATGTAAAAAAACATCAATGATTTATCAATTACGCTTATTTATAGGCATTCTTTTAAAACTTTTAACAGTCGCCATTTTGAAATGGCTTGACAGAATCACGCCAAAATTTATGAGCATACTGTACGAGATATTAGCTTTCAAGTAGTGTATCACGAGCTGTATGTTTTCATTTAAAAAAAAGATCAATGTCGTCATATTATTATCTTTGACAAATGTCTATGAAAGAACAAACGAATAACGTCAAAATGTGAGCATATATAAAACTAAATTGACGTGTCCAAGCATTTTCCCCAACAGTTACAGGTTAAGGCTATATTAATTTTATTCCGGACTTCTGAGCAGCCCTGTATATGTATGTTAGTTGAATAGTACAACCGCAGTAAAGAAGAGTTTAATGTTAGGCAACTAGATATACTTACGTGTTGGTTGAAGCGATATGACAGGATGCTACTGTATGTATGAGAAAGAGGGTGGATATATCACAAATACGACGTAACATGTTTTGACAATTCGGTTCCGTTTCAAGCCTTGTAAGAATCAACGGTCTCACTTGCGATGGTTTGCGCGAGTTTTAGTTACTTTTTATGGTATCCAAGCCATAAAATAGGTCGGTCAATTCGCCGACTTACATCCCGAAAATGTAATAATGTAATTATTATATCATATCACGACTCGAGTCCAGTTAAGCTTTGAAAAAAAGCAGTCGGAAGTTCGTGGAACTTATGTGATAAATTCTCAATGGTTTAAGAAGTAGTATTGCATCACGATATTATCGTTTATAAATAGTGAAGTAGAATGTGTAGCTGTTTTAATGAAGTAAGTAGTTATCATACTAAGTTGTAACAGTAAAACCGTATTTGCTTCAACGCAGACCAATAACAGAAGTAAATAGATATATTTTGTGTGAGAAAACGCCTTTTATTTCAAATGACTAACCTTAACCACGCAACCTATGGAAATACAGTAAAAAATTAATGTTTGACCAAAGCAAAATAAAGGCAGCGGCCAACAAGCATAAATGTGGTTTATGCACGATGGTGCGCCGCCACATGTTAGCAACGTAGTGTATCGTTACCCAGGTAGCAGGATGACGTCTTTATGACGTCGAATATTGGGGATTTTTAGTCACTTGACGTCTTTTGGTCGCGAAATGACGTCAAAATAACGTAGTTTTTAAGACGTGTATTATACGTCATAATTTTACGTAATAAACACGTCGATTTTTAGTCGTTTATTGATTTATACGTATCATTAGAAAGTACTATAAACGTCAAAATTTCGTTATCCAAGTTTTTTGAAAATATAGTGGGACAGAGTTTTAAAGTAAAACGCCTGAGAATATTTTTTTTCTTATAGTTAAAAGCACGTCTCATAAAACTTTTAATATATAAGACCCTATACTATATTATTTTTTTACATTTTTATGTTAATACCAATGCAAATAACTTTGAAAATATTACCATTTCAAATTAATCATTTTTGTAATGTAAAATGTGCAAAAGCGAATATTTGTGATTAATAGTCTGCAAATACCAAATTTAAATTACCCGCGCTCCGTTTTATGACATTTCTTTGCTCTATTGTGACAGTCTGGCAGAAGGCAGAACGCATTGGTGTTCTGTTGTTGGCGCTGGCTGGCAGTCGACCTAGTCGACCATTCGGCAAAAGTGAAAAGTTTATGGTGATTTAGTTTTTATATATTTTGTGTTATAAAGGAATATATATAGGTATTTCAGATTATCGAGTTCGAGGAAAATGACGGCGGGGGTGTAGCCATTGTACACTCAAACTGGGTGACGCCCCGAAAAAAGGTATTTTGGCCGCCATTAAAGGATAATTGGAAAACAAGCTCGTGTTTATAAATCATTATATTTATATCCAATCGACTCAAAGTCATTGAACATTTATTTTATTGAAAATATATCAGAATATTATGTAGAAAATATTGGTCACTAGATAATATTGTAGCAAAAATGATGATAAGTTAGTGTCTTTTCCAATTCTCCATACACATGAAAGTTGTAATATTTAATTTATCATTAAAAGGATTTTGTACATAAAATATACATGTATTTTTGTTACCCCTGTTATGTATTATGTACTATCTTAGAAACAAGTTTTTAGTAAATGTTCGTTATATTGATACAGGATGTTTAAAAAAATCATAGAGTTAGGAAATAATTTAAGGGTATAATAAGGTGTTAAAATATATTTCAATCATTTTCTGGAAAACGGAGTGCTTATTTTACAGCCTATAATTGCAAAAAGTTTCATTCGCACCCAAGTCAGTTGGGAAATGTGCAGTTTTGAATACCGCTGAAAAAAAATTATGACGTTTATTGACGTTTTCTGCACCTACAAAGACGTCTTAAGATGACGTCTTTTTTACGTCAAAAAAGACGTCATTGGCCTGTGACTTACGCACGTCTTTTTAACGTTTCATTTACGTAATTTATGACGTCACTGATGATCAATAATCGACGTCTTAAATACGTCACCTTGCTACCTGGGTATTTATCTGATAATCTTGGTAATCCTCGGATACGTTGCGGCGAACCTATTCTATGGTCACCTAGGTCTATAGACCTAATTCATTTGGATGTCCTTTTTTAGGGTCATCTGAAAGAACTTGTTTACTCAACTCCAGTAAATACCAGGGAAGAGCTACTTCAAAGGATTATTATTTTTGCGAACAAAAACAAAATGATCCTGCAGTGTTGTTCCATGTACAGCGACAAAAAATTCTTAGAATAAGAAAGTGTATTGAAGTTCAAGGTGCTCATTCTAAACATCTGATGAAATAAATAATTAAAATAAGACTTATTTTTTTCCATACGAGTGCGGTGCCAAGTCCGTTTCTGGCTTCCCTGCCTATGTACAATAATTATTCTGGTATGAGTTTCCTATGTCCCTTCATTTAGGCTATACACAGTTACAAGATTTCCTTAGAATATACAGGGCTACTTAAAAGTTATAATTGAAAATGTAAATCTTCAGGTCCGTCTTTGGGGCGCGATATCTTTATTGAGAGGGACATTAGGAAAAGTAATTATAATATGAACTACTAGCAATATTTTGCCCTCCCCTTTACACTGTGGTAGTGGAATTATTAAAACTTTTAAAACTCATATCATGTTTAATAAGTCCAAGTGTAGCTTGAATGCTTGCAATAAAGAAAGTATCATTTGAAATTTCAACTTACAAATTTTTTTCCACCCATTTCCTTTCCCCCCTCATCCATGTGAGTAAATCATGTAATGCTGCCGCCGCCCTTCGAGTCGACATAGGCGACTACATTAAAGATGTCGTTAGTGGTGGTAAAGCAGAGTAATACGTTCGGATGAGTATGAGTTGTTCGCTATGCTTGCTTGGGCGATTGTAAATGAAAAGTTTGTATTTGTGTTTGATGGGAACCTATAGGGATTTCCCCTTCCTAATCATCGAGTATCCGTATCGTTATAGACTAAATCAACTAAATAGATCTTGTTATAATAAATAATGTTGATAAACCCCCCTAGATTAGATTTACTTATACAATTGAGATTAGAACTCCCAGCACTAAGATTTGAAGGCAGCAAAGGACCAAATCATCAATGTCCTAACTGCAAAGATAACTTCGAAGGATACTGTTTTTCAAATAATTGCGGTCATGGAAGATATGTGGCTGTTAGCACTACCAGGACATTGATATTTTGGCCTACCGCAATCCAAAGCGTCTTTGCAATCGACGAAATATAAAATAATACATATTTGGTATTTTCGTTCCTTCAGTATTCCTATGTTTTCTGTTGAAAATTTGTTGTTAAATATTTTGCATTTGACATAAGTAAGTCATTTGCAAAAATCCTCGAACGTGAAGTACAGTATTTTTTTTTTCTTTTGGTCATACTTAAGCATTCATCAGAACACTGAGAAATGTTTGCAAACCTTTGCGAATGCAATTCTATAAAAATTATATGCTAGTTTGATGGATTTGATATGCATGTTTACGAAACTCTTTATGGGGAACTTCTTTTTTGTTTGTATTATTGCATTCCTTTAATTCCACTAGACGGCGCTTGATGATACTTGTTAACGAAAGGTTACCTTTCTTTATAAAAGCACCAATCAGATTTTTTTTCTGAAATAAAGGGAAGACATGGATATATTGAAACCTACATTTTAAATTACCCGTCAATGTTTATAAAATACATAAAATATGTCTGAAATATAAAACTGTGCTCGCTATTAAATGTATTCCCTGAGAAAAATCATAAATCTTGCAAAAATATACAAACTAACATTACCAAAATATATATTTATACATAAAAATAACGGTTGGCTTAAAATAATATTTGGCCCATATTTCACTTTACCTTATACACAGAGTGCGAAGAAAAAATATAGAAAGTAAAACTCACCCAGAATAATTATTTATTTTTGAACAATTAAGGGGCCTTTGCAGGGAACGTTCCCAATTCTTACTTATTAATTGAATATTATACCGCCTGTTTACATTGAAAATCAGCTAAAGGTATTACTATTCAAAAAGTTATGAGCTTGCTTAAAACTATAAATATAAACATATTCTTTATCAATGGTAACAGCGATGAGTATTTTAAACATAATTTAAATTTACCAAAATTCAATCTTTTAAATGGTCCACCTACCTGAAATTTGTCACGATATACTGTAGTAATTAATTAATATCAATATTATAAAATTCACAAGTGCCATAGCTAAGTAAAGTAGAAACAATAGTCCGAATAAGAGATTAACGCAATATGTATTAAAAGAAATTAAAAGGAATGTCAAGCAAAACGACATCGACGGAAACTTTAAAAGAGTTACACAATTTAAAAGTGGAGTTGTTCTTATAGAATGTTATAGTGAAGCACAACAAAAAAAGCTAAACCAGAACCTTATCAAAGATTTCGAAATTAATAACAATACTGCTGCAGAACCAATGTTTAATATAACAGGAATATTAAAAGGCTATACTGCTGAGGAGTTTTTAAATGAGTTGATCACCGAAAATCGAAAAACTAATATAGACCTTTGGAGAGAGCATTAACACCCAACTCAAAGTTATAAGTAAAAAATTATGCCGTAACAAACAAAAAGAGAACTGGATACTACAAGCCACTCCTGAAATATTGAAGTCGTTTATAAAACATAAGTGTTTGGGATTTGATTTAGCGATTGTACGCAAGAAAATGTCAATGTAACATGAGCGCATTTAGGCGACGAAACGGTTACGGTGGCTTGTTCGTGAGCGGACGCTATTTGTGGTAGCTAATTTTTCGTAACATGTTTATTTTGATGTTTTTTAAACAGTAATGATAAAGGATACCTACAAATTGAAGTTTTGTTTTAAAGATGAAACATTTTTTGTTACCGCTACTGAACCATTTCATAACCGGATGGAAGTACTTATTATACAATGACATGTGATAATTATTAGTTGTTTAAAGGAAAGTGAAAAATTGTCAAACCCTCAAAAAAAGAATTACAAATAATTCAGCAACGCATCATGACTTTTAACAGGACAATTCAGGGTTAGGGATATTAAACAGTCAGTTGATCCTTTAAAAGAAAATAAACAAACAACTAACCGCGTTTAGTAGACGTATCGAACAATCGCGACCGCTACCCGGAACATTGTCCCAACTGTTACGTCCGCTGAATGTGCCCATGTGTTTTAAATGTAGTTTTACATACGGAGATGAACATGATGCAAGTAGCTGCAATGAAAATACCTTGGACTGCTCTAACTGCAAGAAACTGGTACTTTTAGATAGAAACCATTCCACCAGAAATGTCACGTGTCCAATGTGGTAAAGACGCGTAGATAGAGTACGCCAGACTATAAACAATGCAGGTACCAATGCTATCTTTATAAATGCTATCATGGGCAGGGTCAAATGCTCGAACGATGACAGTGTTTCCGTACAGTCCCCTGCAGCACAATTGCCCAATATCAACACTAATTTCATATTTTCGCTGGTCAGAACGTTCGCAGGCTGAAATTGGTAGATGTTTAATAAAGGATGAGTAGGATCCGGTGACTGTCACGGAGACATGGCTATCTGACGCAATCTGTGATGGTAAATTACTTCCGGAAAATTTCTTTCTATTTAAAAACGGAAACAGAGATGATAGCAAACGTGGTGGTGGAGTTGTCCTTGCTGTGAAATATGTATAGGGGGGCAATATAATTAAAATAAAGTTAAGTAATTCCCAATTTGTTAAAGCACGTAGCAATAATAACTTTTTGTACATATTGGTTGTATATATGACACAATAGCTAAACTAAACTAACCTAAACAAATTTAAGGAATCTCAATCAAACCGTCACGTCATAGACAATAACGTAGAATTGTTTCTCAACTTTATAAACTTTTACCACTGTAAGCAATTTAATCAAGTCTGTAATAATTATGGTCGCATCTTGGATGTAGTGATATTTCAACTAACATGTTTTGTCGAAAAAAGTACGTGTATTTTGTGGATGAGGACGCAAATCGTGGGTGAGGACGCCCATCATCCAACTCTATCAGTGGAAGTACACTTGAAACAAACAAAACATAAAGAGATAGCTAGAAATAGTAACCTGAACTATAATTTTAAAAAAGATGATTACATGGCTATGTACCAAATGTTCCAAACCTCAACTGGGGTGTTAATGCAGCAGTTACATTTTTTAAGAGAAAATCTATTCCATATTTAATATCCGTGTTTCAAAAACAAGGAAGACGAAATAATGTCTTGTGTGGTTTAACAAACGGACTATATAGGATATTAAAAAGAAAGAGAGTTCAAATAAAAGAATAATTAAACAAACAGCTCTGATGTAAAAGAGCAGTTTATCGATTTACGTACGAAAATACAGAAATACATAAAAGTGACACACAATCTTTATGTTAATAATATGCAGCAAGACATTGTTCGAGATTCTAGGACATTCTGGCAATACCTAAAGAAATAAGAAACGTGTAAGCTTAATACCTATAAAATGCACCTAGACGAAAATGAACATGATACAGCTGAAACAATTGCAGGTGGGTTTTCTAGCTATTTCAGCTCGGTGAATGATAAAAAAGCTGACGTCACAAAGCACCTCTTGAATAACATTTTCAATAAATTCACTAACTGGTTAATAATTGAATGTAATCAGCATGCTAAAATTGGAATTGAAAGTGGAATGTTATATTTAAATCAAAGTTTCTGAAAAGACACTGTCAATCTGTGGTCGAATTTAAATTAATTAATATCTTGTCAAAATATTTTTAAATAAAAAAAGCTCCATCAACGTCATTTTCCACCAACAGTTTTCTCTCTACTGCTAATAATAACTGCAGCACTACTTTGGTCTCCTGAAGATGAAGGTTACTACCTTCGAAACATGTAGAGACAATTTAATTTTAAAATTGAGCCTTTAATAGCTCACTATTAAATTAGTGGAGAAAGACTTTTTGACTTTTTTTCCCCTTTCCCTATATTTCAACTCCACTTCGAGAATGGACTATTTCTTTAAAGTATATTATTAAGTTTTAAGAATCGCTTTTAACTGCTAATAATATCTTTTTACTACCCTCCTATAACCATTTCTGTTCAATATTGTACAAAACATGACATTATGTAAAAAGTTGTAAATTCCCGCCTTAAATTCAGCTAGACCCAATGCATTTAAACCTTATATAGAAATCGATTTAATGTAATACAAGCGGAATTAAAATCATTTTTATTCCTCTTACTTCTAAGACTGGTCAAAAGTTATTTTTTTTTAAAGGAACACCCCCATATAATATTACAAAAATGAAAAGGTAATTAAATTTGCTTTCAAAATATATAATTTCTTTTTAATTAACCTTTAGACTGTCTAAATAAAGCCATTTTTTTTTTTAAATTATCAAATTTTAAGTTTTCTTGTTAGTATCCGTAGTATTTAAGTAGCTATTATGAAAGTTTGACGAGACTGCTAGGAATGTTCTATTAAAGAACTTTCCAAAATTATTGAAAATAACTATTCTACGGAAGTTCTAATAAAATTATTTATTTTACATTGACAATGTGACCAAATTATAGCCAGAACTTGCAGAGAGTTTAATGTAATGTATCCTGATTTACCACAAATAAACTGTAGAGAGTTTGTACGTATACATAAGAATTTCACAAATTTTGGTTCAAAGTTAAAGGCGACCATCAAACCAAATCCTATAACCTCGGACGAAGATAATATTATTGTCGTGGGATACTTCCATGCGTATCCACCCACAAGCTTCCATTTGACGTGCATAAGTAGATAGTAGAAACCGCAAGTCTCCATCTTTACTAGTTACCGAGATACCCTACAATTACATAGAAAAATGGGCACCTTAATACCATAAAAAGCGTGTCTACCAGCATTATTTGTTGTTTGTTCACTAGTGACGCCACGCCTAAGTATGGCGGCTAGCATTTCAGGTGGATCAGTTCTAACATATTATAAACAATTTAAAACAGTAAAATACCCTTATATGTAAATGGCAATAAATTTTGTGATGTTTTTGATAAAGTAGTATTTTTCTCGTAAAATAATCTCAAGTCAGCTCACGAAATGCTAAGGCACACCTTGTGTATAACCTTTTTAATATTTTATCAATATTTTTCTTTTTTATAATATAAGTAACGTAAAGTTTGATAACGGACGTTATTTTCATCAAAAGCTAACATAAAAAAATGTAGCAAATTTCGATTAACTTTTCCTTTAGAGAAAAGTTTTAAGGTAAAGATATTTAATAGGATGTTTCTTGTCAAAGAATATTGAAAATGACTTTAGTAAAAATTATGAACTAAATCAAAAAAACAGTACTAATTAAACTAATCCCCAAAAAGGAGTTTTAGGATATCTACTCTAAGCTGCTTTGTTTAAAGTTACGAAATGATTATTTATACTCTTTTAACTAAATAATTCCTTTGTTATTTTTTCATCACTAGTATTTATGGTTTTGACATCGAGTGCTACATCAGATACGTAATTTTTAATAAACTTATAGAACTATTAATTTGGTGTATTTTATTTAAGTTCTAATTTTATAATAATTTTAAAGGTTTACCTAACCAGAAAATATTTCTTTTAATGTTCTGATTTTAATGAATTTCTTGTAGTTATTTATTTTATAAAAAGCATGTCGAGAAAATACTGGAGCAATATGCTGTGTGGTAAAAACTAAAGCGAGAAGCAAAAAATTAATTTTCGAAGTATGTTGGAGTTAGTCCCTTGTGACCAATTTAAAGTCCTTTCACCTATTTTACTATAGCATTTTTATCGGATCCACTTTATCTAATTTTATCAAGAAGCTCTTCCGGGAGGAATATTATTTTGATAGGATTTGCGTTGCTTATGTTCGATTTTAGACACAAGTAATTTTTAGTCTACCTACATCAGTAGCGGACTTATGTTTAATATTACAATATCACATCTTAACACCAGTTAAAAGGAAAAAATAATAATAAATGGTTAACACTCAAAAATACTTATATAACTTTTTTAACAAATAATTCTTAGTTGAAAAAGTAGTCCATACTTACAGTGGAGTCAATTTAATGTAAATGAAACAATGCAGTCTTCCTTCACAATTTAGTGTTAAAAAAAATTTTAAGTTCCCAACATGTTTCGAATGCTTAAGCATTCATCATCAGGGGATACTAAAAGGATAGTAGAGGATTGAGAATGAACAGTGAATATAAAATAAAGTTTTAGGACTTACCTAACATACAGTTTTTAAAAGCGATGTAGGTTGTCTTAAATTAATGAGTACAACTTATAATGTGATATAATAATATGTGAAAGTTGAAGACTTGGTATGAACTAGTTAGTTGTGCTGAAATTAATGTATAGTTAAAATTTTGGGTGAAATGTGAAATTTGAATAGATGAAGAAGCATTTTAATGAGATAATGAATTAATTTAAAGCATATGAAGGAAAAAGGTTTTATTTTAAATTATATTGATATTAAATTTGTCAAACTTAGGTGTTTAACCAAATTTTAAAATTAAAAAAATAAATTTTAGATCATATTGGTATATCTTAGCTTACATGATGGTATGGTGATATACCCTATATTTTAAAATGTATAATATGAATTTTTAGCATTTTACTAAAATTTTTGTATCTGAAAGGTAATGAAAATTTTTTTAAGATATAAATATATTAAATATAACCTATGCTACAACTCGACCGCAGTACCCGCCTGCAAATCGATTAATAATTTATATTGATATTATAAAATTAATAATAATAATATTAATAATTAATATATTATATTAACATTCAGTTTTTGTCATCACTGGACATATAAAGTATTTGAAAATTGACAGAACACAGACATCCGTCAACGAATGGTAAAAAAGAGTGGTTATGTTTTAAAGAAGGGTGTAAATGTCTATCAGGGTGGATTGAAAGCTGCACTGAGAAAAACATACTTGTGGGGTTGTTAACAACTTTAACACTAGTCGATTTATTAATTATAGGAGATTATGCAATCTCCGTATGTAAATTCTTCTATTAAAAATTGAAGAGCGTATATCAAGCCTTAAACAGTGGTTGGATGCAAACAGAACTCCTAGGGTTGCTAAAGTGCACTGAGCAGAGACAGATTGAGGTATGTATTTTGTGAAAAGACCATGACTATAAACTACCCAGATTCAACGCATTGAAAAAAATAGTACTGCTATGGATAACTTGTTCGTTGACACAATCTATGTTTGGATTCTTTAAATGTTTTGTTTATTTCCAATATTTCAAGAAGGTCTAGTTTGTTGGTTTTGGTACAGAAATGCAGGAATTTAGTATTTGTATCTGGGTTGATGTTCATTTGTAGATAGATAGATTTACATACGGAGATTGCATAATCCCCTATAATTAATATGTCGACTAGTGTTAGAATTGTTAACAACCCCACAAGTGTGTTTTTCCCAGTGCAGCTTTCAATCTACCCCGATAGACATTTACACCCCCCTTTAAACCATAACCACTCTTTTTTACCATTCGTTGACAGACGTCTGTGATCTACTAATTTTCAAATACTTTATATGTCCAGTGATGACAAAAACTAAATGTTAATCGATTTGTATGGCTTTTATAAACCTAATATCCAGTTAGTAAAATCTTCTCATTACATTTCAACAGTCATTTTTATTTTTAATATTTCTAATAGTGGTACCTGGTTCTATACCTATATTGTCATTTTTTTCTCTTAATATTAACCTCACTTCAACTTCCACGTTGCAGGCGGGTAACTGCGGTCGTGTTGTAGCACAGGTTATATTTAATTTATTTATAACTTAAAAAAATTTTCATTAACTTTCAAATACAAAAATTTTAGTAAAATGTTAAAAATTCATATATATTTTAGAATATGGGGTATATCCCCATATCATCATGTTAGCTAAGACATACCAATATGATCTAAAATTTATTTTTTTAATTTTCTAAATTTTAATTGTTAAATTTGGTTAAACACCTAAGTTTAACAAATTTAATATCAATATAATTTAAGATAAAACCTTTTTCCTTCATAATATGCTTTAAATTAATTTATTATCTCATTAAAATGCTTCCTCATCTATTCACATTTCACATTTCACTCAAAATTTTAACTATACACTATTTTCAACACAACTAAATAGTTCATACCAAGTCTTTCAACTTTCACATATTATTATGTCACATTATAAGTTGTACTCATTAATTTGAGACAACCTACATCGCTTTTAAACTGGATGTTAGATAAGCCCTAAAACTTTATTTTATATTCACTGTTCATTTTCAATCCTGTAATATCCTTTTAGTATCCCCTGATGATGAATGCTTGAGCATTCGAAACATGTTGGGAACTTAAAATTTATTTTAACATTAAACTGTGGAGGAAGACTGCATTGTTTCATTTACCAATAATTCTTACTTTAATTACTTATCTCTATTATGATACTAGTATAGGAATGACGCATTAATTCACGAGTTTGCGACCTGTCAAAATACTGAATTTCAGTAAAGAAATCATCCTGTGATAAATTCCAGTCGTCTCTCATGAGATCTGTAGATTTTGTACCAGATTGTGTCTGGTGTTGTCTGAATGATTCGGCCGACAATATAGACGTTTACTTTATTAATGTCATGATGGCATTATCGGTATTATATAAATCTGACATATCGACTGACAAATTTGAGCGCAGAAGTATTCGCAATAACAGATTTACAAGTTTAATTATTTATGAGCTCAATTGGCTAGTTATTAACATTAACAAACAACGACTCTCTGAGTCCAGTGAGGTATTAAGCTAAAGTTAGTGAATTCTGTATTATGAATTTCTAAATTTGCCGGTTTCGTGGAAACTCGTGGCAAAATTATTTTTATTTTGAAATATGCATGTATCAATTAAATATCCATATAGCGATACCTATCAGGCCCAAATTATCAATGCCCTGTTAGCGCTAACGGCGTAATATAGTAAAGTATATACGAAGTCAATCCGAATAGCCTAAAAACCGAATCTCGGGTTATAATAGCCGCCATTTCTTTCTGTAGTGTAGAAGGCTTGTAACGCTACGAATGGAAATTATTTTACCCAATTAATTTATTTTATTTTGTATATACAAAACTAATTGGAATTAAAAAGGATGGAGGTCGGCATTGTGGCGCAATATTTAAATGGTTATTATAAAAGTTTATTCTCAATAATTTTCATATAACTACACGGATCCGTTTTTTGTAATTAGCATAATATATAGTGATGATAAGAACACCCGTCTATCATTAATTTTATTTCCTGTAAATTTGATAAAAAGTCAAAATTCACTATCCGAATTTTCAGAGTTTGAAGCTGAATTTGGAGACATAATAATGGGGTCAATTGCCGGTAAAATACAATATACATCCTCCTTCTCTAATACATGCTGGATACATTTCATCCATAAAACATTGTCGTTTACTTAATCAACAACTGTCCTCTTTCCTAGTATCAAAGCATTGTCAGTTAGGCATTGGTTATATTTTCTCAGTTTGTTCTTGACTAAAGCCCAAATCATCTCGATTGGATTAATTACACAGTAATGGGGGGGGGGGGAGGGAGGAGACGTAAATTAGTATGAACCTGTGCTTCGCATACTTTGTCGATCCCTTTTAAACTTCTCTTTTTTTATAGTTTCCAATAACACCTTTTTTCTAGCCTTTTGCGGAATTTCCATGTTTCAACTTTCCAATAATTTAGGAATTTCATCGTTCTCTGTGCTGCCGTTAGGAACTTTGTTATGTAGACGTAAATGATAGGATGCATTGTCAATAGTAATAACAGACTTGGGGGATAGATTGGGCAGCAATTGTTACAAGCGGGTTTTCACCTCGCTTCTTCAATAAACTACTTTTCGAATAAACTGGTGGTCATATTTCATGGTAGTGAGCCGATGAGTGCTTTATATTTTTGACCGATAATACTAAAGCGTTAGGAACAAAACCCTTATTACTGTATGACAACTCAATTACCGCGAGAACAAGGTCCATTTAGTGTGCACTTATTACTATCATCCGCTCAACCATATTTAACAAGATCGTGTGTGTCGAACCAAGTTTCGTCAAGGTACACTATCTCCCTTTTTAGTTGGCGACATACTTTAATTTTTTACGTAAATATTCTTGCCAGCATGCTACGATATGAGACGATTCCATTATAACCATTCTTCTGTTCAATCTTTTGTACTTGAGGCCGCAATCTAGCAAAATTCTACGTATCGTGTCCAAATAGTTGGATTCATAATTGGGATAATACGGTAACTTATCCTGAATTACTTCTAATCTCGGGACTTTTCTTCGTAAAATTAATATACAGTAGTACACTTAAGAGCGAAAAATTACATCCTTATAAACCTCTTCTTGTACAGGAACTACTAGAAGATGACTATGATAGACGGCTTGAATTTTGCGAAGAAATGATGATAAGGATTGATACTAATAATGCCTTTTCAAGTAATATTTTATTTTCTGATAAAGCTACATTTTGTTGGAAATAAAACTTCAGCTTGACTTCTTATTTTGTCCCCACACCCCAACATAATTAAAATTTCAATGCACTGCTTTTCGGTTAACATTTTTAGGTAATTGACAAATTACTTAAGTCAAAGTCAGTATTGACATAATTAAGGACAGTTGATGGCAGTAAGATACCTGATTTATTTAATATGTTCTAATATAAAATACAATATGTACTAAAAGTATTACCTTTAATAAACAAAAATTAAATGACAATATCTTGGAAACAGCTGAAAATCGGGATAGCAAGTCCTACATAAAAAATATTTACAATATTTCGTAGAATTTGAAAACCTAATAAAAAATTGGGCATTTCATTTAAGAAAATTGTCAAAGACGTGACAACTGTTCTATGAGACACCCTGTATAATATTTTTTTACGTAAAAAAAATGCATAATTAAAAATAATAATTTACGTTTCTGAGCATTTTTCCTAGATCGTTTTCCTTTAATTGATATTAATTTTAAGCGGGACTTTTATATTACAGTATAGGACCACACTCAATAGGGTATATTAACCAATCAGTATATCTGGTAAAAAAGATATTTTTAAATGGTTTTTTAACTTTTTGATGGGTGTTAATTCTTCTAATTTGTGGGTAGGTACATTTACACTATCGTGTGTAAATTAAACTCACAGATTGTAAACCTATCCTTCTAGGGTGTAAAAGAAATAATGAGAGGTGTAAGTAAACCATTTTTTAATGGTAATTTGTGATTAATTAGTGTAAATATCATATTATTGTGGTGTAAATTTCATTTTATTTGGGTGTGACTTTACTATAGTGAGTGTAATAAAATAATCTACCCATTGCTAGAATACTTTCCACTTTGATTAAGTCATTTAATCCCGTATGAAACTAACCGGGCGTTTATAATTAAAATGCAAAAAGTATGCATTCAAGATGTTTTACATTATTAACCTCTGCTTAGTTTGATACAAATGATTAAACGACTTAATCAAAGCCGAAAGTAGTAGCCACTAATATATATAAATTTTCAGATCGCTTGGAAAAGGTTTGTTAAATGAATGAAAATATTCAGTATTATTTATCGTTTATTTATAAACAAACTGATGGTTACAACAGAACTGGAAAATGATTTTTTTTTACACTTATTATTATAACTATTTAAACAAAATGACACACATATTATATAGTTTAACAATTTAGTAAAATAAACATATATATATATCTACGTTTAATGTACCTCATTGTTAAGCTTAACAAAACAAATAACATAATAGATATATGTATACTTAGAACACTAAACAACCAAATAAATTTGGAACAATATAAAAGAACAAAAATGACGAGTATTATATTAATCGTATATTTATTTAGAGATCTATGAAGTAAAATATGTAGGTAGGTACCTAAGTATTTATATAAAAAAGGAATACATTAATTTTATAGCATGAGCTTATATCAGAATAATTTAAAAGCTAAAAGAAAACTGTAACAATGTAAATACCTACTTAGTTGCTTAAAAACGGCGTACTTATTAGTAAGGTTTCTATTAAATTTTGTTAATATGCTTACCCAATTTAACAAGATCCTCATAAGGCACTCTCATTTGGCACTTTACAAAACTTTCCTTTGTTTCTATATTTTAATTTAAATATAACGTTATTCTACATTTCATTCAAAGAGCACAATCAGACTGACTTGAAAGTTGAATTTGCACGTAGCATCGGCGTCATGTGTCAATTCCTAGAATTTCACACCACTTGTTGCCGCCTGTCTTTTCGGTAACACGGGTTTAGGTAGTTTTACCCGGGGCCGTTTAAAAAAAAGATTAAAGAATAAGTTTTACACTCAATGTGTTAAAATAACCTTCTAGCGGGGTTTATTTACACGCTAAGATGGTGTAATTAATTGTCATTGTATTTAATTTTCCTGATAGAGTGTAAAATGGAATAAATAACTCCCATTCAACAAAATTAACTTTTTAGAGAGTTACATTCATAGGAAAATTTAATACAATAACTTTGGTCCCGTATGTGTGTAAAAATGTGGTAAATTATGTTGCTCCGGGTGTTAACATTAACACTACCTTTTTTTACCACTCCTGAAATCATTTTTACCAGGTGGATATTTTTTACTGTGTAGGGTATGTTTAGGAGCAGAACACCAAATATGCGAACAGTACTCCAGCGATGGTCGAATTGGGGCTTTATAGAACATCAAAAGTTGTTCGGGTGTATAGAGGTTCTTAGTTCAGAAAATTATTCCAAACTTATTAAACCTGCCTTACCAATGGCCGCAACGTGACTATGTCAGACATATGACTATCCTAAGTGACGCCCAATAAATTAGTCGATTTAGCCAATGGAATCGAGTCTCCCGCCATGACTATATCCGGTTCTGCTCCCTACCACATAAATTCAAAAACATTCTCAGTGCTACTAGTCACCTCCCTCGACTGCTACCCGAACAAAAAAAATTTTGTATGTGTGTGTGGAAAATTAATAGGAAACTTGCTATTTTGTGTATTTACAATCAACAGACATCAATAATGTGAAGCTAACATCCACCTTTTATAACTCTTTATTAAGCTAGCCCAATGAAGACGAATTTTAAGGAAGGTTTTGCTCGTGAGAAATAAAAACCGTAAAGTGGCGGGACATGCTAAAGTTTCAACTAAACCAAACTAAACTTTAATAAAATAGCGCTGGGTTGAGATATTATGTTTCATTTTACAACATTATATGCTGCCGAAATGATAATTCAGTAATATTATATATATTTTTTTTTAATTATGATCCTCGGCGCTGCTGCAACTACTACTACTAACTAATAGGTGCTACTAAATGATTGTCAAACATTTTCTTTTGAAATGTATTATGATAACACGGTATTTCTAAACATTTTTTGAGGTAACTTATGAACACAAGAATTACTACGGTAATCCGCTACTTACCAAAAAAACAAATTGGATAAAAAGTTAGCTTTGGTCCTTGGATGCTCAGATTTATTCCTGAATTCATCGGACGCACTATCATCCATATTAGGTTTACCCACCAAATGTTAAAAAAAATTCTTTCTGCAAAAAATGAGAGAGATGGTTATTTCCAAAATTATTGATTTTGATTAAAAAAAAAATAATGTGTGACAGTGTCTTGTGTATTATATTAATTTAATATTATTTGTTATTAGCGTCATTTTAAACCAGATACAACTCGATATGTATAAAAGACGATAACGTTGCACATATTTTAAGAGTCCTGCAAGTATTGCCTTTTTAAAATATAATTATTATTATAAATTACAATTTTGTACTATTTTTGCTTTCATCATTAATATAGGAAAAATAAAATTATTAATAAAACATCGGAAACAATATAAAATGGAAATTAAAAAAATATTAAACTATAAGATGCAAGAAAATGTATATATTACTTAAAAACTTAAAACCTTAAACAATGCCAATTGACACCAGGTCAAAAACTTAAGATAAACTTAATATTTACTTACTATATATGTTGATATGAATTAGTCCTATGAATGGAATGCCGCTTATTTATTTGATCAAAAATCGCTCGAACCCGTCAATTCTATAAAAAAAAAATAGATTTTACGGGTTGTACCAGACCATTTATTTGAGACCAAATAGCAAAACAGCATATTATGAAAAAATTATTTAGGTAATAAGATGTTAAAGGTCCTCCACCAACTACTATTTTGCAATAGATTAATCGGCTTCTATGTTCCTGCTGTACATTTTGAACCACAAGACAGAATTTTAAAATGTAAAAAAGCAGAGTGTTTCATAAAAAAATTAATCTTGATACATGTAACAGTTTTTTGATCCATCTTCTATTATAAATTTGTCAAATTAATTTCAATAAAATAAAATTAATGGGTCTGTCCGATTTTTCATCAAGTAAGCGGTATTCTATTTTTAAGTCTATTCCGCTTCTTTATCGCAACCCTTTATCATCAATCACTAATAGCGTTAAAGTTAATCAAAAGGACTATTAATGTTTTTGCTAGTAACTTACCAATGTGCAATATAAATATAAAAATCTTTGTATACAGGGTGGCACAATAAGGGTGGCGAGCGGCTATATCTCAAAAAGTATTTATCGAAAAATTGTTAAGAAAAAAGTTTTAATAGTTACATTGGTAAAAGGAAAATGCTGGAAATTAAATCTAAAGGTGTACGATTGCCGCTAGAGGACGTAGCTGTTGAGATAAAGTTAAAAATTCAAATTATTCAAGAAATTGCCCCATTAAGGTACTATCTTGATAATATTAATCGAAAGTTTATCTATTTTCGCATCAGTTTGTTTGTCCGTCTTTAAAAGTATTGTATCTTTTACACCTTGTATGGATATTGGTCATTTGGTCTCAGTCAGTGCCATAGAGATATTAAAAAATTAAAATAAATAAAAAGAAAACACCTTGCACATATCCGATTTTAAGAAACTTAGGCAAAGTAGTATCCAGCGACTTACCTTTTCGGCTCTAACTTTTGAACCAACATGGAAATTTAATGAAATTTTAATATTGTATGTAGGCCATAAAAACTTATAAAACCATGTCACAGCAAATGTTTTATATCGTCAGGGAAGTCAGGAACGAACTTGCTACCACGCCAAAACTTCGACAGGTGTCATTTTTCAGAGCTGAAAACTAATTTCTCAGCGACTTACATTTTCGGCTCTAACTTTTGAACTAATATGAAAATTTAATGAAATTTTAATATTGTATGTAGGCCATAAAAACTTATAAAACCTTGTCACAGCAGATGTTTTAT
Source organism: Polydrusus tereticollis (assembly GCA_963920685.1). Lineage (NCBI taxonomy): Eukaryota > Metazoa > Arthropoda > Insecta > Coleoptera > Curculionidae > Polydrusus > Polydrusus tereticollis. Next base: position 123,923,255 of record OY987327.1, read on the forward strand.
ATCGTCAGGGAAGTCAGGAACGAACTTGCTACCACGCCAAAACTTCGACAGGTGTAATTTTTCAGAGCTGAAATCTAATTTTTTAACTACTGTGGCCATTTTTACTACTCTAGATTTGTTTTCAAAGAAAATACATTTTTGGTATTACATGTTATTAAAATAATAAATCAGAATGCTACAATAAAACATCAGTCGTTTTTATTTCGTTAACAATGTGTTATAGACAACGCTTTTCTAAACTGTCTGATTGATTGAGTACAGGGTGTCCAGTTTTCGATGGCTTTACGTACCCTTTCCGTTATTAGTAAAGTTAGAAGGATACGGTTTTCGAGGCACTGTGCTACTCTTTTGTGAAACAAAAGAGGCCACAATTAGAATTTTTCTAGTCCTCGTTGTTTTTGATATGCGGGACACCCCGCCCCTCATATTTAGGTTGCCCTGTAACCAAATGTTCCTTTCGTAGTTTTTTACGTAGAATCCAGTGACGTACTTAGATTTTTCCTGCCTTCAATGATTACCGAGAAAAGACAAACTTGCTTTTTTTTTTTAAATGGGTCACCGTATATATTTTTTAATAATATAATTTATTATATAACAAGTTACTCAGAAATATATAATACCTTATTTTTAGTTTTAAAATTAAGCACGAAATTTACATATCAAAAAATGAGACAAAAACGAAAAGAAAAAAAAATATAGAAAAGAAAAGATAATACATATATCTAGATATTTAAGAAATGAAAAAAAAAATAAAAAGAAAAAAAAAATAAAAATACAACATTGCAATGCATCAATTAAATAGAAATAAGTACTTAGGATTAGAAGTAGATTGTAAAATAAGTGTCAGTAAATCTTGTAAAGAGAAAAACAAAAAGCTCATAAGCGTATACAAATAGAGACGCTGGCCAATTGGTACAAACAGAGCCATAAAACAAACAAAAAAAAATAAAAAATAAACATTTTTTGTTAGTAGGCCATGACGGGTATTTAAAAAAACTATTACTGGTATTAAGTATAATTATTGCAGAACAAATAAATTTTGGACTCCTTAATCTAGTTAGCAGTTATATTTCAGTAAAAATAATAACAATGCATAAATCGAGTTGTGTTTTAATACGTAAACGATTAGAAACAAAAGCTGAAAATTTATAGAACTTTCTCATTAATATTGCTCAAATTGTTCTCCATTATGCCTTAGACATTGTAGTAGTAACTTTTTTGTTATCATTATCAATTTATTTTTAAACTTTTGATGGTTCGCTTTCGCTTTACGGAATGTTCGATGATAACTCCTGCTCTAATCACTGTGTAAATTGTAGTTCGGCCAAGTTTAATGAGCTCACAAATCTATCTTAAAATTTCGTTTCGTGAGGCCCTACGACTGTCACTTTTTAAGCAAGTGTAAATATTTAAAATTAAGTCTCTAGGTTTGAGCATGTAAGTTTTTGTTACAGAATTCCAACGGCTCCGCCATGGAATAGGCTTCCACATTACTCGTTTCATAATCAGAAACATCAAAAGGTCTCCAGAACGCCATCTTGATTAAATATTTAAATAACAACGGTAACAACAACAAAACAGTTTGGAAAAGTATAATACTCAATAACAATAGTAAGAACAGTAACGGTAACAACAACAAAATAACTACAGTCGGACACACTCTTAAGCCACTCGCTAAAATTTCCAAAAACGAGGAATAAACTAAATTTAATTCCTAATATTTTATTAATTAAACCACACCACTGTCAGGGGCAACACGTAAAAAAACGCAGGGGTCTACAGCGAACATCTTTTAGGCATGAATTTTTTTTGTGTCCACTAAAATTATTTCATCGACTAGAAGCGGCTATCTCTGAACCTGTGGGCGAGAAAAAATTCATGCAAGGTCTACTCATCATAAAATTAGGTCATTTTTATTTAAAATTTGTTGGTAAATTTAGCAAACCCGGTACTTGACTCTTTTTTTTTTTGAACTGTTCGGATTGACCTCGTATAAACTTTACTATAGTATGTTTTAGTTTAGAAAGAAGTTAGTTAAGGTTAGAGTTTTATGACATGTGCCCTTTTCGAGTTATTAAAAAGACAACCCAAAAAACAAAATAAACTGTTGTTAAAAACGGAATCGTATTCGAGCGTATTTAATTTATTTAGTTTGTGCATTTTCACCAAACTGTCGCATTGATTGTTTCCATGTTGTGGTATTCCGCAGATTTTCGAGGCATTTTTTATTGGTTTTGGTGGTGTTTTCAGACACTTTCTTTGTGTGATATTACAGTTAGTGTGAAAATTAGAAAATTATGGATTAGTACGTTTCCTGTACCTCTGGAAGAAGAGATTATGTAAATAATATGATAATTTAACCGATTAGTATCTTAGACATGCACAATTTTAGAACTTCGTAACTTATTTTCCATTATTGCAAAGTTGATTTGTTGGTTAAAAGAGGCCGCATTTTAGTTATAAAAATATTAAATCCGGTCCTAAATCAACATACACCTAAAATAAAATTAATTAGAATGTAACACATAACATAAAAGTTTCATCTCAACTAACTTCTTTCTAAACTGAAAAATACTATAGGACTGAGCTTTCAAGATGGCGAAGCGGTCAAACATCTATAGCATGTTCAAATCCAAGCTGCATACGAAGTAGACACATCAATGTCAAACTTATGTCAAAACCTCAAAAAAACATTGTACAGGTCCGAACTAAATTTAAAGTATTAATAAACATTTTATATATATTATACCCATAATCGATTGTCGCCAGTATTATGATGACTAATAAAAAAATACAATAGTAAAAAAATACAAATATTTATATCAAAATATAGATAACAAATGGTAATAGTTAACGAAATACACATGGTGCGAAAATCTCCGTCGAACTAAATATACAACCCTGCTAAAAGCGGACTTGTCTTCTTTGAGTTTGATTGCCCATTAATCGGAATACAGATTATATGGTTGTCATTACCTGCTGATTAATGTATTGACGCAATGCAGCTTGGCTTTAATTATGGTAAAACCTGGTTCACTTTAAATAAAGTGCAGATGTGACATCACATACATCAACCTGACGTACATACAGTGGCGGCTTTTATATAGGAGCACTTGAGCACGTGCCTCCCTAAGATTCAGCCGCACATCGACAAATATTCACTATAAATTACATATTTAATTTACAATACAATGTTTGTTACAAAGCAATTCTAACATGATTTTATAAACTCCCTAACCAATTATCGTTTCGCTAACTAAATATTTTGTAGCACGTCTCTAATCCCGAATGCTTATCGCAGGAAAAATGTGGTCCGTGGCTATCGCTACTTAATATGGACGGTTCGCTTCCCCTAATAAATGCACCTTGTCGTCCCCATCTCTTTTTAGCGCACGGCTCTAAATGGGCTTTCATTCCTCGCAAATGAGCACGCTTTTGCTGTGCTGCATGCCGTCGCCTTGTTTTCGGATGGCTTTTGAGAAATCGTTTTATATGTCTTGCTGATCCGTGTAGCGCGGCATAGCTTGTGTATGTCATGCAGTGTTGCCAGACCTTCTGTTTTAACAGGAGATCTCCTGCTTTTGCCCTTAGTCCTGCTATTCTTTTACTTCTATTGTGCTAATGAAGCTACATAATGCATAAATGTATACAAAAATATCAGAACTAAGAATAAAAACATTTTTAAGGAGTACTATGAATCAAGAGAGACTTTCTGCCCTGGCAATCTTGTCGATGGAGAAAAAAATGTTTCAAGATATTCCTAACTTTAATGACTTAGTTACTGAGAAATTTGCTAAACTTAAAGACAGAAGAATGCATTTTTTGTTTAGACACTGTGTTTAATGAGTTCTGTTTTTTTAAAATATTTTTAGTTTTTTTATGTTGTCGTTGTTGACTTTTCTAGTTACTGCTTCCCAAGTATGCTGTATATTGGTAGGTTTTTAATTTAAATTTATATTTTGTTTTATTGACATATCTACGTACAAAAAGAACATCAAAATTAGGAAAGCTTTTTACTCGTAAATTTGACACTTAACCACGGCATATTGTTATATCTGCCGTGACTTAACTACACAATATCTTGTGGTTGGAACGAAGGGGTGAAATAAAAGGAAGGGGTAGTGGTAGGCGGAGATATGCGCAAATTTTTCGTTCTTTTTTTTTGCCATGCTTGATGCTTGTGAACCACCACAAACTTCCGCCACGAGCCGCCACTGCGTACAGAGGGACCAATTCCCAAAAACCTAGAAAAGGGATCTTACAATTTTTTAGAGAAATTATACGAACATATCTATCTGGATTCGAAATTGCAGTGGGACCATCACGTGGCATATGTAGCACGTAAACTCCAACTATATTTACCTCGCAACTTAAGGTTTTGCATATCGGTCTCTGCTTTACACAGTGCATACTAAGCGATGTTCCAATTCCACCTAAGCTATGTCTCTCTGGTACAGGGTCATGCTCCACAAGCCTCTCGCCTTTTTTCTCTACAACGGAGGGCTGTAAGGGTAATTGTAGGGCTGAGATTTAGGGATGACTGCAGGGCTGCGTTCGAAATTCTTGAAATACTTACCTTGCCCTCTCTTTTTGTTCTGGAAAGTCTTCTCTATATCAGGAGAAACATCGCTTGGTTCAGGGCTTACCGGGATATGCATCATTACTACACTCGTAATAGTGGTAATCTTGTGCCAACTTACTGGAGATTAAAGAAGTGTAAGAGTGAACCGAGGTACTGGGGCATTAAGATTTTAATTTTCTCCCGACCTCCCTTAGAGAACTTTCCCTGAAGAAGTTCCGAACCAAGGTTCGGAGGCTCTTAATTAATTGCCCACTGTACTCTCATGAGGAATTTTTTAATGATCACTTTTAGATTTTATAGCGGCGGCTGTTTTTCCTAATGATGTTGTATGTGTTATTCAAGTGATAGTGTATATAACGTATGAACTTTGTTTTACAAATACAGAAGAAAATTGGATAATAGTAAAACATAAATGATTAAATGAACAATAATATTAGTTTTTACTATAAATCTCGCTCCAAGGCTGGTGAGCTACGAAAGGAATCTGATCAATAAACTTTACACTGTTGTCGTACTTCTCTCTTTAAATTTCAATAAAATGTTAATTTGTATGTAATTCAATTATATTACTTGAAACAATTAGTCGTATGTATATCCCTATATATTTTATACTCTGTAACAAAATCCTGTTGATTTTTCCCCTTCACGTTGCAAATTATAATCGCTTAGTATAATTTATTATATTCTTAAAGCGCTGAGGATAATATCGATGGTTGAAAGGCAGAAGGTAATAAGCGACAGTTTTCACCGTAGGTTTAAAGTTTTTTCTTTCTTTTTAAATTAATTATTTCGTTTCCCAAATACATTTTTAAAACGTAAAAAGTAGTATAATAAACCCTAAGGCGTGTTTGTTATAATAACTATTAATACACACAAACATAGCTTTTCATAACAAAGTTGCTATAATATCTTAAGTAATTTATCGATCAAATAACTTTTAGGTAAAAGGTCTTAACAACCCTTATATTGAATGTTAGCGATTAGGTAAAAAGGTTCAAGCGCCTTAGTTTTAAACAAGGGTAAAACGTTCTTACCACCTTAAAATTAAAAAACATGTATAAATGTAACAAATTTTATTTCGTAGTGTGTAGATAACAGTTATTAAAAAGAATGGTTTACTCAAACATAATTGGGTACACAAATAGGTATACCTAACAACGAATAATACTTACCGAATAATTACATGTTGGATCGTTGAACACAAAATGAAATAATCGAGTAAAGTATATCTAACAACATACTGAAGTGTATTCAACCACCCGTCCAATATATTAAGGCAACAACTAACGAACTATCTAAACATGTACAAACGCGATTAAATGGAAGTAAACTTCTAAATGCCACAATATCCTACATAATAAATCCTAAATGGAGTTTTATTTATATTGCCAAATCAGCTTAGATATTTAAAAAATTAATGTTAGTGCTAAGGCAAATACGCTTTAACAATATTTGTTAAAATATCTAATTTAGCTAAAAGGTGATCAATTAATGTTTGAATAATATTTCATTGAAGTAAAGTGATATAAAAGACAAATGATATATTTTCGGCCCATGCAGGAAAGACAGGATGAACGCCACGACTACAGAAAAAGCATGCAGGGTCAAGCAACAAAACTAAAGTTATTGGGTCTGTAGCAAATATTAACAAATAAATGGACTAGCGAATTGGTGCGACTAAGATTTGATCTAAATGCCAATCGTTTCAAAATTATCCTTTACTATGGCGCTTGGTAGAAAAAAAAATAGCTTACAATTCACTATTCTTCGGTTGACTAAAGCGACAAAGAAATCGTAGTAGGAAACTGAAACTCCGCTTATTCGACGCAGAAAAAAAAAGAACTTTAATGGCGTTTATATCTCAATTTGATGAAATGTATCGCTTATGACCTCTTACCCTTCAATCATCAGTATGTTTCGATAAATTTGGTAACCCACGCCGAAATCAAGCAATCAGCGCGGATTTCTGTCCCCTACTAAATTTTCATCGTATATCATATTGAATTGGTGGGGATATAAAGCGCATCTTCACACCTTCAGGAATTTGACAGGCATTGTCGGAGTTTAGAGTTATTATATTTAATTTATTTTTAATCATATTTAAATGTTAATGTTTGTAAAACGAATATATATTATTCAAAGACAAGCAAGGGCAGTAATTGCCAATAAATCATTAGGTACTTATTTGTTTTAATATTTTACGCAACTTGAGACTAAAACAATTAAAAAAAAAATATTACGCAGGCCTATACTGCCAACGTCACAGTTCAGGCGTTGTAGCTCTAGACCCATGTGGCGATCTATACCTGTCTATTTTTTTATTACCTATATTGCACTGACTGAGATTAAATGGCCAGCATCTCTCTTTCTATAAATAATAACGAAAGGAAGGGTTTCTGAATTAATTTAGGTATTTTAGTACAGCATAATATTAAGAAAAATATGTGGCCCCTAGACAGGACCATACATTGTGGTTCACAATATACAGGAAATTAGAATTTATTTCTAACTAACTTAACCTTAAATTAAGTAACCCATTTTTTTTTCCTTTTAATTTTTTTTTGTGCTTTAATTTTTTTCCTTTTCTTTTTTCTTCCTTTTCCTTTTCTTTTCCTTTTTTTTTTTCTTTTTTTTTTAATATTAATATAAAAATAAAAAAAATTAATTTAATTTTTATTAATACTATTGCATTTTATATTTTTTTTACAAGTTAAGTTTGGCCTTAGTTACAAATTCAAATATAGCTATTATTTGATACAATAATTCGGTTTAAATTAAAAGGTTGAAGTATTATTGATCTTATCTTTCTAAAAAATATATCCCTGTGGTCATCGAACATAGAGCCAATGAGTATACAGTATACTTCAATTCACCAATTTCGCCACATTCACAATTTTCTTTGTTTGAAATACCATATTATACCTGTCTATTTCCTCGAATTTTTCAGCTGTTTTCGATTTATTTTAGCACGCTGAAGCTAAATAATGTATGTAATTAAAATTTCATATTAACTTGAGTTTTTGCATTTGTTTTAAAAGCAAATATTTACCTACTTACTTAAAAAAAAATATATTGAAGAAGGGAAATAATTAAATACGAATACTTAAAATCTTCGCCAAATTGTGTATGGATTAAAAAAAAATACGGGGCAAGCAATAGTCACTAGTCAGACACAGTTGGAATCATACAGTAACCCTGATATAACAGGGTGGCTGATTAGTGCGAGAAAGTCCAATATCTCCGTTGTTCTTTAAAATATCGAAATTTATTAAATGCAAAGGTTCTAGGATAAACAAGAGCGCAAATTTTAAAAATATTTTTGGATATACAGGATGCGCCAAAAAAGTGGGGTTTAGCAAAAATGTATTTTTTCAAATGGAACACCCTATATGTTATATTATTTTTGGATTCTACATAAAATTATAGTAATTTTTTAATAAGTGCATTATAGGTCTAAACTTAATAGTTTCCGAGTTATCGACTTTTCCAAAATGACATTTTTGAACTTTGACAGCTTCTAGTTTTCTAACGGTACTTCTTAGAGCAAAACGGCTTACATGTCCCTATCTTACTTTTTAATTGTCTTCAAAAAAATATCAATTTCCGGTTAAACCGGATGTAACTCGAAAGTCGGAAATATACTACTTCCGGTTTAACCGGAAATTAATATTTTTGGGAAGACAATTAAAAAGTAAGATAGGGACATGTAAGCCGTTTTGCTCTAAGAAGTACCGTTAGAAAATTAGAAGCTGTCAAAGTTCAAAAATATCATTTTGGAAAAGTCGATAACTCTAAAACTATTAAGTTTAGAACTACAATGCACTTATTGAAAAACAACTGTAATTTTATGTAGCATCCAAAAATAATATAACATATAGGGTGTTCCTTTTGAAAAAATACATCTTTGCTAAACCCCACTTTTTTGGGGCATCCTGTATATTCAAAAATATTTTTAAAATGTGCGCTTTTGTTTATCCTAGAACCTTTGTATTTAATAAATTTCGATATTTTTAAGAACAACGGAGATATTGGACTTCCTCGCACTAATCAGCCACCCTGTATCTCTCTATATAGTTCGGAACTCGTAATTCCTTTTGGCTCATCACCTAAATGTTTTAGATTCTCTGAAAATTAGTTGAGACGAAGATGATGAAGAAAATGGAAAATTGACCAATCATTTAATTAAAGTTCAGTCATCGAAGTTATGAAATTGGTATCTTTCCTACAGTCTAATTTGGGGGCATTTTTCACAACTGAGGCCACGTATTTCTGTCAATAGTTTATTTCGGTGTTTTTCTCAAATCTGGAGAACTAGAAACAGGCAATCGCTTTCGAAAATTGTACATGTCGTCGACAAATATTATCGAAGGAACATTACCATCAGAAAGTTTATGTCAATTATCACTTTTAGAGTCTGAAATGCGTCTTTCGAAAGGGTCTGCTGCAAAATCGACTGTAGGTACTTCAGTTTACACTGCAAATATTCTGCGAATATGCCACATAATTAATTTGTTTTTATTTTATGGTTTTCTAAAAGAAAATCATATTCTGCGTAGCTCAAATTATAACTTAATTTCGAAAACTACCTTCCTATGATATGAATGAATGAATTTTTTAATATTTAGCTTTCGGTTGCTAAACCGATGAATTGACTTCCAGCGCCACCCAACGTAGTTTGCCCTATATGAATTCTCGCTGTCTTGGTTGGGTTAATGCGTGTGGTTGTCACGAGAAGTAGCCACGTGCTGCAAATCTTGTCTGTTTAATTGCATTTCTGTGTCAAAAGCGGCGAAACGCGTCCAAGGATTGGGTGTGACGGAAGGATAAGGTACAATTCTGTACACAAACTCATTTTAAGTTTGTTGTTTTTTACTATGATATGAAATTGTTGCTTCGGCATTTCTGTATAAGTGTACAGATGAGGCAAGCATTCCTTTTAATCGGTAATGACATTATGAATTAATTTTTATAATCTGCTAATACTATTTTCGCGTTTTGACTGAAAGTTGCCCTTAGTAAGTTTTTCTTTACTTGAAGCACTGCCAGTTTTATAAGTGCGTCCCTAGCGCGGGTAAGCCGATCTCTCTCTAAAAGTTCGAAATAGGACAGCAAGTAAGGTGCAGTCAAATGCACTAAGTGCTGCATTTTTGTGTCAGCTTGTGTAAAAGTAATAAAATATAACAATATAAAAGCAATTATAAAGCCAATCGCGCATAACCATTCCCTGGCGCATCGCGAAACAATATGCCGTAGGTGTAGCTTTTGACCGGCCGGAAATATTTTTAAATTTTCGATATTCCAGGGTTTGGCATAAATTTAAGAACTAGAAAAGCAATGTAAATAGAGTAATAATAATTTAGAATAATCTAAAAGTTACAGAAATAAAGGATTTTTCTTCAGTTTTAGTTCCTTTTTAGAAGTAAGTGGTCATATACCATTTCAGATCTTTTAGCCGAACTATTTGGAATAATTACTGAATTCTTGAATTTGTGCTGGGCCGTGTTTTTACATATAAATACCGCTATAATGTAGAAAACACTTTTATTATTAAAGGGCGGAATATATGCAAAGCACATATATATGCATTTTTTGCGTGCTTTGTCAATATTATAATAAAATGCATATTTTTCCCAAGTTATTACTTTATGAGCATATTTTTATGTTTTCGGCGTTATCAAAAAATTAAAAACGCCTGATCATGAAAAGCGTAGACTCATAGGTTTAATGTCCAGTCCGTCACTTTTTTCAGGGATTTTCCAATCTGAAGATAATTATATATTAATGAATGTTCACGTCTTGGTTATACACAAGGTATTTATTGGGGGCTTAGGGTTTGCAGGTATATTGTTAGGGGTTATTTATTGTCATTTAATAATGCCTTATTATTACCTGCTTAACAAACTGTATATATATCGGGGTGTAATACGTATTTCTATTTTAGTCTGTTAAAAGTTTTCAGTATATTTAGTGTGATTTCAAATTTGTGTTCAAAATGTCTAAAGTAGCGAAATCGTCTTCGTGGATTAAAAAAAAGTTAAGTGGAAAGCCGTTTACATAAATAAATAGCTGTCAAAACTATTTGGCATTAAATATTTTGTTATTGTCATTGTTTCCTTAACAAAGTTCATAGCCTACTTGTCAGAAACCATAGGCACATAGCGAATGCGCATTTAATGCTTTTTATTTTTTTTGTCGGAAACTGTTTGCCGGAGGATAAAAAGGCAAGATATTAAATTTGGTCTAAAATTAATGGGTATTTTAAAAATAATTTTTATCTTGAGAAAAAGTAGTGGCGTACATAATATTTTTCGAAAATGTCTAGTCCAAACCCTTTCAGGACGCCACTGGTTAAAAAATTTTAAAATTTTTCTACACCAAATAATGGCTATTGATGCTTAGAGGGCATGTGTGAGAAATTCATAAACATAGCTAGAAAGTTGTTAAAGTTATGATAGAAAAACGATTTTTTTCTTAAAACTTTAACGCCCTGTAACTCGAAAGTTGATAGGTTAAGGATATATGTTAATTTGAACTTTTCTTCTTAAAATCACCTAAGGATTCACACCGTTAAGGATCAGCATCTTATTCTGAAACACCCTGTATATGCGCATATTTTGACTGAATTTAAGTGCATATATTTCGCCGTTTATTTATTATACTAATGGCTTGCTGCGGGCCTTTTAACTCTATCTGCCATCATCAACTGAATTTCAACAATTTTTCTTTGCTTTAATTTACCTAATCATTATTATTTTTGTTACAGAAAATAATGGCAAATGATACTCAAAATGATTATGTCTACCACAATGAAACGACGTGTGGAGTTAACAAAACTACCACAGCTGGTAAGTAACGTATCTTAAATGAATAGGACGGTGGATGCAGATTCGGCTATTTACCTATCAATCTATATACTTACTCTCAAGAACTGCAAACGCAACTGTCTGAAAGTCTAAAAACCAATCTACAGTATGTCCGGCGATTTGGTAGACAAGAGGGCAAACGGACCAAAAATTTAGTTTTTCGAGGAAAAGTCATTTTAAGTGTTACCTTTCATTAGGTACCTCAGAAATTAATTATTACAGTGTCAAGCAAAACGTCATTGTCAGTAACTTTTAAAGATTTTATTAGTTTACAATGTTAACAACGGAGCAAAGAATACATTAATCCAATGTTATGATAATGGAGATTTTTCATACAGATACGTTATTAAAAAATTTCATGAAAGATTCTCCAATGTACCAGTAACCAAATGGGTGGTCTGCAAGCCAAGAAATTTCGTAAAACGGGATCCGTATTAGACTTAAAAACAGTAAAAAGTGATATACCTAATGAAGATGATGCAGCGAGTCTACTCGTACTGCAGTCTGTTAGAGAAACCCCCACACTGTCCTTGAGGAAACGAGCTACGCAACTTCAGGTGGTCCAAAAAATGTACTATTCAAGAAATTTTAAACCAAAATAAGATACGTCCCTAAAAACCCCATTATAGTCACACAATAGAATAGGGCGATGATGGTTAAAGGTTGGATTTTTGTTTGTGGGTAGGAAGTAAGATTTTAGGTGGTAATTGGGGATTCCATAAACTTATAATGTTCTCGGACGAGTCCACATTGGAGTGATGTTGATCGTATGTTCAGAATGTACTTCCAGCAAGATGGATAACCGATTATTCTGATAATGCTTGCTATGACAGTACTAATCACTGGATTATCCCAATACTAGGCGGGAGAGGAAGATGTGCGCTACCACAGTTTGTGATTGAACGTTCGTACAATATGTAGTAAATGCATTTTAGGACCTTGCGTCGCTTGGTTTAAGCGTTTTCACACGAACTAAGAAGATTAAATAGGGTTTCCATTTCTATTATTGGGATGCGTCTAGTAGTTCCAACAGATACCGCATTTTTTTGGAAAGGAAGGTATTGATTTTTTGTGTTTTGTCTAAATAAGCGTTAAATCAATGTTTAGTGGTATACCTGACTTTATTTACACGGGGCGTCAGGCTTATTTAACTTTACTATAAATTATTTTAAGTTAATTATTTTTAAGATCTAGTTTGTAAATTCCATCAATATTTAATTAAAAAGTGCCTTCATGCCAAGGACTAGTTTTCCAGGCCATTCAGTCATAAATTAAAGCAATTTATTTTCAATACAGCTCATAGCAAGTGTTCAAGGGTTTCCAAGTCGAAATGTAAGAAAGAAATTGGCTAATTACAAAACGACGGAAAACGAAGGTTAACATTTTCTTTTTTCTTCATTGTCATTAGCAGAAGGTTGTATACTTAGGTTTTCTTTATATTTTATTTTTTATTTATTGCGAATTATAGATCTAATTCTAGATTGTTTAATTTCAAATAATATACACAAAAAAACTAAATTGATCCTTTTAAAACTACAATAACAATAAAAAAAAATTGGTAGGTGTTAAATCGTGTAATTTTAAGTAGGTGTAATATTTTGTTTATTCGTCGGTGCTTAGGACTAAACAAAACACAAGGTTTCTCACATAATCTGCGGATCGCATTTATTTAAAATTTATAAAAATATTTTAATGAAAAGTTCATACATTTATATTTAGCCAATTATACTCTGTTGCCTAATGCGAGAGAGCAATAAAATGTAAATTTGCAATTACAGGACCCATTAAGCAGAGTGAACAACTGAAAGGTTGCATTGTGAATTTCAGGTAAATTACGATGATAGTTTTTAAAAATTCCGTATTTTAGATATTTAAGACATACACACCCCGAATCGGTCCTAAATTAAGGTACCCAACCGTAATTTGCATACAATGGAATGCCGAGTTTGGTTAATGAAAGTAATGTGATAGAGGCGTTACTATAGGTAGATTATTAGAATAATAAGTATAATAATAATTATAATACCTAATTATAGTTATAAAGATAGGCAGATAATCGAGATATTAATTATTCTAATATTTAGTAGATAAAAACTTATATAGAAGTAGGAATAGTATGAAAACGGATAAATTGGAATAAATATTAATATTTATAAAAAAATTTACTATGTACAGTACAACAACTTAATTTTTAAATTTTAGTTATCATGTTCCGAGTAGTCCGATGAACTATTGTCGTTGGGGTCCAGAAAAATAAAAAAGGGCTCTACAGTGTTTTCTAGCATGCTATCAGCTATCACATGTTCGACGCACTTACTTCATTTTTTATAATCCTCTGTCTTTATTCCCTCTTGCAAGAAGTTTCCAACGTCTCTCATTTTAAAAGTGGTGTTATGCCTTGCTACAAAACAAACCCTTTTACGTGCGCCCACACCAATTCTATGGGGTTTAATTTCGTACAAAGAAGTTTATTCAACTTTACTCCAGTAGCTTCTTTTTAAGCATATCTTTATGAAATGGCTTCTTATTTACAATAAGCCAATAAATGATGTCATTCCTTTTTCCAAGAAGACGTAGGTATTTTTTCGGATTTTCTTGAGTGGTACCTGGCATTATCCATGACTATAATAGACCCAGGAGGAATATGATCTAGCATTTGCTGAAAGTATTCTTCAAATACATCAGCGTTCATGTCTTCATGATAGTCTCCAGTCCATTTTGATCTGAATGCTGGTAAGCCGCCATATCCAATCCATTTTTGCCTAGCACTTTGTATATGTTTACCCTACCATATATAACCAACGGTATATCCTTCATGTCACCAAGTTTTGTCTATGTAATAGATCTTCCTGTTTCCCCTTCGAAACTGTCCACAAATATCGTCTTCGCCAGCACTCTCTATTAAAAGTGATTTTCTGTTTCGAATTTTTTCATAACAAAAATTAATTTCCTTCAAAGTTTTCTATAGTTTCTTTCTACCCATGGGTGGAATTAAATCATACTTTGTTATTTCAGACATTATTTTGTCCAAGGTAGGCTTGAGTAAAGCGAGTGTCTGATTCCTATGATGGCAGTCTTTTCATCGTCATTTATTACTGTTTCTTTTTTTTCTGTACTTCTTTTTGGTGACCTGATGGGGCCGCGTTTATCCTCGTGCACAAGTCGGTATATTGTTAACTGTCCGACTCCAGTCATATCCGAACACATTTCAACTATTTTTGCAACTCGAAATGTTGAATTTTGGTGGCGAAGAGCGTTGAACACATTGAGAATAATAATTTTCTTATTTTTAGAAGGCGCAGTTTTACCAATCCTTTTCTCAGCAACAAAATCAGGAACACAAGCCATTTTCAAGAACGAAGTTTTCCAATAACTGCCGGAAAGTAACTTAACATTTCAAATTTTTGAAACAGTGCTGTGCCTTTACCTACCCGATCTCGGTACCCCTGACAATAATCGTAGGTCCAATAATATTAATTGGACTATACCTACGGAATACGGCGAAGAACACTGCGTTTTATAGTTCAATAATGATTTATTACTCTCTACTCTATATTTACTTTCCATATTTCGATCAACTTACAGGGAATCAATTAAGTAAAAATTTTTTAACATTGACATATACCCATGGGATTGATTAAAATAACTTGCAGATGCGGAAAAATCTTAATTTGGATCTGATGTTGATGCATTATTTCTTTTAGGTATAAAAACAAAGTTATTACATCACAAATTCTATTTCGTGTTATATGACTAACATTAACGAATTTTAATAACAAATTTTCTTATCCTCGAACTTAAATTATTAACATGTTTTTCCTCGCTAACGAATATTTCAAAAAAATTTCCAGTAATAATTTAAGCACTAGGGATATTATAAGCGCTAATTTGATAATAAAATTCATAATACCCTCGTCGACAAACTTGAAAAGAATGTTTAATGGTACCCAACCCTCTAATTCACCCCACAGTTCTTGAATTTGTTCCTCAATATCATTGAAAATTAAATATATTTATTTATTGATGATATCGTAAAGTTTACAAATAGACGAAGTCAATTCGATTATTGTTACTTAGGTTAGGTTAGGTTAGGTTGAAAGTGAGTGGGTTACAATTAACCCTCCACTGCGACCGAATGATCTATTGTGGCTCACACCTTATTTATATTTCTCCCAATAGATCTATCTTCTTAATGAAGCTAATAATTGTATTGAGGGAGACATTCTTCATGTCTTCCGGCAGTAGTGTCACCTCGCCAAATAGGGCGAATCTGTTATTATTGTTACTTAAAACAATGTTCCAGTATTTTCTGACTTGACTTTTGAATACTTGTATACAACAACCATAACACGTCGATATACCAGTTCCCGTCCGATCACTGAAGTCAAGCGACGTAGGGCACAGATAGTACTTATTACGCTAGGATTAAGGTAGTCGTAATTAGAATTGTACAAATTATAGGAAATAAAGAGTATTTAAAGGTAAAGTAAAGAGTACTTAGATGGGTGACCGCTTGGGAACACCGCGTGCCGTTGACATTTTTTATTTCCAATTTTTTTTTTCGTCATATAAAATATTTAATCACCTTTTTTAAGCAAAATTGTTTATTATTTTCAAATAAACTTTCTTGTCTGACTTGACTTATTTGAAGCAAAACTGATTCAGCTAGATTTTGACTTTAAATTGTAAGGCTTATTTGAAACTGTAGTAGTTAAATTAAAAGTATTAAAAGTAGAAAATTGAGAATATACCAAGTTTTGCTTTTTGAAAATTTCGGTGCAACGTATAAGAAAAAAAGGAGTTTTTAAATCAAATAAAAAAAAATAATATTTTACAAAGTGTGACCACTCTGCATAAGTTTTGCATGAAAGTAAATTATATTGGGTCAGAATTAGAGAGGAAGTGTTTCTCTAAAAAGTTTTCCAGAAATTTGCAATTTGTTGTTGATTTGTTGTCGGAATAACGAGCCAAAGTGATGAGAATATTCTCTGTCAAATGCAATTTTCTCGGAAACTAATGAAGAGACAAACCAACCCATACAGGCTGATCTAAATTAAGTATGCACTAGTGGCAATGTTGTTGTTATTAGAAATACAAAATTGTTTTAATTAGCAAACTAGTAGTATTTTTAAAGCTCATTAGGATAGAAGAAGAAGAAAACGGCGTGGTGATTTCGAATTTGAACGTAAATCAATAAAACTCCGCATATTTTTGTACAATATCCACTATATGCTCAAAAAATTGGCAATTGGATCGCAATTTCTCCCAAAAGAATAATTATGCCCGGCAGAGTGGTACAAAAAATACATATTGCATGAATTTGTTGAACAACTTCGGCTCGGGATAATTTTCAAAATATTTGTTACCTCGAAAAAAGTTCCTGTAATAATTTAAGCACTAGGGATATTTTAGGTGAAAATATAGCGCTTAAAAACATTGCCAGTATAAAACAATTTATTTAATTTCACTAAAAAGTTCGTTATAAACGTCAGTCAAATCAGTTGTAGCGATTATCACCCTATTCTTGGCATAAAATGACTTAGTTTCTATTGTTTCCTTGATTTGTAGCAAATATTGTGCAAATAATTCAACATTAATCTGAATACATCTATGCTTAACTATTTCTATATACAGAGTGGCAAGAAAGTCGCGCATAATGCCTGTAACTTTTGAATTACCTCGTAAACGAAAAAGTGACCTTTATGACAGTTGTTCAGTAAATTATTCCCCACATTTCTACCTTCATGAATTTTTTCTGTCCTTTCTTACGGTTGCCATTTGAAAAAGAAACAAAGCCAATTTTGGACACCCCAGGTTATTAAAAAAAAAAACGCTCGAACCCGTCGATTTTTGATTTTAGGGGGAAACACTTTTTTGGCATTCTCGCCCCCTGAAAGTCAAACCCCTAGCGGAGGCGATAACTACCCCGAAATTTTAAATGGAATGGGGGGTCGAGTGACACTTTCTTTTAAAGGTATCTTTATGTAGAGTATAACACCAGAGGTTAACATCATTACTATCTACCTAGCCTGTGCAGTGGCTCACCAAAAGTACCAAAACAGGTTGTTTTTACCTTTTTATTGGAAAAAAATTCTTACAAATCAGTTCAGTAAATGCTGAAAATGCTGACCCTGGGCCTTCATGCAATAGTAGAGACTTTGTTCACAACGCTCTCGTACATTTTAAAGCATCTGTGGGGTGATTTGACGACATTCATCAATTATCCGTTGTAGTAGGTGTTCCAAAGATGTTGGCTGGGTGGCATAAATTTTAGTTATTAGGTGACCCCATAAAAAAAATCTAACGGAATTAGATTCGGAGAACGTGGGGGCCACTCAATACTTTCTCCCCTTCCAATCTCCTGGAAACGTTTGGTCCAAATAGTGACGAACAGTGAGGTAAAGTGGGGTGGTGCACCGTCTTGCTGGAATATGAAGTGGTTTTTCATATACTCATCGTCATTCTCAATCATTTCTATTAACGCTGGATAAATGGTGTTTTGTAATAATTCTAGATACATTGCCAGGTAAAAAAAGGGGCCTATTATACGGTTACCAAAAATGACAGCCTAAACATTCAGTTTTTCCGGATGTTGCGTATGCACCTCACGAAATAGTCGGGGATTTCAATCAGACCAATAACGACAGTTGTGACGATTTACCGCACCGTTTAGAAAAAAAAAGCATTCGTGAGAAAAATATACGTTGAAAAAAAATTCCTGATCATTTATTGCCCGTTCACTCATAATTTCACAAAATTGCAATCGCCTATAAAAATCGTCTTCGTTAAGTTTTGTACCAGATGAATTTTGCAAGGATGAAACTTGTGTTTCCTTAATATCGTTTGAATGCTGCTTCTTTTAAAACCAGATGCTGTCGCCAGCTTTTTTGTACTCAGTGTGGAATCTTGAACATCATGTCCTAAAATCGCCATCTCTGTAGCTTCACTTACTACTGGATTTTCCACTTCACGTTTTTTGTTAGCTACTGATCCCGTGTCCCGAAATTTTTGCACCAATTTCAAAATGTACTTTCGATGCACTTGTCGGTTTTGATGTTGATGGTTAAAAAGTTGGGCAGTTCTATTAGCACATTCATTGTTCGCAAAAAAATAATGAAATGGTTTGTACCCTTTTAGCATTAAGTGAACCATTATCACTTTTATGCCGATTCTGTAACGAAATTAACTAAACCTTACAACTTTACCGCGACCGAAGAATATGATCTGCAACAACAATTGAAGGTCACAGGAATAAAATCAGAATTGTCAAAAAAGCAAAGTTTTACACTAGCAAATGCTATGTATCGTTGACATTTTTTGTAATAAGAAAGGTAAAGACAACCTGTTTTTGTACTTTTGGTGAGCCACTGTACAGGCTAGGTAGATATTAGCGATGTGAAACTCGGGTGTTATACTCTACATAAAAATACCTGTAAAACAAAGTACACTCGACCTCCCTTCCATTAAAATTTTGGGGGTAGTTGTCGCCTCCGCTGGGGGTTTGACTTCATACTTCGCTATTTTCTCAACATGCTTCATTAGAAGGTTGTTGGTATTTGGTATAGCTACATCTATCAAAGTCGTTTTCCTGGCCCTCTTGTCTACCACAGCAAGGTCCGGTCTGTTGTGGGCCACCGTCTGATCAGTAACAATAGTCCGATCCCAGCACATCTTGTACTGGTTGTTTCTTAAGATCGTCTGTGGTGTATATCTATAATATTGGATCTTCTCGTTTTGGACAAGCTGTAGCTTCACCGCTAACTTCTGGTGTAGGATCTTGGCCACTGCGTCACGCCTATCTTTGTATTCTGCAAAAAACATCTGGCATTCTCCCGTGATGTGTTGGATCGTTTCTGCCGTTTGACATCCGTATCTGCATTTATCTGCCTGTACTGAGTCGTCTCTAATTATGTATTTCAGGTAGTTTCTAGTTGGTATGACCTGATCTTAAATTGCAGAAGGAATCCCTACGTTTTAGGGATCATCCGTCCAGATATGAGCCAATAGTTCGACGCAAGACTGCCGACGTGATCCTGAGCTGCCTCGTTCAGGTGCCGTCCATGCATAGGTTCTTCCTTCCATATCTGCAGCTTCTCTTCATTGGCCTTGTGGTCTTGTGGGACAATCTGATCCCTCAATCTTATAGGAGTGGAGTGGTCTGCTTCGCAAATAGCATGGTGTAGGTCTGAAGTTTGGGCTCTATTGCGGAAGTACTATCTAAAGTTGGTTAATGTTGACCCATTATTTTTCCGATGTCTGCCAGTCCTCTTCCGCCTTGATGTTGTGGTAGGGTGGTCCGCTCTACTGAACTTTTTGGGTGATGTTTGAGTGTTCTGGTAAGTTGAGTTCTGATTGTTCGCTGTAGCTCTTTGATGTCAGTCACGCTCCAGTCTACTATTCCGAATGACTAGGACAAAACTGAGCAGGCGTAGTTGTTGATTGCTTTGAACAAGTTCTTGTTGTTCAGTATCGTTCTTAGGAGCCTTTCTGTTCCTTTAATAAACTCTTCCCTTATATCTGTCTTCATCATTGCATGACTAATACGTTGAGGCTGCTTCATCCCCAAGTATTTGTAGTTCCTGCCTTCACCCATTGCCCAAATCTCCTGGCCATCTCGCATAGCATGAAAGTAAGACATTTATCCAAGCCAAACTGCATGCCGATATCACAGGAGAATTTCTCCACTATTTTAAGCATCTGGTCTAGTTGGTTTTTGGTAGCGGCCATTAGTTTAAGATAATCCTTATATAGAAGATGGTTAACCCTACTTGCTTCTTGGTTGCCGTTTTTGATAGCGAATCCATATTTTGTGGAGTTTAATCGGTTGGAGAGAGGGTTCATAGCTAGACAGAACCACAGAAGACTGAAGAAATCACCCTGGAATATTCCTCTTTTTATTGGAACTATATCCGTAGAAATATTGGTGATCCCCTCATTAAGAGGGATCTCGGCTTTCCACATCCCCTTTGCGTGCTGTAGAAATTTGATCAAGTAAGGATCGATTTTGTAGATCTTTAATATGCAAAGGAGCCACTTGTGTGGTACGGAGTTAAAGGTCTTCTTGTAATGTACAAAGGCAGTATATAGGTTTCTTTACTTAGAATAAGCTTGATTACTGATGACTAAATTAATTATTAATTGATTCTTACATCCTATAGCTTATTTTCTATTGTGGGGCTATAATGTTGTATCCTTCACAGTAGGAAGAAATTCTCTTGGTAACGCAGGATGTTATCAGCTTGTATAATGTGCAGAGGCAAGTAATTGATCGGTATATTGATGGATCGTGTGTATTTTTGCGGTCTTCTGGCTTTAGGGGGTCTTCCAGAGTAATTAATGCAGCCAGTTTTCCATGGGTGCACCAGAATTTCTTAATCCAGTATCTATGTACTCCATCCGGGCCAGGCGCTTTCCAGTTATGTAACTCCTTGGTGGTGACAGATATTTCTGCCGCTTTGAATAGTTCGTGTTGCATTTCGTTGTAGTTCTGTGAGATTACATTTTCTTCACGAATCCAGATAGCACTAACGTTGTAGTTTGTAGGTCTGGCTAGCTGGTCCTTCTAGAATTGGTTTATTGCTTATTTTGTTGGATAGGTGTTTTCCTCCTCTTTATCTCCATCATTTAGTGTCCTGTAGAAAGGTTTTTCCGATCTTTGGAATAGAGCGTTGTCTTGTCTCCTCGCATTATTGGCCTTGTATCGTCTTAAACGGCCTGCGTATATGGACAGTTTCTGTTTTAATGTATCAAGGCCTTGTTTGGGGAGATATTTTCTGCATCTTGTCTTGAGTGTATACTATTTTGAGTCATTATAGCTTCTACAGATCATAGTACCCTTTCTGATCTAACTCCACTTATGTAAGATTGAAGTTGTCCAAAACTTTTTCTGAGCGCTTCTATTTTCTTTTGGATTCTTTGCTGCCATGCGGGTACTCGGGGTTCGACTCTTGCCTGGTGGCCATTTTGCTTTATTTCCGCTTCAGTTGATTTGGCACAATGTATTACCGTGTGTATTGCTTCCAATGATGTTGCTCTTGCAACATATTCTGGTAGGATTTTGTTATTCATTACCTCTAGTGTGGCTATTAGTTTTTTGTAGGAGTTTAGCTTGGGTAGTGGCGGTCTATACAGTGGATTTGTACCTTCGTATTTCATTTCAGCTCTTCTTATTTCCATAGCCAGATTTTCGACGAGCTGATAGTTTTCTGGTGTGTTTTCGATCAGCTGCTCTTCTAGCTGGTCTCGATCTTCAGGTTGTAATTTAGCTTGTTCATTTTCTTGGTCTTCGGGTTGTGGCGCTTCTGTTGTATTTCTTACATTTTCTTCACCAATTTCTTGTTCTTTTCGTTCAATTTTCCTTTTAATTGTATTTAATCTAGTTTCTGGAATGAGTCCATTTCTGAGGACTACTCTGTACTAATTTGCTAATATTTGTTCTGAGACTTGGAGGTGTATATTGCAGAAACCAGCTTGCAGTCTTTGACGGTATACGGTCGTATTTTGTTCTAGTTGCGTCACCCTATAACAATTACGCAATATAGTTTTATTAATGGCTATTGTCCACTTCATGCGCTGCCTAGGACGTCCCGCTTGTATGAGCGGTGGCTGTTGCTCTTGCGCAGCACCTTCGGCGGTCGGAGTACTGGTTCTTATTTAACTCCTTGGTGTTGCTTCTTCCCCTTCTCCTTCCTGTTGGGGGCTGTAGCTGCTTGCATGGCAGGGACCCTCCTCCTCAGCACCCTGCCACCGGCGATCCGTATGCTGTTATGTCCAGCGCCGGCTCCAGACATGCCCTGTAGATCCCCAGGCAACGATCTTTTACGAGGCGTTTACCACCATTTTCATGGGTTTTTTCCTGTAACCCTAGGCAGGGGCCCTTACAGGTTGGCATCATCCGGATCAGATAAACCCTGGTTTTTAACGAGGTTGTTACTCCTCTCCTTCCTCCTTTATCAGCCGGGCTTAAGACCGGAGTTGACGAAGCTTTATTATTATTATTGCTTTACAAAAAAGAAAAACTTAGTCGAAATTTTGATGTAAAAGGAATCTACGTTTCAAAAATCTTCTTTTTTTCTGAATATTCTCCCTTTGTCTGACATGTCGCTAAACCCCTAACTTTAAAAATTCTTATTCCTTGATCAACAGATCATTTAAATAATACATTTATAGAAATTTTCCATTGCTTTAAACCACTCGTCTCATCCAAAGATGATTTTATTACTATTGACTTTCACGAACCACTTGTCTGAATTTAGAATAGATTTCTCCTCCTAAGAACACCGCTTCTATTGAATAGTTCTACCATGATCGATCGTTGTATCACCTGAAGATAGACATTTCAATATTCCAACCATGTTGGAAATAGTAGATACAATTAAATTAACTTTTATATATATTGGATGAGTCGGGAGGAATGGGCCTAACTCTAAGGGTGTAATCTATGCATCAAAATAATAAGAAAAAACTCAAATGTTGTTATCCAATATTTATTTGTTTTCAAGTTAAAAGGCAAAAACAAAATATTGCATTAATTTAGCTTTCCTGTAATAAATGTTATTATTGTTTACTTTTAATTGTTGTGCTGTCACTATTCTATTAGTGTCAGTATAAAATGTTACATTGATTCACCGTTAACTTTCGGATTTGTATAATTTTAATTTTATAAAATGCCACACATTTATTCACATCTCGAATACGCCAATATGGTTTTTATTTATGGTTTGTGTAATGGGAATGCTACAGCGGCTGCTGAAGAATATCGTGAACGATTTCCACATGAAAGAACATCGAACAGAAAGGCCTTTATCAGTGTTTTCAACAAACTCTGCCAGACCGGAACGCTTCCAAGTGCTAATGTAACATCCGAACGAGCCATTCAACAGGATTTAGAAGAAATAGAAACTATTCTAGCTTTAGTAGAAGAAGATGCGACGACAAGCTCACGAAGAATTGAAATTCAGTTGGGGATTCCCCAAAAAGGGGTGATCAATACGCTTCACGAGCAAGGCTTATACCCGTACCATGTACAGCGTGTACAGAATCTTCAACCTGGAGACTACGCCAAGCGTATGCAATTTTGTGAGTGGATAATTAATAATCGTCATCTTTTACCGCACATACTTTTAACTGACGAAGCTACATTCACCCGTGACAGCATCAATAATAATCGAAACTCCCATGTATGGTTGGACGAAAATCCTCACGCAATAGTCGAAAGTAATTTTCAACACAGATTTTCAGAAAACGTGTAGTGCGGCATGATCGATAATAATTTAATTGGCCCTTTTCTTTTGGAAAAATACTTAAGTTTTTTACAAAATAAATTGCAAGGACTACTGGAGGAGATTCCTTTAAACATCAGAATTGAAATGTATTATCAACACGACGGAGCGCCTGCCCATTTCGATCGTCGGGTCAAGCAATATTTAGACCAAAGGTTTCCAGGGGTTTGGATTGGTCGCGGTGATCCTATTAGTTGGCCTTCTAGATCGCCAGACCTCACGCCGTTGGACTACAATTTATGGGATTGGTTAAAAACTGAGGTTTACAAAGTAAAAGTAGATACTAGGGATGCATTAATTAAACGCATTAGAAATGCTGTACTCAATATTAAAGAAAGGCACGAATCAATTAGCAAATCCACGCGCGCCCTTCGTAAGCGAAGCAGGAAATGTTTGGAAGTCAATGGCGGTATTTTTAAAAATTTACTTAACCAATGATTTATTTAAAACAATGTTAATGTTGGATATTTTGGTTTAACAATATTATTATTTTATTTAACGCTGTAAGTTGGACACAAATGAATATTGGATAACAACATTTCAGTTTTTTCTTATTATTTTGATGCATAGCTTACACCCTTAGAGTTAGGCCCATTCCTCCCGACTCACCCTGTATATTTTAGAGGTAGACAGACTGTGTTTTATTTGATTTTTGTAGTATTTAATTAGAAAATATCATAGACTTGAAAATATTATTCTTAACTCGATATCTCGAAAACGGTTAAGTTTAGGTATATCGAGTAATATACAGGGTGTTCCATTAAAAAAGTAACTTTGTTTTTCTACGGCATCCTGTATAATTAATTGTTTTCTATTTTAATAGACTTTAAAATCCCGAAAATTTTGTCTTGAATATTTTTTGCTAGCTGTTTTACTTTAAGAAATAATCGACCGTTTCCATACATATCAGCGACCGTGTATGTTTTAAGAGTAGGTACAAATAGACTACTTGATCTAGAACTAAAATATATACAGTTTTGCTCAACTTGGTATAATAATACAAGGTAAGACAACTAAATTATGATAACCCGCCAATTGGCTTGGATGGTTGAGCAAAATTCAATTAGGTAAATTGCTTACAATTCAAATTTAACTAATAAATTATTGTTCCTCTAATTGAACTTTCTAATTTCTTAAAATTGTCACTTTGTCATAAATAATTTAGTTATAAATTACTCTCTGTTATGCCGAAATGAGCGAAATTTATTTACAATTTAGTATAAACATTTGACTGTAGTATCAAAATACAGTTATTAAATATCTGCTTATCCAATTATTTCTCTTATTTTTCAGGCTGGTGCCCAGAGATTTACGACAACGCTCTTTGTTGGCCGGAGACGCCTCCGGGGATGACTGCAAATCAATCCTGTCCAAGATTTGAAGGATTCAAAGTATCCAAGTTAGCTTATAAAGAATGCTGGGAAAATGGAACATGGTATATTAACGAAAACAATATCACATGGTCAAATTACACACACTGTATAGACCTGGAATCATTAGACGTAAGAAAATATTAACTAATTATCACAATGATTACTTTACTTTATAGTCCAAGAGCCAGCAGTACTATTTTATGAGGACCTTGATTTTCTGACCAAATGAAATTATTATTAAAATATTAGCCCTTATTTTCGTTTTTTAATAGTGTCTACGCAATTACTGCAAAAATAAATAGTTCCAATAATCAGTAACGCAAACTTGTGAAAAAATTGTAATTTTCTAATTTTGGATATAAAAACGAACCAACAATGAACGAGGACGAACGTATTATTTAATAGAGCCTTTTTTACTACTTAACAAAAAATATTTTTTTAATAAGCTTAGTGACTTTATAAGCTTCTAAGTCATATTTATGGTATAAAAATATTGATAAATGAACGTTGTATATCAAGTAAACAAACGAAGAAAATATTAGAGACCTCTTGTTATAAAATGATTAATCGAGTGACTTTATTAAAACGTCATTACATGGTGCTTTCAGAGACGAAACAACAAAATCATAGACCCATATTACCACTACCTCTCTAACTGTACAGGAGGTCCAGAAATTAGCGTGCAATATTTGTAGGTAGGAGAGGTTGTATTTGTTAAAATATGATGAAAAGTTTATCTTAGTATCATTAAAGTTTAGGTACACCTACGAAATTTGGTGAGATTGAAGCTTTTATGATTTTGCGAATGTTTCTTATTCAATGTTCAAAACTTTTTCCAGGGGCATGATATCGGATGTATATAACATTCCAGGTGGATGCTGGGCTCTTCGAGTAGGCGCTTGAATATACTTCTGACTCTCTGACATAAAAGGTAATATGAACTAAAGAAGAGTTTATATTCTAAGCATGCATTCTTAGCAGGAGCATAATATGTTGCAACTTTGTAAGAATAAAAACAATCCGTCTTCGGAAACTAAATGGTTCTGAGTAGATTTTCTTATTTTCAGAGACGCGATTGGGTAATATCAAAATTCCTCTAGATCCTAAGATCATGGACGAAACGATGCCATAATGGATCAATGCTTGTAAAATATTTGCTCGCATCGCAAATTTCTTGCACGTTAATACTTAGATATCATTTTTGGTTGATGTCCAATTTCACAAGAAAAATTATGTCGCCTTTGCCAATTTTCCTTTACTTATAAAATCTCATCAGGACTGAAGAAAATAGTATCCAATTCTTGCCCTTGACAACTATCTAATTTATAACCATATATATGGGTGAATAGTGTTAAAAATAGTTTTGCAAGTAGTGACCATTATATTTACCACTTTTTTTATGGTCAGGGTATTTTTTCGGCAGTACGACTTACCTCGTGGCACGCTATACTCATTCCGTAAAATGTCAGAAATATAGTTCGTTAATCGTATATGTTGTGTTGAATTATTTCATACTAAATAATACCAGTACATAACAATAAGCTCATCCACAATATTTTTGAAACAGATGTTTGGTGCATCATGTTTGAGAAACGTGTGTCAATCTAAATAAAATCCAGAAATAAAGTTCTATTCTTCCTACAAAGTAAAAATATACTAAATGAAACAATTATAAGTTAATTTCTACTATTTTACTTTATACTGTACGACATGTTTCGCTATTCTATAGCTTCTTCGAGTACTTCTTACAAACTGAAGTATAAACACTTAATGCAATACTAAGCAAATTAATAATTACTACTACATATTTAAGAATGGGTTTGTTTCCAGTTGACCATTTAGAAACTTTCCTGTATTTTTAATCCTATTTATTTCTAAACTTTAAAACAATGACAATCTTCTACCTTTATCCAGGATATGCAAAACTTCAAATTCCTCATTAAAATTATGATTTTCCTTTAACAAGTGTTGTGCATATGCCGAACCCTCTTTTTTATTTAGAAACGATCTTTCATGTTCTAGTATTCTTTCTTTAAAATTTCTACCAGTCTGACCTACGTAACTCTTGTCACAGGAACCACAATTTAGTTTATAAATGCCTGATTTTAAACTATTGTCTGTCTTATCTTTATTATTTTTTACATAATTACTCAACCCGTTTACTGTCCTATATGATATACAGGGCTACCCAGAAGTCCGTTATACGTTTGTTTTTTTATAGACATTTTTAAATGGAAACATACAGCTGGTGATACATCATTTGAAAGCTAATATCTCGTACAGTATGCTCATAAATTTTGACGCGATTCTGTCAAGCTATTTCAAAATAACGACAGTTAAAAGTTTAAAAAAAATCTCTATTTAAATAAGCGGAAATGATAAAT
Organism: Polydrusus tereticollis; assembly: GCA_963920685.1. Classification (NCBI taxonomy): domain Eukaryota; kingdom Metazoa; phylum Arthropoda; class Insecta; order Coleoptera; family Curculionidae; genus Polydrusus; species Polydrusus tereticollis. The sequence goes on from OY987327.1 coordinate 123,950,738, forward strand.
CATTGATGTTTTTTTTACCTTTCAAGGTAAGCAATCTTCATTGTTTCAAGTTCTGACATTTTGTGACATTGTGACTTAACAATAGTTATGGTTTATTTGTTATTTATTTTGTCAAAAAAAAAATAAAAATGTAACGAAGAAAAACAAAACACAACAAGAAGGTGGTTTAACGTGGCAAATGCTGGAAATGTCCTCCACCCTCTACTTGGCATGCTCCCAGACGATGGGAAAATTCGTCGACGGAATTTTGAATGGCTTTAGCCTGTATGTTATGTGTCTTCAATCTAATTTGTTTTTAAAATATTCAATATTATTTGGCATATTTTGGTAAACTTTTTCTTTTAAATATTCCCAAAGAAAATAGTCTAGAGGCGTTAAGTCTGGGGACCTCGGTGGCCATTCAATTGTGCCACGTCGTCCAATCCAGCGACCTGGAAATATCTGATCTAAATATCTTCTCATATTGACACCAAAATGCGGGGGAGCACCATCTTGCTGAAACCAAATTGTTTCATTGGGTATATCTGGATCTAGTTCGTTGGGAAAAATTACAGCTAGAGCAGGCCTCAACTCGAAGGTTAAGAAATCCAGGTACCGTTCAGCTGTGAGGTTTCCTTCCAAAAAGAATGGCCCTAAAATTGGGTTATTAATGATACCTGCCCATACATTTACTTTCTGGGGCCGCTGAGTATGCGCTTCAAATATCCATCGTGGATTTTCTTGACTCCAGAAACGATAATTATGTCTCTTAACCACCCCGTTTAAATAGAAAGTAGCTTCATCCTAAAATAATATGTTCTGTGGAAACCTATTATTCTCGTCACATCGTCTCATCATTTCTTCGCAAAATTGCAAACGCCTATCATAGTCATCTTCTAAAAGCTCTTGGACAAGACATACTTTATAAGGGTGGTATTTTTCTGCTTTCAAAAATCATCCAATAGTACCTCTAGATGTATCATGATTTTGAGCCAATGAAACTGTTGAAACATGCGGATTATCCTGCAGAGATAATGCAATATCCAATTTTTCATCGTCGCCTAAAACACGTGGCCGTCCATTCCTAGGCAAGTCCTTTACTGTGCCATGTTCATCAAATTTGTGGAATAATTTACTAACAGTGCCCTGTGAAATTTGATTTTGCGGATATTTAGCATTAAATAAAGTGCATACTTCACTTTGACTTCTTATTTTATCTCCACATCCTAACAATATCAATTCAATACTTCGATACGCTGCCTTTCCGACAAAACCATTTTTGTTTAGAAAATTGTAAAATAATACTTCGGAAATACCTAAATTAATTTTACAAGTTCACAATGTCACAAAATGTCAGAACGTGAAAAAATGTAGATTCCTTACCTTGAAAGGTAAAAAAAAACATCAATGATTTATCTTTTTCTATTCTCTATTTAAATAGAGATTTTTTTAAACTTTTAACTGTCGTCATTTTGAAATAGCTTGACAGAATCGCGCCAAAATCTATGAGCATACTGTACGAGATACCTATTAGCTTTCAAGTGATGTATCACAAGCTGTATGTTTCCATTTAAAAAAAAGATCGATGTCGTCATATCTTTGACAAATGTCTATAAAAATACAAACGATTAACGTCAAAATGTGAGCAAATATAAAACTAAATTGACGTGTCCGAGCATTTTTCCCAAAAGTTACAGGTTAAGGCTATATTAATTTTATTCCGGACCTCTGAGCAGCCCTGTATTTGTATTTTCTTATTTTATATATTTAGAAACTATTTCCGAGAGTTTGCCATAAATGTGATGCCTTTAAATTTCTTTTTGTCTGTAGAATTCTTTAGATTAGATTTGATTAATTGCATTATTTTTAAGTTTATTTTTTAATATTCTGTCGATCATATCTGTTCGGAAACCATTATTGACTGCTATTTGCTTAATAATACTAAGGTCAATTTTGAAGTTTTCTTAACTTAATGGAATATGTAGGCTGCTCTTTTTTGAATTTGTGGATGTAATGATTTAGAATAGAATAGCGAAACATGTCGAGCAGTGTACAATTTAATAGTGGAAATTAACTTATAAGTGTTTCATTTAGTAAATTATATGGATTTCCATTAAGCAGCGATTTCGTCAATTAATTGTTTAAAGTAAAAATAGTCTGCTAAATTAAATAAAACCTCAACAATATTCAATACACAGTTGTAAGCGGCCATTAACTACTGATTTCTACTAAGTTGCTTTTATCTGCGCCCAAATGTGGCAAAGCGTCGTATGTTTAACCCAAAGGTGCGTTATTATTCTATACAACTCTTCCAAACAATTATTAAATCAGGCATTTATATTCATTCAAGTATTGTAACACGAGATGTGTTCTACTGTTTGTCGTAGTAAAGTATAAATAAATCCCAAAGACACATACAGTGCAGTATGTCTAACGTAAAAATATTCTGATTCGTCAAGTGTAATACTTCTGCATTTAAGGAGTGTTGCAAAATCCTGTTTATAAGTAAAATATGCTATTTTTTAGTAATAATAATTGAATTTGGCTAATAGTAGCCAGCTTTATAATGTTGCTATTACAGTAATAATGTAACGGCGAGACACAAAACCTTGTCCGTTCACACATCAATATAGTCTCCTACTCCCGCTTCAAAACCAGAATCTCCAATATTATAAAATTTTCATTATATCTATATAATATATGGCACCACCTCTTCTTTCTCCCTTTTCTTCGCCCAAAAAAAACATATTTGTGACGAATTCGACATTTTCTTTGGAAAACCGGTACAACGACTTCAAATCGCGAGAAATAGTACTCCTCCTAGGAGTGTATCGTTTTCGTTCACGTAGATTCATCATAAATTGCGCCATTTAGCTTAAGTGCAGGATTTCAAGAGGGCTCTGCGAACAGAATGAGTCTGGTCACTAGCGAACTTCAATTTATAGGGACTATTTTTTATTCACATCAAACTTGAGTTTATATTTAATGGTTTGTAAATTAGAGTAGATACTAGAAAAAATTAATTTTTATTCTTATCAAACGTAGTAGCGCTTGCATTTTTGAAGGATAAAGTTTATACTCAATTTTATTCATATCACCCCAGATCTAGCTCAACGGCGAATGCTCTGAGATGTCCGAAAAATTTGAAAACAAGTTCATCCTATTTAATTTTCACCTTGATTAATTTGCTAAAGTTGATCCTGACGGGTATCCACCTCAGTTCCATAAGCTATTTTGTACATAATATAAATGGCCCCACGAATAATAATTGAGTGTATTTAGGTCCACAGTGATTTATTTAAAACTATTTTATTGGAAAACGGGTTAAGATACAAAGAACGATTAAGATTACCGCTTTTGTGTAAAAATAAACTTTTATAATTTAATATTCAAAATTCAAAAATTATTTTAAAAAAAATATGGGTCAGTATAGTACGACACACGATAAATGATCATGACTAACAACTAACGCCTTTATACTTTATACCTGCTTTTGGCAAATAAACCATTTCGGTCCAGGGTGGTAGTAGGAAGATTGAAACAATGTTTGTATATGTACAAAAATTTATTGTGTTTCGCTGACTTTGACGAAAATTATTAATATGCGTAAAAGAAGTAAGCCGTAATATATAAGTTTTATTATACAGGGTGTCATACGTAGAAGCTCCATCCCCCTTTATTTTCCGAAGTTTTTGAGATATCGGAATAATTTCTTTTTTTTGTTTGAAAACGAATGGCAAAGGCTTTTTGACATCTGTATAATTACCGGGTTGAAAATGCGGAACTTCTACGTGGAACGCCCTGTATAAACCGTATGAGTAAAATGAGTCTATGAATCTATACTAGCCCTATCATCCACTGATATAACTAAAGGTTTTATGTTTTCCCAAAATTTTTTATAATTATTTTCGACTTCAAGTACATGATTAACGTACGCTCTCCAACTGCTCTCTGGTATTAATTCACACTGAGTTTTAATTAATTTAATTACATTAGCGGACATTTTTGGGTTTACAATATTGCGTCCAACTTTGTTTTTTAATTCGGACCATATCATTTCTATAGGATTCAAATCGCAAAGGTAGGGAAAGGTAAGGGGGGGGGGCAATCTAAGTGGTATGTTACCGGATGCTTTTATAGCCTCATCTACGCAATATATTTTATCATACGATTTGGTTTTTAGTACCCTAACTAGTTTTTTTTTTGTATAATTATCTTCAAAATAGAGGCCATCTTGGCTAAGGAACTCTTGCAGTACCTCTTTTTCGCTGCTTATGGTTGGTATATTCAAATGATTTAATAATAATTTGACAATTTCTAATGTGTCGACAGGTATAATTAATTATACCTAAAATACGTACATTATTAAAATAAAAACATAAAACCTCCCTGTTACTGAGAAAGGCTTACAAACCAGCCCTTAAAATTGTTTTATGGAGGGTAAAGTCACCCGACCATTATAAAGCAGGTAAAATCATGACCATTTATCTTGTGTCGGACTATACCTAATTTGTATATAAGGCCCTGAAAACATTTCTAAGCACTGTGAAGGGAAAATAAATATATTATGCAAAATCATAAAAGCTTAAAGCTTCCGGATATTTTTGTGTCTACATTTAGCCGCTTTAGGTTAGTTCAAGCTAGTTGCCTTAAAGCGGTTTTAGGAAATATATATTGAGGAGTATTACTCACTTATTTCGGGACACCCTGTATAATAAAAGATACAGCGACAGTTTTATTGGGTTTGACCAAATATTACTAACATCGACACATTGTGAAAACTTCTCCGCCCTCTAATAAGTAAACTAAGGATTATAGAAGAAAGTTTTTATATGCAAACTGCAGAAAATTCCAAGCGCTGCAATTTTTAATATGCTCATTTTTCTTGTCTGACCGAGAGGAAACGAGAAAATTAGATCTTAAACTTTTTATCCCCTTAATAACCGCAACTTATTTAATATTAACAATATCAAAACGGTTAAAAGAAAAAGTTTTGGATAATTTTATATTTTATTTTTTGTTGTCAAAGTATTTGGTACATTTTGAAAGTAACGAGTACCTAATTCGAAAAAAAACTGTTGTCAGTTATGAATTCATTACAGGGTCTTAATTCTCGAAAATGGCATTCTTGAACCAATCATATCACCGATAATGTTGATTGAAATCAGAGGAGAATTGCTGGGGAAGGAAATGATCCTCTGGGTGATGTGATCATTCCTACTCCCTTACGCTCGAGAATTAGGATTCAGGACTCTAACCCGAATTAAATCTTGTATTACGAGACTTGTATTTATAAAAATGTGGTATTACTGATAATTAACTTTTACAATAGATTTGTCAAAAATGTAATATAAAACGTGTCGCTGCCTTCCAGAAAGATCGGCACAACTCGAAAAAAAGCAGGTTTGAAGGTTTTTACAACATTCAACACAGAGTTTGGCAAACTGTTACCAAGAAAATCGTCACAACTGAAATCCCAACCAAATCCGGTTTTCGCGTGACGTTTCGCCACTGACTGTCGCGAAACGTCACGACTTTGAATTTCCCCTGCTTTAACGCGCAAGACTGGCTCATTTGAGTCGCGCCGTGACAGTTGTTGGGTTAATGTTTCGTTATTCAAGAAATAACGTCACAAATCAAAATTTGTTCTCAAATATTTCAAGGAAGATCGTCAGATCACCATTTGTGCCAGTTTTAAGAACAAAAAAAATTCTATTTTTTTTCCTTTTCTAGGAACATCGTCACCTTTTTAGTTAAGCCAATTTTCAAGGCAAACTTATTTTTTTTCTATTGAGTTTATTTCAGAAAAAACGTCATTTTTTAATATAGTACGTTATTGTCTGTAAAATTGTGAGAATACATTTTAGTGTAAAGTGTCATTGATATTAGTTCATTCTGACGGTATTTACTAAATACAAATATTAATTTAATTTTATCACCATGGTATAGGTATCCTGTCCGCATATTCGTCAAATCAAAGTTTTATAGTACTTATATTAATGATAACATCTTGTAAATGAAGTTGGTTTTGGTTTTGAGATGTTTGAGTCACATAATAAAAAATATCCAAAATACAAATTCAAGCTTACAAGGAAACATTTACAAATTCATAAGATTGATGAATCAATGTGGAAAATATTTTTTTCTACGAGTGACCGCAAAGAAGTTACTTTGCGCACACTTTTGCATACGCAAAGTAGCACTTTCCCGCACACTGTGCGGGAAATTTTTTTTCCCGCACACTTATTTTAAAGCAAAATTACCATATTATAGACGCGTTTTTTTCTTATATTTTATAATTTTTTTAGATATTTATACAAAAATATTGTAACAAGACAAAGTTGACAGGTGGTTTATGTGTTGCCTTATATTTTTTTTTTTATGATAAGGCACAGCACTACAGGATAAATCCTTTATGGCGCTCTAGGAGCGGTGCGTGTGCACAGGAAACGATTCACGTTGGTCTTGAATCTTTGGAGACTATACTCGTTTGGGAAGACGATCTCAGGGAGGTTGTTCCAGAGTGATGACGTTCTCCAGATGAAAGAATTTTGAAACAGTGTTCGAGGGACACTAAGCTGAACCACGTACTGGTGGGCTGCAGTGGCTCGTCGTGTATTTCTACCATGCACCGCTCTGGGTGGTATTAAGCGGGCAACCTCAGTTGAACACTTGCCATGAAAATATTTGTAAAATAGACTCAAGTCGCCAACCTGCCTTCGATGTTCAAGGCTTTCCAGGTTGTTTGTCAGACTATGGTCACCGATCAAGCGAATGGCTCTTCTTTGAATGGAATCTAGCAATCTCAGGGTATGTTTAGGAGCAGAGCCCCAAATATGCGAACAGTACTCCAGTGATGGTCGAATTTGGGCTTTATAGAGCATCAAAAGTTGTTGGGGTGTATAGAGGTTCTTTGTTCGGAAAAGTACTCCAATCTTCTGCGAGGCTGCCTTAGCAATGGCCGCAACGTGGCCATGCCAAGACATATGACTATCCAAATTAACGCCCAATAAATGAATTGATGAAGCCAAGGGAATTGAGTGTCCCGCCATAACTATATCCGGTTCTTCAACATTAACTTTTTTAGAAAAAACTGCCGCCTGGGTCTTTTTAGCGTTAAATTCTACTTGGTTACTGTCACCCCAAGACAAAATTTCTTCCAGGTCTTTGTTGAGATGTGAGACCTCTTGCTGCCTATAGAGATGTGCATTAGCAGCCGATGTACGAGCATCCAAAGTAAAAGTTGAAACAAGTGTGCTGTCATCAGCGAAGCAATATATAGGATTTTTAGTTTTTTCCAAAAGATTGTTAATGTATAGTAAGAAAAGGGTGGGCGACAATATAGAACCTTGAGGGACTCCGGCGTTGATGTTAAATGTGTCTGAAAGAAATCCGTCCATCGCCACTCGCAAAGAACGGTCTTTAAGAAAGCTCGACAGCCATGAACAAAATTGAACCGGCATTCCGTATGCTCTCACTTTAGTTAGGAGCCCCTCATGCCATACTCGGTCAAAAGCCTTGGAAATGTCCAGTGCTACCGCCCGGGACTCCCCATGGTGTTCTATTGCGTTGTTCCAAACATGAGTAACATACGCGAGAAGGTCTCCTGTTGATCTAGACTTACGGAATCCATACTGGCGGTCACTAATAATGTTGAAGCCTTCCAGGTATTTTAGTAGTTTTTCGTTGATAGCCTTCTCCATAACTTTTGATATAACCGAGAGCAATGCGACTGGACGATAGTTGTTTGGCAAAGTCTTCTTGCCTTTTTTGGGTATGGGCTGGACTCTCGCAGTTTTCCAGCAAGAAGGAAATATTCCTTTTTTGTAGGATAAGTTAAAAAGCCTACAAAATACCGGTGTCAGTTCGTCAGCGCATTTCTTAATTACAATGACTGGAATATCGTCAGGACCAGAAGCCTTTTTAGTGTCGAGACTCCCCAAGATTCGCTTAACATGGCGGTGGCGAAAGACAATCTCGGGCATTCTCGATTCTACAGGGGTAATGTTCGGTGGAGTACTTCCCTGAAAATTTACCGTTGAATGTGAAGAGAATAGTTCCGCCAGTAAGTTTGCTTTTTCCTGTGCTTTGGTCGCAATGGTGCCATCAGAACGTGTTAGAGGTGGAATGGTTGACTTGGTAAAGTTCTGACTGACGGCCTTAGCTACCGACCAAAATGATTTTGAGCCGCTAGGACATTCAAGAAGTTTGTCTCTGATCCTCTGGTTGTGTGCTTCTTTGCTTTGGTTTATCGTTTGCTTGCATTGGTTTTGAGCGTTAACAAAGATGGTACGATTTTCGGCGGTAGGATTTTTACGCCATTGTCGGTAGAAATAATTTTTTGATTTAACAGCTCGTTCGCAATTTTTGGTAAACCAAGGCTTGCCGTTAGAAGGGCACTTTTTTGAGAAAGGGATGAAGGCTTCCATACCAGTAAGGATAAACTCCGATATTTCTGTTGCACAGATGGATGGATCATCAGAGGTAAAACAAACGTCCCGCCAAGGAAAGGTTCGAAAATGGTCCCTTAGGTCCTCCCACTTAGCTGATGTATAATGCCATATCTTGCGTGGTTTAGGAGGCTCTTCAGCACTAATTGGTAGTTTGTTCAGTGCCGAAATAAGGTTGTGGTCAGACGTTCCTAACGGCGGCTTCACGGTGACAGCGTACAAGTCGGGGTTTGAAGTTAAGAAAAGATCCAACAAACTAGCAAAATCACCATCTCGGTCTGGAATCCGAGTTGGTTCACCCACCAGCTGGGTGAGGCCAGAGCTGATGGCAAAGGATTCGGCTTCACGACCTTGTTCGTCAGTCATGTTTGAGTATTTGAGCCAGTTGACATTATGAATGTTGAAGTCGCCAAGGATGACAACTTCGGAATTGGGATGGTGGGTTTGCAAAAAGTCGATAGTATTAGCAAGAGAGGAGAACAAGTCTCTATAATGGGTATCGCTTGGCGGCCGGTAAAGGCAGCAGATGAATTTAGTAATTCTCTGCGTTGATATTTTAAACCACATTACATCAAAGTCGTTAGGCTCGAGTGTCTCCTCTCGTTGACAAGAAATATCACTCCGGACAAAGAGACAAAGGCCAGAATTCCGCCTAAATCGGTGATGAAAGTCGTACCCAGGATATAAATAGCTGACCGTACTAATCGATGATCTGACTTTGGTTTCGGTTAGTGCAAGTACATGAGGTTTGGTAGATTGTAGATGTTGATGGACTGCATTGATGTTGGAGTTCAGTCCTCTTATATTGCAGAAGTCAATTTGGAAGTTGCTAATCTCGGGTCTTTTAACAACTCCAGTTTTTCCACCATTTCCATTTAGAATATTGTTCGAAGGACCCGCATGGCTACTGGACATGGTGGATGATTGGATAATCTCGCTTGATAAGGCGCCAGGACCCGCCCCCACCCGGAGATCCGATCGGGGGGCGTTTTTAACTCCGGAATTTATTGATCTTGGAACCATCATCACAGCATTTTTTGTATATTTCCCACCCTGGAAACCGGAGACATCGGCACAGTGACGAAACGTTAGCTCAAAGAGCAACTTCACGCCACCTAAGCCGATGCGATGGTATTTCACCGGGCGATGTCGGGTGAGCCAACATCTACCATCTTATAAACTATACCGAAGTATTGTGCCGTGCGGCTCAAAATTTTTTTGAAATCTGCATTATTATATTTTCCTCTAATTTTGTTCAAGTTAAAAAAAATCAAGTATTTTTGTGTCAAATGCGGTTTGTTCCCTTAGCAACCAAAATACATTGTCATACAACGCTTTCATGTCAGTTTAGAGGTCTTCTTCAAAATTTTCACTAGCATTTTCACCTATTTAAAATAAAAAAAAACTGTTTTAAAAATGGATATCACTGAAGAAGAACTTCCAGAAGATGTCCTAGAAGCCGCCAACATGGCTAGTTTGCAATTGCTGCCTGCCAAATCGCGAGAAAAATACGAGAAACAGTACGAGTTGTTTTCCAAATGGTGCGAACAAAGGGGGATATAGTTGTTTTTGATGTCAATAAAAATTTAAAATTAAAAAAATATATAGTTATTTCACTCGTAGAAAAAATATTGTTCCTAACACGTGCGCAAAGTAGTTTTCCCGCACTTAAAGCTTATCCGAACTCCGCTTCGCGTCGTTCGTCTAACTGCTTTCGCGTGCGGGAAAACATAACTTTGCGCACTGAATAGGAAAACTACTATTTTTTAGACAGGTCCAAAAGTGACAATCATTATAGTTTGACAGGTATTGTGAAACGCCTGTTCTTTATTTATGATATACTTTTTAAGCAATTTACTTACAAAAAATGTCCCAGATGCCATCAATCTACAGGAAAAATGACAAAAAAAAACGTTCTCTAGAAGATCATCCGGGAATTTGACAAAAATGGAAATGAAGAAATTGTACAGAAAGAAGCTTGGAATATCTGACAACTTAAGTAGATTAGACCTTGTGTAGATTTATTTTGCTTTCCTAAGTGTGTTTATTTTTTATATTATTATTATCATTTGATATTTTAATGTTTTGTATGTAGTAGTTACTGATTTATAGTTTTGTTTCTTATAGTTTTCTTGCCCTAAAAATCGTCAGAATGTCGAGTGCTATCGAATTTTAAGTTCCAATCTTTTGATTCCAGAATTCGATTTATTTTGTACGTTCACTACGCTCATAGTAACAAACGTTATTTAGGCAATAAAAACTAGTTAGTTTATTCTATTACCTCAAAAAAGTCCACAAAACCTAAAATATTTTGTATGTAAGACCGTCATATTCAGCCAAGTTTACTTCTTAATATTTGTGATAAAATGCCCAACCTAAAAACGCCACATATCATATGCTGCTAAGAAAAAAAATAAAAGATTTTTAATAATATTTAAAACAATCGCAAATGAAGATAAAATGAAATATTAAATTTTTAATTACCCCTGCTGAAAAGTAGTAAAATTCGAGTTGTGCTAGTATTTCTGGAAGGTAGCGATGTGTGATTAGCGAAGCAACAATAACCCAACTGAAGATCCCTTTGAAACCACCATTTCTTCTAAGCCAGTTACAATTTTTGAAAAATAACATGTTATGCCAGGTTTACGGTTCACATAATGCCCTGCATAGTTAGCGATTAGATTAGGTCTAATATTATGATTATTCCATTTTTCCCAAAAATCATTGTAAAACTACTTAGTATTGCCGGTTCTCTTACTATTATTCCTGTTGCTTAATTGGTCATTTTTGGATGATGGATAATAAAGAGGGCCTAACAAAAGTCGTATACTTCACGAATTCTGTTTATGTCTTGCCACTGGTTTCATAACGTACAATAAACGACAAAGCAGTTTTCTTAAAAGGGTAGTGAATTGCCTACCGGCAGTTTCCGGATAATTAGTTTTCATAAACCTTCTCCCTTTCGCGTTCTAGGTGTTCGTTATATTGCAATTCAGTATATTATTCTGATAAATGTTACCAATACAATGGCATAAAATAAAAATATTTGCCTACAACTAGGTATTTATTAATAATTTAGCAATATATCTTATTTGTCATTACACAATATTTATGGAATAAAACACAAAGTCTGCTCCACTAGTTTAATAAAATAAATTCATATATGCCCATACATGTTTCGAAGGCATAAGCCTTCATCTTCAGTGGGTTATTATTAAGATGTAATTAATTTATGAAGAGACCAATGACATTGCTAAATTGTTAAACTGAAAGGGGAAGGAAAAAATACAATTAGATAATGTGAAAGCAACACAGGCATCATCAATAAAAGTTTAATATATGGGAAAAAGATAATTTTGTAAAATTTCGAGATTAATATTAAACCGCGATTACAGTGAAATACATGCAAGCTAGAGACTTACCTTATGTTGCAGAAAAAATTTTTAACTTTTATAAGAAAACCATGTAACGTTAATTAAATAACTAATACATTATAACTAATAGTGGTAAAAGATTTTGTAAATAAATATGAGTTTAAATTAAATTTTATTTTATTTTGAACTTATTAAAAAACCCAACTTTGACTGGGAAATTAAAATCAAAAGGGAAATAGGGTACGACCATCATGGTGGAGTCGTACCAAATGGTAGGTAAAAATTTTTATATAGCTAAAGTGTGAATGGAATATTCTATTTTATTTTTTTATATTTTATTCAAAAAACGGCCAAATCCGTCGCAATGCGACAATGTCAAAGGTTAACTCTATAAAATATAAAAAAAAAAAAAATAGAATAATCCATTCACACTTTAGCTATATAAAATTTTTTACCTACCATTTGGTACGACTCCACCATGATGGTCGTACCCTATTTCCCTTTTGATTTTAATTTCCCAGTCAAAGTTGGGTTTTTTAATAAGTTCAAAATAAAATAAAATTTAATTTAAACTCATATTTACTTACAAAATCTTTTACCACTATTAGTTATAATGTATTAGTTATTTAATTAACGTTACATGGTTTTCTTATAAAAATTAAAAAAAATTTCTGCAACATAAGGTAAGTCTCTAGCTTGCATGTATTTCACTGTAATCGCGGTTTAATATTAATGTCGAAATTTTACAAAAATATCTTTTTCCCATATATTAAACTTTTATTGATGATGCCTGTGTTGCTTTCACATTATCTAATTGTATTTTTTCCTTCCCCTTTTAGTTTAACAATTTAACAATGTCATTGGTCTCTTCATAAATTAATTACATCTTAATAATAACCCACTGAAGATGAAGGTTTATGCCTTCGAAACATGTATGGGCATATAATATGAATTTATTTTATTAAATTAGTGGAGCAGACTTTGTGTTTTATTCCATAAATAAAATATTACTCCACTGTGAGATGGACTACTTCCATAAAATTACACAATATGTTTGACAAATATACGGTAAAAATCGAAAACGCAATAATTACTTTGGCAATTTTAAGAATATTTTGATATTTAATGATTTTCGGCAATCTGCTTGGTTTCGAAGATACAGCACGATAAATGTTTTAGAAATAAACAATATTGTACTACACAAATATTATAGTAAACCCTACTAGTCAACAAGAACTGCTGAAAATATTTACCATCAGGATGCATGAACCGAATCTTCTTCTCATTCACTACCGAATTCTTTCAAAATCACCCGAAATCTTTTTCATCGTTCACAGGAAGTAATGACTTCAGATAGCTCCATAGGAAAAAATCTAAGGTATTTATGTCCAGGGATCGGGAGCATAAGTGAGGTTGACCTGGACCAATCCGGCGATCTTGCTACGTTGCATTTAAAAACTCGCAAGCAACCATAATAAAAGTCGCTTGTGCACCTGTGCCAAAACTACAATATATTTCTCGCTGGTAATAGTATCTGTATTGTTATTCTGTTTAGAATCTAGAAGGTCAAGTAGCGATTGTTCCAAAATATGTCAAAACACCTCACCGGTAAATCTTCCTCGTAGAAATGTCGGTTCAATTATTACAATTTCAACCTAAACGTTTAATGAAAATTGAATACGAAAGCGACGTGAAAGTACGTGGCCATATTTTTATTTCGGGTACATTAATAAAAATTGTAAAACTATTAGTACCTACTTTTTTCGTCTAGAATCATTTTAGCCCTGTATCTTCGAAACAAAAATCATTAAATAACAGATGTTCCTTAAATTACCCAAATAATGATCTCCTGAATTTTTGCTGAATGTTTGATAAGCAAGTGAAGACCCTGTATATATTACATTACTCTTTAAACTGTTAAAGAGTACCCAGCAAAATCTAAAATGTCTTAATTACAACACTTTTTATTTTAATTAAAATTTTATTTCATAATTCATAATATAAAATATTAATACCATTAAACATTACTTTTCCTAATTTAACTTGCAAGTTTACTGCTTTTTCAATTTTGAAATTCCTACTCTCATCTAGTTGTACTCATTAATCAAGGCGACTCCAAATAATTTATGTAACTCGATTTTGGGTCATTATTTGTTTTATTTTAACTGGTCGTTTCATCAACGTGTAATCCCTTCTAGTATCCCCTAAAGATGGACGCCTAGAAGACCTAAACAAGTAGAGAACATAACCATCCTTTTTTATTATTAAGTTTTGTGGAGGAAAACTTGTTTGTTTTATTTGAAATACATAAGTGCCCTGGCAGCATCGACGTCGCAAATAAATGAACGATCTACTTCAAGCTTTAATTTAGCAGTGTTGCCACTATCCATTATAAACCGGGCACGATATCTAACCTGCCAAGAGGCTCTATGACAAGTCGACGCTACCGGGGCAGTGATAACACTATGCGGACTTTGAGGAAGTCACGATTGATTGTATAATTCAAAAATATGAACAAAGGAATCACTTTTCGCGTCCACCCTGTATATTTTTTTTATTAATTAAAAAAAAATATAATTCCAGTGTTAGAACCCGAATCCAATTAAAATTAATTTTCCCTGATAAAAAAAAAACTAAATATTTTTGTTACTACCTCATCAGCAAAAAAAACCGGACAAGGAAAATTATTACCAACTTTGATATTAAATAACTTTTCTGATTTTAAAATATGTTTAATGAAATTTTCGGAAGATGGTAGCCACATGTCTTAAGATTATTACCCGCTTTTCGATTTAAGAAAAATGTTGACATGTGTGATATTATACCGAGGGCAACAAATGATACTTTTTTTGCCTTACGTTCTTAACACCCTGTGGAAAAAGTAGGCGGTGCGATGATATTGCAGTGCATTTCATATGGAAGTCGCATGTTTTCTTAACGTTTTGTTTTTTGATTCGTCCCAATAACTCTTCTTTTTAAAAAGATATAATCTTTTTAAAAAATACTTGAAAATAAAATATAATTTTTTTAATAAATACACAAACAAAATTTAACAAAATAAGTAACAGAAATTAATAGCGTGTATTGCCCCCACGAGCTCGAATTACATCTCTCATACGGCGTGGTAAACTTTGAACACAGTTAGCAATTTTTTCTTGAGAAATATTGTTCCATTCTTCCAAAAGAGCAATTTGCAAGCTAGGGATGGTTTCGGGAGCTGGTTCCCGTTTTCGAATTCGTCTCCCCAATATATCCCAAACATGCTCAATGGGATTAAGATCCGGGCTACGGGCTGGCCACTGAAACCGCTGAATGTTAACTTCGTTCAGATATTCGTTTACCACCCGTGCCACATGTGGTGTTGCATTGTCATGCATTAGACAAAAGTTGGCTCCAATATAGTGAGCAAATGGAACGACATGTTCTGCTAAACACTCATTAATATAGCGGTCAGCAGTCATAGCACCATTTAGGATTAGAACGAGCTCGGTACGTTCGTTAGATGATACTCCAGCCCATACCATTATACTTCCACCTCCATATGGTACTCGTGGAGAGATGCAGCATTGCGCAAATCGTTCCCCTTGTCTTCTCCATACACGCTCGCGTCCGTCTGGTGAACGTAAGGAAAAACGGGATTCATCTGTAAACAGTACTCGGCCCCATTGTTCGACTGTCCAATTAATATGTTCGCGAGCGAAATGCAAACGGGCAGTACGGTGGGCTGGGGAAAGAGCTGGACATGCAGCTGGTCTCCTTGAGTTCAATGCTTGTTCACCCAGTCTACGGCGGATGGTATCTGAGGAAATATAAGTGCCACGAATATTTCTTAATTGACGACTAATGGCTGAAGATGGTAAACCGCGATCGCGTAGTGCCGTTAACGCCATGAAACGATCATCATGCATATTTGTCTTACGTTTTCTTCCTGATCCTTGACGCCTAGAATACTCCCCAGTTTGTCGAAAGCGGCTGATTGCATCGTGTACGGTACTCTTAGCCTCACCCAAGACGTTAGCGATATATCGTATGTTTCGGCCATCGTCGTTTAGTGCCACAGCACGGACAACATCTTCTGTGCGCATGTTTCGACAATATTTCAAGCTTGACACTGACAATGAAATAAAACGCTAGTTGCTAGGCAACTTATCACGTTAATTTTTTGGTTTTTCATTAACATTGGAAAATTTAAAATGATTTTTTAAAAAGATTATATCTTTTTAAAAAGAAGAGTTATTGGGACGAATCAAAAAACAAAACGTTAAGAAAACATGCGACTTCCATATGAAATGCACTGCAATATCATCGCACCGCCTACTTTTTCCACAGGGTGTTAAGAACGTAAGGCAAAAAAAGTATCATTTGTTGCCCTCGGTATAATATCACACATGTCAACATTTTTCTTAAATCGAAAAGCGGGTAATAATCTTAAGACATGTGGCTACCATCTTCCGAAAATTTCATTAAACATATTTTAAAATCAGAAAAGTTATTTAATATCAAAGTTGGTAATAATTTTCCTTGTCCGGTTTTTTTTGCTGATGAGTGTATTAGTTTTACCTAGTAAAAACTATAATTTACTAATAAATATTTTTAATATATGTTTGACCTAGCTTTAACTAAACATATTTTGATTAATAGTTACTGCTATTTACCAATGAATATCAGGTTAGTAAAAGTACCATTTTTTTAGTGTTTGATTGTAGTTTGTATACAAAAGCTGTATGAGTTTTTATTTTAGTATAATCTAATAAGATTTATCTTTTTGTTTCAGTTTTATAATTTCATCAACTTCTTGTATGTCATCGGCTATACAATATCCCTAGTAGCACTAATAGTATCATTATGGATCTTCTTATCATTTAGGTAAGTTTTATTGTTTATTTAACTCAGCTGTCTGGGAAACGTGTCGTGTGTCAATCAAAATCAAAACCAGACATAAAATCCTGTCCTTTACAACGTAACTAAATTAAAGAAACCTTGACAGTATTCTATGTACAGTTGCAAAACCAACAAAGCAGATCACCGTTTACAATCCTATTTTTAGAATATTCTTCGCTTAAAAACCAAAAAAACATGGCAGCGGTTTCAGCAGATTGTTAAAATCGGTATCTTTCACTAAATAAATCATCAATCTTATTAAGTTCAGTTCTAAAAATTATTTATTTCTCGAGCCAGATAAAATGGTGCAATATTCCAAGATAGATCTATTTATAGTTAAACAGCTACTGTGGTAACGCGACACTGAGTGAAAATTTGCAAATTAGTTCCTTTGGTACAACGCCGACTTATCGTCGGGTTACTCTTTTTTCTCGATATTTGTGTTAATTTACTATTAGCAAAGAGAAATTATGTCCATGGTTGCCATATCGACAGAGCGTGTCACTGAAAACTAATTGGTTTACCGGGTACACCGGGTAGCGGAGGTAGGTGGCCCGCTAAGTAACGTCAAGAGACTCTCTAATTGCATCTCGGAGAAGGATGTCCGCTCTCGACGAGTTCCACGACAACAATATTTTCTCAGAACACAAAAGTGTGATGTTTTCTCCGCTCTGTAATATTTCGATAATATGACGCGGGTGATTTTTCAGAACTTCCTTACAAAAGTGAAGTATTCGTTTTGCGTTGGCTTGCGACATTTTTAATTTCGTGTCGCAACGCATCTTTCGTAGTAAAGTATAAATAAATCCCATAGATACCTAGATACAGTGCAGTGTGTCTGATATTGAAATGTTCTTATTTATCAAGTATAATAAATCCACAATTTAAGAAGTTAAAAGGATTCTAAACTCCTTCCTATAAGTAAGGTTTAAATGTGGAAAATAAAAGACATTTTTAATTATTAATAGTGGTTTATTACATCTGGCGGTAGGCATATATATAATCGAACCACCCTTATGCTGTGGCTTAAACAGTAACAATATACGGCAGATAAGAATAACCTCTGCTTCGTTCATCAGTGATTAGGATAGTTTTTTCAATAATTGTAGGTATACAAATCGTTTTATAATGATAAATAAAAACAAATTACATAACGATTTCTCTGAATTAATTAACGATTTCTGTAAATCAACATAATTAGGAAACCAATAAATATAATAGTGTTCACATGAAGGTGCCGTTTATAAAGCTAATATTGTCTGAAATGTGCGTCGAATATTGAAAAAAATGTGATGTCCGAGCCTGAGCGGACGTCTGTATATTTAAGCAGCTCTTTTTAATATTAAAATAGGTTAAAAAGGGTCTAAAATAATATGCGTAGGTACTAAAGGTTCTCTTAAAACAATACTAAAAAAAGTCCATTCATCGTTTTTGTTGAGGATCCGAGAGATCATTTTAAATCTAAAATTCTTTAAGTTGTCTCTACAAACATCAGCTTAGTTAAAAATATTTATTAAGGGCTACGGTTGTGCACGGTACATAGCAGGAAATGAATTGTAAGTTTATTTATAGTCCAATGGATTTCAAATTTGGAATGGTATATAGGTAAATAAATATTAATATACGCCGATGCGTTGTCACTTTTTTTTTAGACGACCTAGGGCCGACGTACTCAGTTTTTTTTCATAAACTATTAAAAAAATTTAAAAAACGTTCCGCATCGGCATGGCTATTACCATTTTCTTTACAACCAAACTAAACGAATTAAAAAAAAAAAATTTAAGTTTGTCTAAATCACTTTCCCTCCGTTTTCAAAATACGGCCATCGGCTACCGATCTCTTGCGGATTTCAAGGCGAAACTTACCGCAATCGCACGTTTCACGCTGGAAGGCGGAGCCAACTATGTGTGGATGGACTCGGGGATTTTGGAGCGTTTATTAATTATTTTATGCTGAAACCTTAATGTAATTTTCGGTGGTTAGTCGTGTCTGCAGATTATAAACGTGTTTAGGAATGAGTTTAATGATGTTTCCAAAATTAGCAGTATCATAGGGTTTGTCAATGCCTACATGTTGCAGTTTTTGGGTTCATTTTCTGTAAGAAGAAATGCATATTTTTTAAAAGAGCTGATTTTCAGTAAAAACGATAGAAGTATGTTCACATCTCACGCTATTGTCACTTATAATAGTCGTTTTGTACTCAAAGCTACTGCTTAACATTTTACGATTGAGGCGCTCAGAGGAAAAGTAGTACAAGTGACATTTTTGTGCAGATTCAGTTAAGTGCGGTAATGCAATTATAAATATGTATTTTATATAGAGCAAAAATGGTACAAGTGAAAATCCGTACCAGTGACGACATCTCTATGTTGATAGATACACTACTAAGAGAAGCTTTGAAATATCTTAGTAGTAAAGTGGTCTTAGTGCACTTGTATCACTTTTCCTCTCGACAGTCCATGCATGTTATGATTGATGTTTATTAACACGTTTATTTCGGTTTTTGGATAAGTAGAGTATTTTTACCCTTTTGTTTAAGAACTTTAACACATAAATTGTTACAAATATGAGTGGTAAGTAAGAATCAATTTATTTTATGTAAGCAGTAAGTAAGTATACTATTAATGGCAATTTTGTATTTTAGATATTCTACCTAACCTTACTAATTACTGGTTGTTCTTTTAGATTCAGTAATAGATTTTTCTGAAGTTGATGATTCAGATGCTGACAAAGATTACAATCCATCAGGGTCAGAGTCTTCCAGCGGAGAAATAGATACTCAGAGTCATGTATGTGATCAACCAGTGCCAGGGCCGAGTGGTACTGTTTCAAAACAAAAAAGTAAAAAGCGTGTTAGGCGTCCAGAACTTGGTAAGCGGCAAACAATAAAAAGAAAGAGAAATAGCGGACAGGAATATATTAGTAGCAATGTTATCCACAGGGCAAAAAGTCTGCAAGCAGTTCAACATAACTGTATATATAACTGCAATACAATTTCGGAAGAAGACCGCCAACATATTTTTGGTAAATTTTGGGCATTAGGTGACTGGAATCTACAAACGGCATTTATATCATCTTTTGTTGAATGTAACGAACCAAAAAGAAAAATTTCAAATGCAGCAAGTCATAAAAGCAAAAGTATTATTATAAAATTGAAAAACTTAAGAGTTTGTAAATTTTTTTTCCTAAAAACATTAGATATTAGTAATGGCCGATACTCTAGAGCTGTTAAGAAGAAAACAAATTCCGGATTTGCTACCACTGATAGTAGAGGTAAGGCTCCATGTCCTAAGAAAATACCAGTTGAAGCTTTAATCTTGGTCAAAAGTCATATAAATTCATTCCCAAAATACAAAAGTCACTACACAAGACAACATAATCCCAATAAGAGTTACTTACCATCACATCTTACTATAAAAAAGATGTACGAATGTTATGTTGAATTCTGCACAGAAAGAAATAAAGAACCAGTAAAGGAATGGTTTTATAGGCATATTTTTAATACTGGGTTTAACCTTAGTTTCCATCAGCCCCTTTCTGATACATGTAATAAATGTGATCAGTTTAAGATATCCTTGTTGGCAGCTCAGACAGAGAACGAGAAAATAGAACTTGAACAACAAAAAAACCTGCACCAGAGAAAAGCAGCAAAGGGAGTTGAAGCAAAAAGAGAGGCAAAAGAGTTAGCAAGAAGCTCTAAGGATGACGAAATAGTATCAGTTTACTTCGATTTACAAAAAACATTGCCCACACCTCAGTTAACAACCAATAAAGTGTTTTACATGAGAGTTCTTTGGACATACAATCTAGGAGTGCACAACCTTGGGAAAAACTGTGCAAACATGTTTATGTGGGATGAATCAAGGGCAGGCAGAGGCTCCTTAGAAGTTGGATCTTGTTTGGTAAAATATGTGTCCACCTTACCATGCACTGCTAAGAAGCTAATCGCTTTTAGTGATTCGTGCTCAGGCCAAAACAAGAACAAAAATATAGTCAAATTCCTAATATTTCTTGTGAAGGAAAGCAGCATAGAAACCATTGATCATAAATTTTTAGAACCCGGACACACATACATGGAATGTGATGAAGATTTTGGGCTTATTGAGAAAAATAAAAAACACATACCATACATATACATTCCTAAAGAATGGACCGAAGCAATCAAGAAAACTTCAAAAAAATTTACCTGCTACGAAATGCAGACTGATGACTTTCTTTCACTTGCAAATTTAGAAAAGTATGTTACTAAAGAAATAAAGAAGGATATCAGTGGAAATCAAATTAGATGGCGCGATATAAAGTGGATACGAGTGGAGAAAAAAGCACCTTTCATTATGAATTTCAAGTACACCTTAAACGACACTATTGATTTTTTTCAAGTCGATTGCTCTAAGCATATGCCTGGTCGGTTACCAACTATTGCCCTTTCTTGCCAGTATACAGAACAAGTAAAAATTAAATATGCTAAATGGAAGAATCTACAGGATCTGTTGCCTTTTATACCACCTGTGTATCATAACTTCTTTAAAGGACTGTCACATACGAAGGAACAAGCTAAAACGTCTACGAAAAAACAAGAAAAAATTGAGACAGACGTTGATGAAAATGACAGACTCTTGTCCAGCGATGAAGAAGACTAAGAATTTCTGTCTATTTACCTATTTTGTGTTCTAATATAATAAAAGATTTGTTTATATGTACTTGTACCCTTCTTCCAAAAAAATTTTGTTTTGGAAAAATGGTACAAGTGCAAAGTATATTTTTTTTTATGGAAGAAAACTGTGCTAAAGTTTAACATAACAACATAAAAAAATTAATATAGCATTATTTTGGCTTTTAGTGAATACTTGTTTTAATAACTGCCACCTATAATTTTTAATCTTAGTTCAACTTTACCTTCAATTATTTCAGAACAACTTTTTTTTCACTTGTACTACTTTTCCTCTGAGCGCCTCGATTGTCACAAAATTCTCAGCTTGGATGTTAATTTCTAGTGTGTAATATAAATAGACAGGAATTGATTTTAGTAGAAAGGTTAGTTAGGGCGGATATTTTGGTACGGTCAATAAAAACCCATAGTTAGTTTCTAAATCTATATTTTATGTATAAATGAATATCATAATGTATATTTTTACCATAAAAATGTGATATTTTATTCCACTCAAATTATGCAGGTTGGTGGCCAAACTTGATCAGGGTGAGGGTAATTTTTCACGCAGAACACGATGCGCAGGGTCCCAGTTCGATCTGAGTGAGAAGTCACCCCTAAAAAGTCAAGGACACCCTCTTTAGGGATGTTTACAAGCAAATAATTGGCGCGAGACCCGCGGGTGTTTCTGCTGATGTAAGTTTGGAAGTGTGTATGGGGTGTTGCCTCAGTGGTTTGGCAACAGTTGCAAACCTTGCGGGTAGGGGTGAAGGGGGTTCTGTTTAAAATGGTATTAATCTTTATATACATGTATCTCTTATGTGTTACTTTAAAGAAATATTAACATCCATGTTTTAGTTTCAATCTTTTTTTGATAACATCGATGTTTTAGTTTCGATCTTTTATTGATAACATCGATGCTTATTTTAAACAACGATAAATCGAAATAAAATCTCAACTTCCGAACGGTGCAGTAGGTATCAAGTCTAAAGGCAGTTGTAGTCGACCTCCATGGTCGGTTGGTAGAGATTTCGCCCGGCAATCGAGACGGTTCGAATCCCGCCTTAAACATGGGACGTTTTTAAGTGTTTGTTAGATATTTTATTGTAATTATATTATATTATTGAATAAAATTTATTTTTTGCTTTGGTATATTTACTAAAGTAGGTATAGTTACTATACACCAAAAATAAATTTAAAAAACAACAGTATATTTTATATTGCTTTTGTATTTTATAAAAAAAAAAATAATGAATAATAATATATTAACAATATATATGTATACACTTTTATTTTGAAGAAATACCCCATGCTCAAAGTGGAGTTCAAAGTATGGGGACGAAAGCAAAAAGTCTTTCTCCACCAGATTTTCCTTTCGTCTTCATATAATATACTTTTTTGTTATTATACAAGCAAATTTAATATTTTAAATGCAATATTCCCAAACTATGTCAAAAGTTTAGCAGCTATTATTGTATAGAGACTACTAATATTATATCAGTCTGAGACCTTTGAGTCCTAATATTCACAAACCATTCGTTAAAAAAAGACAATCGTTCCACACTATGGTTCAAATTTTTTAAAATTTACATACCTACCTAATAAATAAAGTGATATGCTGTCTGTACAATTATATATTACAGAAAACACCACAACAATTATGTTTAGGTACGTTCATAGTATTTTGTTGGACTAGTGTCATAACTGGCAATGATTTTTTTAGTCATACATTTAAAACTCTATATAATTAAATTATTACTATAATATTATATCTATACAATATGTGCCAATGAATACAAGTAACAGGGACATTCGCCGTATTAGGTAAAGTAAGCGATACAAATATAACATTATTGTTCACATTTCTTTCTTCTGTATAAGAACTTCAGCAAAAAATGCCGGCTCTATGAGGAATGCCTTGAGGCTTAAAATATGTACCTAGCTACTACACACTACTAGACAAAAACAAAACAGCAACCTTTGCCTATTTAGAAAATTAATAGACTAATAGAATCTTTTTAAAAGTAAAAATGGTTAAAATGTGAAAAAAGCTCTAATAAATCATTTGTTTCTATTGAATTATTTTTGTTTTTATTATAAACTTTCTAGAGAAATTGAGAAAATTATTAAAAAAAAACTTGCAAAAAATGATGGATTCTTATTTTCTCTCGGAAATTGGAATGTTATTTTGGGGTTTTATTTATAAAACTAATTTATTGTTTTTTTTTGTGACTAAATATCATCTGGGTGTTACTATAACCACAGGTTTCTCCTTATTTGTCCTATAAGAATAGAATTCTTACTAATAAGATTATCATTTAGTATCTTCGTAAACATAGTAATTGGATTTTACATTGTTTCTTCTCTTAGCAAAACCTATTTTCCCGTTAAAGGACAAACGTATATTCCGTTTTCTTACATATTTATAATTTTCCAAATCGTAAGTGCTAACTATTTCTTATCGATGCATCCGCGCCCGCAACAAATAAATGATTAATAAGCACTGAATGCGAATCCAAATGCATAAGCTAGCAAAATAAGCACGCAAGAACATCGGCCCTGGAAGACTATGTCACCGCCTACACCCCGACGAGTAGCTTCGGTCCTCCCCGCGACCGTCCCAGCAAACCTACCGAGAGTCGTAGCCCTTAAGGTTACGTCGTCAAAAAGCTTGTGGTAAAAAGTCGCCCATAAGCCGAATAATTGGCGTCTTAGTTTTCATAATTTTTATTTTCGCTTCAAAAGCAAATTACAGATTTCTAAATATTATTATTTTTCTTCGCATTTAATATCGAGCCTTTCAAACGAAATATAAGACCAACCTTACACAGAATATTCATCAATTTTTTTTTTAATGTTAATTCCAAAGAAGCAGTTATAAGAGAAAGCTTGCTGGAAAATGTTGTATAATAGTCCATAATTAATTATGTATTAAAAATGTTTTGGAAGATAAATACGTACATGACATATATAACGATTGTTTCACTTGTATTTTTTGTACTCGTCCTTATCTATAAAAATGTAACAAATCTACAAGTTGGATTTTAATTGAGGCTGGATTCCGGGAACTGCATATTAGGTTTGTACAAAATAAAACGTTCTGTACATACATGAAATATTTAAGAAACAAAATAAGCATCAGTACCTAGGTATATTTTTAAATTTTAGATTCGAGGATTTCAACTACTAACTGAAATCATTTTTCGACTTTTAAATAGAGCATATAATAATAATAATAAAACGTAGACTTGTTTATTTGTATTTTAAAGCCGTACATCAATCAACATACCCTAAAAATTGGTTCACTGGATTCTCACACAAAACAGAAAATTGTCTGGCAATCTATACACGTTTGCCAAACTTCCAAAACATATACTGATTGGCGCCTTTCAAATTAATATCCAAATAAAATACAAATATAAGTTATTAAAATTACTGAATAAAACTGTTTAGAAATGAATATGGTTTATAAGTGGACAATTATTTTTCTCCCATTTGATGGCTCATAACTTTTAGCTCCTCTCATTACAGTGGATATAAAATTGATATGGCTTAATATCATATTTATTGTCCCTTAAATAACCTGCTTAGATCGAAGTTACGATAATCCATTCGTTGTTTTGAATATTTACTAACATACAGGGTTTTTATTTCAAAACGAACCTTATCCAAATGTCTTTTGATTTTAAGGGAAATGCGACGTATTTTACCATTCAATTTCAGCCAACCTCACTTTTAAATATCAGATGGCAATACCAATTCGATCCTTCGTTGAGTTTAGGTAAAATTTGTATTTTGTAAGGGATGAACTTATTCGTTATTAAAACTTTGGGGCCAGAACTAGTAGAAATATTTATCAGCTTGGCGACTTACCTCAACCAAGCCAAGCTTCATCTAAAACTCTTGCCTATGTTTGCCTTATTTCTTGCATTCAGACCCAGCTTCTTAAAACTTACGCACCAACTTTATGACATATTACTATTACTTATGTCCGACGTTTTTGCCTGGATACCTCTTATATTCTCTCAATTTATTACGTTTTCAAATTTCAAATTACCTTAAAATGACGTAGTCAATCAGGTAGCTATTGACAACCGTTGAAACACCATTCAAACAAATAGTACAAACAGAAACAGCTTGTAAACAAGCCTTAATTGGCTGCAGTGCCGGATTAGCCATGTAGCAAGAGTAGCTAATGCTATGGGCTCCGCGAGTTACATTCCATAAAACTGCTGACAAGCTCCTTTTGACCACTCCTAGAATAGCGATAAGCTAAACTTACAAATAGTAGTAAAATAGATAAGTCTGATACTCCTGTTGTATCAATTGTCTGTAATTCTCCTTTTCAAAATAAATTTGTTACAATCTGGTGAAATAAAAAACTACGTTTCAAATAAACAGTGTTTTTTAAAAACGCCTTCCCTTCGATACGACTTGTAACTGGCGCAGTCTTGGTGGATTTCTGAGAACGTTCCAAAAAAAGACATTTTTGCAGCGTTTTTCTTTTTTGAATTAACTCAGAAAAACCTACAAGGGAGAAGAAAATTCCAAGGAAGTTAACTGGAAGCAGATAGACCGATCTAAGGTGGCATCCAGAAGACTTCAGGAAGAAGACAGAAGCAACGACTTCAGGAGTCCGGGTCAACTAATCGAGGGCATATCGACGAGTTTTCCTGGTCTACCAACAGACAAGCATCGGTGGACGTAGACAAAACCTAGAATAAGGACCTGTGGAGGACAAAAATCGCCAAACCAGTTAGGTTAAGAAACAAAGAAGAAAGAAGGAAGCTTCACGAAAACTGGGAGAAGAATGAAAATTTTCATCGTATTCCTATTGTAAGTGAATTTTTTTTGAACATTTTATTCTTTTTCAAACAGTATATTCTAATTTTTGTACGGACAATACTTATACCTTGCATTTTCTATTTCTAGTCATATCTAATTGTCCTTGCAAAGATTACAAATTTTCTTAGCGTCAGCATATTTTAATTTTAAGAGCGTTTACTTTTACTTTCATATTCATATTATACAGTGTATTAAAAAATTTATCAAAATTGATTCTGATATTGACCATATAACTGATATCTTAGATAATTTGATTATTGGCTCAATATGCAACTCTAACATGCCTGAAATTAATTATCAACTTTTGAGGTATCAATCGGACAATATTCCCCATTTTGACGGAAACCCTAAATTGTTAAGTAGATTTATCAGCGCAGTTGAAAATCTTCTTAAAGGATTTCAAAATACGACAAATCGTAATGCTACTATTAATACTTGTTTATTTGACACAAAATTAGGCAAGCTTACTGGACGTGCCGCAGAATTAATTGTTTCGCGTTTAGAATTAAATAGCTGGACGTTAATAAAAGATGTTTTAATAGCTAGTTTTTCCGATCAAAGATCGATCGATTGTCTAATTCAGGAATTGCTTAACTTAAAACCTCATAAAAACGAAAATTCAATAGCTTTTGGAATGAGAATACAAGATTCTAGAAGTTTGTTATTTGCCAAATTAAACGCAGGTACAGATGACTCCGCTACAAAATTAATAAAAATCAATCATTATGACGAATTCGCGTTAAAGACATTTATTAACGGTTTACCGTATAATTTATAACTCATAGTTAGACTAAAAAATCCCAAAAACTTAGAAATGGCAATGGCATCTGTAAGAGAAGAAGAAAACTTCATTTATTATAGAAATTCACAAAATCAAAATCAAAATTATAAAAATCAAGGACCAAATAACCTAATGCAAACACAAAGACCTTTGTACACACCGACATTAAACAACTCACCTTTTAAACCCATGTTGCCGAGTTTCTCACAAAATAATAATTTTTCGAGACCCCATTACGAATTTTCAAAGACCTTTTATGGGCTTTCCCCAAAATAATTTTCAGAGACCCTTTCCGCAACAAAATATATTTTCTCAGTCGAGACCTAATCAAAATTTTCCAAGACCTTTCTTTAGTCAAAACTTTGCGCAGCAAAGACCCCAATTTAATAATACAAACTTCGCACAGAAGATACCCTTCCAAACCTTTGGACAAATGTCGCAAAGAACGCCCCTGAACCGAAAAATAGAACCAATGGACACTTCTTCAACAAACACGGTTATTCATCACCCAAACAAAAAATTTAAAGTACAAGAACTTTACAATCAGGAAGTCTTGCAGAGACCACCTGACCAACCAAGTGAACTTACAGACGGAAATGAAAACTATTACGAAAACGAAGATTCTTATTATCCAGAAAATTATAATTTTAATAATGATAATTATGACTTAGACTATAATCAAACCCAAGAACAAATCGGTTATTCTAATTGCCCGAATCAGAGTTATTCTGCTAACCTTGAAGACATAGAGGAAGATCGGAATTTTACCTCAACCAGCCAACAAACCAATGCGACGTAATATACCTTAATAATTACAATATACAATTACCCTACATCTTAATACCCGAACTGAATGCAATATTTTTATTAGATACAGGTAGTACAAGAAGTTTCATAAACCCAGAAATTGCTTATCAAAAATTTCCTAATTTTATAGAACAAGAAATTTTCCAAGTGCAAACCGCACATGCAACATCTTTCCATAATAAAGTTGCTACAGTACCAATTTTTCCTACTTTCAATACACCTGGTATACATAAATTTTATCTTTTTAATTTTTCTGACAAATTTGACGGGACTAATAGGCTTAGACCTGATAAAACAATTGAATGCGAATTTAGACTTTAAAACTTTAACATTAAAATTACCCAATATACAGATCCCAATACACTATGGAAATGATCCAATAAATGCCGTAGAAATGCATGAAAATAAGTCACAATTAAGTCAAAAAAGTATTAAAAATAATCTGACTTATATAATAGACGCAAGAACTATTCAAACAATACAAGTTCCTGTAAACATACCTAATGGATACGGTATACTACCCTACCAAAAGTTAGAATACCTCGACATACCAGAATGTCTAGTTAAGATTGAAAATAATTTTGCTTTTACTACAATATTAAATCCAAAAGAAAATCCAGTAGAAATTCAATTTTCTGAAAATTTCGAAGTAGACCCTATCGATTTAACTGAAATAAATCTCATTGATTACCCATCACATCTAGAAACACCATCAAAAGAGATTGATAACAAGCTGAAGGCTAACCTAAAAAATATTAATCTTGACCACTGTAATTACGAAGAAAAACAAGTAATACGTAAACTTTGTTATGAATTTCGTGATATTTTCCATAGTGACGACATACCCTTAAGCTTCACTAACGCTATAAAGCATGAAATAAAATTAACAGATGAAACCCCTATTTATACAAAAAGTTATAGATACCCCGAAGTACACCGCGAGGAAGTAGTAGTAGTAGTAGTAACAAGATTTATTTTAGCAATACTGCTACAATATTATAAATTCTAGTTTTTTTAACAATAATAAAACATTTAAAATTACAATCAATTTTATGCACCAAAAATATTTTTAAATAAATTTTATCAGATATTTTGTTTTCTAAGTAATGATATTTTTAAGGATTTTTTAAATTTACTTAAGGAATTTTGTTTCTTAATTAAAGAATCTAAATTGTTATATTCATGAAGTCCTTTAAAAAAGATTGATTTATATGTCAAATTTTTTGTCACTTTCCCTAAACAAAAATTTTGATTGTTTCTGGTTTGATAGTTATGATTTTCAAAGTTTTGCGTTATAAAGTCTTTTAAATGAAATGGTAATAAATTATTTTGAATTTTATAAATAAAAATACAAACTAGGAAAAATATTAAATTCCTTATATTCAACCATTTAAGTTTATTTAAATATAATTTATCTTTGTGTATTTATCAACATTTAATATTATTCTCATCGCCTTATTTTGTAAAATTTGAAGTCTACTACTTCATTTGCAGTATATAAAATTGTAGAGCAATACAAATAATGAGGTAAAATTATTGTGTTATATATTGTTTTTTTTGAAAATAAACTTAAATTTTTACTTACTCTTTTGAAATAATTAATTTTTTTTCCAATTTTAGATATAGTGTTTTCAAAATGAGCATCAAATTTTAATTTAGAATCCATTATTATCCCTAAATATTTAAAAGACTGAACTATTTCTAATTTTTGGTCATCTATAAAAATATTTATATTTTCATAATTTATATTATTTCCTATTGCCATAAATTTCGTTTTAGAAATATTTAATTTTAATTTATTTACTTTTAGCCAGTTTGATACCAAAAGTAAAAAGCCAAATTTCAAAATTACTAGCACAAAATATTATTAGAGAATCAAATTCACCATGGTCATCACCCATATGGATTGTACCTAAAAAATTAGACCAATCAGGTAAACAAAAATGGAGGATGGTTATTGATTTTAGAAATATCAATCAAAAAACTGTCGATAACAAATTTCCCCTTCCTAATATTACCGAAATATTAGATAAATTAGGTAAAGCACAATATTTTACAACTCTTGATCTTGCAAATGGATTTTATCAAGTACAAATGAACGAAAATGATATACCTAAAACAGCTTTTAGCACAGATACAGGACATTACGAATTTTTAAGAATGCCCTTTGGACTAAAGA
Source organism: Polydrusus tereticollis (assembly GCA_963920685.1). Lineage (NCBI taxonomy): Eukaryota > Metazoa > Arthropoda > Insecta > Coleoptera > Curculionidae > Polydrusus > Polydrusus tereticollis. Next base: position 123,980,682 of record OY987327.1, read on the forward strand.
ATGCTCCTGCAACTTTTCAAAATGTCATGAATAATATTTTACGTGGACTACAAAATGAAATATGTCTAGTTTACTTAGATGATGTGATTATTTTCAGTACTAGTCTTCAAGAACACATTGAAAAATTAAGAAAAGTATTTGAGAGGTTAAGAAACTCAAAATTTAAAATTCAACTTGACAAATCAGAATTTTTAAAAAAAGAAGTTCAATATTTAGGACACATTGTAACTAAAGATGGCGTAAAACCAAACCCTGAAAAAATAAACGCAGTTAAAAATTTTCCTATTCCTAAAACAAATAAAGAAATAAAATCATTTTTAGGCTTAGTAGGCTATTACAGACGATTTATAAAAGATCTTGCAAATATTACAAAGCCTATGATACGTTGTTTAAAAAAGGATGTAAAAATACAGCATACTCCAGAATTTATTAAAGCTTTTGAACATTGTAAACAACTTCTAATCAACGCCCCTATTTTACAATACCCTGATTTTTCTGAACCATTCATATTAACTACAGACAGCAGCAATTTTAGCTTAGGCGCAGTTTTATCTCAAGGAACTATTCCTAATGACAGACCTATAGCATACGCGTCTCGTACACTTAACGAAACTGAGACTAAATACTCAACTATAGAAAAAGAATTATTGGCTATAGTATGGGCTTGCAAATATTTCCGACCCTATTTATTTGGACGTAAATTTCAAATATATACTGATCACAGACCTCTTGTATGGCTTTTTAACCTAAAAGAACCCAATTCAAAATTAATAAGATACGCTTACGCTTAGAAGAATTTGATTACGAAATTATATATAAAAAAGGTTCCCTAAACACTAATGCCGACGCATTATCACGCATCCAACTAAATATTTACGAAAATGAATCTACAGGGTGTCTCACGGTCGATGGTAGGTTAGACGTTTACGGAAAACAGGGCATAGAAAATTACTGAAAATTTGGCAACTTGAGTAACTGGCTTTGCTCTATCGATCTAAAATATTTTCAACAATGCAGCGTTACCGCTTATACAAAAAAGTAGCAACATATTTGATATTTTAAATGGAACACCCTATATATAATTGCATTTTCCGCTTCAATATTGATTTCTAATTATTTTAGTATAATACGTTCCTACACCTATCTTTAGCGGTTTTCGAGAAATTAATTAATTTCCATATTTTTTGTTCAAAACATAGCTCTAATTAAATGTTTATTACTGCGGTATTTGGATTTGTAGACAGCTGAAATTTTGGATGTAGTTTACCTTGTCCTGTGTATTAGTTATGCATAAAGAAATTTGTTCTGTGTTATACAGGGTCGTTCAAAATTCGTCATTTTACCGCTCGATACAAAAATGGTGAAAAGTGCATTTTTTCAAATAGAACACCCTATATATTATTAAATATCCTGCAAGAAAATTAATGTCCCTTCCAAATGATATGTCATGTTCCTATACCTAAATAGTTAAGATGTCGAAATAAAAGCAAGTTTTTGTAAAAATCGGATTATTTTGGCATATTTGTCTTAGATAGCCATGAAATCCCAAGATGGAACATATCTTTGTGAAAATTTGACAGTTAGTGCATCAATAATAAAAAACTTGCTAGTTTTTAACTTTTAGTAAAGAAAGCGACCTAAAAAGAATTAAAATGGAGGTAAATAACTATTCAAATGAAATTTTGATGAAATTGTTTATTCTTCATGGACAATGTAACCAAATTATAGCAAGAACATGCAGAAGGTTCAACGAAATGTTTCCCGATCAACAACCAATCAACGAGAGAAAGTTTGTACGATTACAAAATAATTTTGTTAATTATGGGTCAAAACTGAAATCGGAAAGACATTTACCGAAGCCTGTAACTTCTGATGAAGACAACATCATAAATGTCTTAGCCTATTTTCACGCTTTTCCTCAAGCTTCCACTAGAAGTGCAGAAGAAGATTTAGGCATAACTCGTCCCTCTGTTCAAAGGATCCTTGATAATCATGACATGCACCCATACAAGTTTACAAAAGTTCAAGCCCTGAAACTGGAAGATTACCAACGTAGAGTACAATTTTGTGAAGCAATGCTGATCCGCATCCAAGAAGATCCTAACTTTCTAAAGAAAATAATTTGGACGGATGAAGCTAAATTATCCAGGGAGGGCATTTTCAATAGAAGGAACGAGCATTTCTGGGCTGACCAATATCCACATGTTGTTAAGGAAATGGGATTTCAGGAAAGGTTCAGTTTTAACGTTTTTTGCCTCCTAAAAGATGACAAAATAGAGTATCACATTTACGAGGAATCTCTAAATTCCGAAAGATACCTTCAAATTCTAAAATCAGTTGTGAACTAGTTTCTGGACAATTTATCATTAGAAGAGTATCGTACCTGTTGGTTTCAACTGGACGGGGCACCAGCCCATTGCACTGGGACAGTAACAAGAGAGTTGTTTCAAATCTTCGACGATCGTTGGCTAAGACATTTGGGACCGTGGGATTGGCTTGCTAGATCGCCCGATCTCACGCCACTTGATTTCTACTTGTGGGGTGATTTGAAAAGAAAAGTATACAGGACACCAGTACAGAGCAAACAAGACCTTCGCCAACGAGTGATCACTTACATTGAACAGCTTGATGCCAGTGAAATAAGGAAGGCCACAACTGAATCTCCGAGTATACGGATTAAAAAATGTTTGGAAGTCAACGGTCGTCATTTTGAACATTTATTAAAAAAATCTTGAACCCTTTTATGATATGCTTTTGTCTTGTATTTGTTGAAACGCAGGGCTTTACTTCCTCTTACGTTCAATCAATTTTGTGGTATATTTCCACAGGCGTGTGACTCACTGGTCGTTTTTATTGCGATTGGAAATTAAACTCGTGGTAAAGCAAAATAACTCTATTTAACATACTTTCGAAATTAACACATTATAACTTCTTGCACAGAGATATGCACACTCAGTACCCGTTCTTAGGGTGAAACTTCCACTTTTTACATAGAAATTAGTACACTAACATTTCTACGGATTTACCACTTGGTACAAACAGTAAAATCACCGCCAACAACCAACTTTGGTTATTCCTTTTTGACGGGACGTGTTGCTAGCTTTCTTGCTCAATCAACAGTAACTCTTAATTCTTGATCAGCGCCCAATGCAGCGGCTGGAGCCGCTGCACGCATACCCTATGACACGATTCATTCATCTTTTTTGGCCGACGCCAAGCTTCCGCCAATCCAGTGGGCGCATTTTACAGCGAACAAAATTGGAGCGTGACAGTGGTAGCCAGCCGCTTCCCTGGCGCCGATCCAAAATACATCATCTCTTATACCTACTATGTTATGAATGAAATCGTAAATTTGACATGTTACGCCTACTATGTTGCAACTAAACTAAACAGTCCATCTTTGGACAATTCATTGCAACTTTTAGGGCTGTTCCCCAACAGTATTGTTATTTGCTATTTGACTGTATTCATGTTATTTGTCCCTACTGAAATTAGTTTTGTTTTCAGTTTTGACCCATAATTAACAAAATTATTTTGTAATCCTACAAACTTTCTCTCGTTGATTAGTTGTTGATCGGGAAACATTTCGTTGAACCTTCTGCATGTTCTTGCTATAATTTAATTACATTGTCCATGATGAATAAACAATATCAAAATTTCATTTGAATAATTATTTTCCTCCATTTTAAAACTTTTTAGGTCGCTTTCTTTACTAAAAGTTAAAAACTAGCAAATTTGTTATTATTGATCAAATTTTCATAAAGATATGTTCCATCTTGGGATTTCCTGGCTATCTAAGACAAATATGCCAAAATAATCCGATTTTTACAAAAACTTGCTTTTATTTCGACATCTTAACTATTTAGGTATAGGAACATGATATATCATTTGGAAGGGACATTAATTTTCTTGCAGGATATATAATAATATACAGGGTGTCCTATTTGAAAAAATGCACTTCTCACTATTTTTGTATCAAGCGGTAAAATGACGAATTTTGAACGACCCTGTATAACACAGAACAAATTTCTTTATGCATAACTAATACACAGGACAAGGTAAACTATATCCAAAATTTCAGCTGTCTACGAATTCAAATACCGCAGTAATAAACATTTAATTAGAGCTAGGTTTTGAACAAAAAATATGGAAATTAATTAATTTCTTGAAAACCGCTAAAGATATCGAAACAGCAATAACTTTTGCAAAACTAAATACTTTCCATAATACAATAATTAATACAGAAGAGTTTCTGGTTGAACTACAATCACTTAATGAAAAAATAACTTTCGAAAAGTTACCATTTGAACCAACAACTAATAATATCCTAAATATAGAAAATACCTTAGAAATTAAAAGTTACGTAAAAAATAAAGAAATCATTTTTGTAATTGAGATTCCTTTAGTAGAAAAAGGGAATTATCACCTTTTTCAATTATTTACTCTACCTACAAAATATGGAAACCATTTTAAAATAATTGTTCCTAACTTCGAATATTTATTGATAAATGAAAGAAATTTTGGTTATTCGAATCAACCATGTAAACGGATTACATTTAATAATTATTTATGCACCCATATACACTCAGAAAAATTCTATAAAAATATTCCTTGTGAAGTACAACTATTAAAGTATGAACATAATATTTCAAATTGTAGCACCCTGTATATTGTATATTGAAAATATACAACTTCAAAATGTCGATACTAATAAATGGATTCTCGTAACTAATAAAGAACTAATAGGAATTGAAACATGCGAAATTGCACAAAACAAAATATTATTTAATGGAACATATTTAATAGAACTTAGTTTTCCTTGTAACCTAAAACTAGGAGATATTGTTATTAAGGCTTATAAAAGCATAAAAAATAATTTTATGAATATACCTTTACCACGTATTAATAATAATGTAACAAGGAATATCGTATATGAAAAGGTAAAACTGCTCAATCTCAATAATATTAATCTTAATAAATTAAATAAATTACAGGAAGAAATAAACTTCCAAAAATCTGAAAATTCAAAATTATTAAATACACCTTTCTATTATAATAAAACAAGTATTTGGACAGTTTTACTATATCGTCGCTGAATCCGCAAAACCTCGTATGAGACAATTTTGACCAAAATGATATTTTTGCACCGTTAAATTCCCCTTATCGTAACACACATAACTGCAAAAACTCCTATTCGTAAAATAAAATAGTTTTAGAGATGCACATCAAAATCTAAACCTCGTATCAGTTAAGAACGTGTCAAAACTCGTATGAGCTTAATTTGTATTTGAAGACTACACGGTTATTTCGCGCTCCCGAACTTCGGCATATTTTGTTGTTAAAATCAAATTCCAGTGTTGCAGTGCAAGTGATTCAAATATTTAGAGGGTAAGTGATTCATTTAAACCAAAGTATATAAATAAAAAACTAATTATTGTTATAATAATCTTAATGACAAAAGTATGGTTTCTGATAAGAGGTTTTGTTCTGTCAAGAAACTTCTCTTACGAGTTTTTGTATGGCATATTTCATAAAAATGATTACGTCTTGTTATAATGAAAATATTTTTGAAAAATTAATGTAATAGGCAAGGCAAATTAGATTTTTGCTGCTAAAAAAATGGGACAAGGCTAGAAATTTGTTTATCTACTTTAGGAATTCCAAATAAATGGTAAATAAGTTTCTGACGATTTCTGAGCTGTGCTAAACTTTTGAGGGGCAAAAAACACGAAATTTTAGCACTTTTTCAGTTTGTCGCTTAAAACTTGTGCATCTTACAGAAAATTTCACTCCTACCAAAATTAAATAAGAGTAGGTATATAAGAGTATAAAATTTCGCATCAAATGACTTACTTACTTTAAACATCGTTTAGCCGTTTAGCCACAATCTACAGTCACAGTCACTAAATATCGTGAAGTCAATTGTCATAATAAAAGTTAATAATGCAATTTGTGTTTTTACAGGTAGAATGGCATCAGCTAGAAGTCTTTTGATGTTAAAATTAGCTAAGGAAAGTAAACCTTCAACAGATATTATAAACTGCCAAGATTTTATGCTTCTAAATAATATTCAGCCACCATGCAATGTCGAAAATATAATATCGTGTGACGTAAACAACTTTATTATAGACGAGAACGTAGAAATAATAGAAGTTGATTATCTAAACAATACAGACACTGGAGTTCAACACAATGAAGGAGAGATGGAAAAAGACTCAGAGAACGCTGTATCTTTATCAAGTAAAAACGACAAAGTTGAAGACAATTTAAACAAAGAATACAGGAAGAGTGAAGATCCCGAGGTTGACATTCAAAATGAAGTTCTACTTGTTTCGCCAAGTAACAATTATGATGACAATGAAAATACCGAGACAGATAATCATGATGATCCTGATTTTAACATCGAGAAAGAAGTACCCTCAGACGAAGAAAGCTCGTCGAACAGCGAACACGAAGAACAAGTACAACGAAACATCCCAAATGAGCTTACTAAAAAAGATCAAAGCCTCCCAGTTGACCATCAAACTGTAGACAACGCCAAAAGAAAAAAAGGTTTAACTAGAGACAAAAGGCAGAAAGAAAAAAGAAAACGTTTATTAGGCAAAGAATATGAAGGTTTGAGAAAAGTTGATGGAAAGTATCAGTATATTAAATCTGGACAATCAAGAGACCTTAGTGCAAGATGTAATTCTGGAAAATGTGCAAAAACCAAACGACTTTGCTCTATATTTTCTGAAGATGAAAGATTCGATATATTTGACACTTTTTGGACAAAAATGACATCTTGGAATAGCAGAAAAGCGTACGTTAGTACTTTAGTTGATGTGAAACATACCCAGAAGCAAAAACAAGGTTCCAGAAGATCTGTATCTTTCTACTATTACTTAAAAAAGGATTCACAAAAGTTTGCTGTCTGTAAGAAAATGTTTTTGTCAACACTAGGGCTCAAAGAATGGTCAGTTAGAAATTGGTGCCTCTCAGCTGAAAGAAATACTGGAATGCATTCTAATGAAAACGAACAACTTAGTTTGTCCCGCGTGAGATTAACTAATCCAATGAAAGAACGAAAACAATTTTTGCAATCGTTTTTAGAGGATATTCCCAAACTTCCTAGCCATTATTGCCGTTCCTCATCCAGCAAATTGTATTTGGAACCAGTATTCCAAAATAAAAATGATATATACCGGCAATTTGAAAAATATGCAAGAGAACATAATGTTGAGCCTCTATCCAGAAACTACTTTGTGCAGGAAATGGATCGTCAAAATATAGCCTTATTTAGACCAAAAAAAGATCAATGTGATTTGTGTATGGCATACCATCACAATCACATTGAAGAGACTGAGTATCAAGCACACCAACGAAGAAAGGCTGATGCCAGGGATCAAAAACAGAAGGATAAAGAAATGGCAATAAGCAACCCCGAACAAGTTTTAGCCCTTACATTGGATATGCAAGCCGTAAAACTTGCTCCATTTCTAAAATGTACATCAATTTATTTTAAAAAGAAGCTATGTGTTCATAACTATACTTTGTTTGACTTAAGTAGTAGAGATGTATATTGCTTTCTTTGGGATGAAACGCAAGCCTCCCTGGATGCTACAAACATAGCTTCAATCCTATACAAATTTTTGGACAATTATATTGAAGAACATCCTATACTGGAAAAAATAGTATTAATAAGTGATGGATGCGGTTATCAAAACCGCAACACTGTTCTATCTAATGCTTTACTTCATTTGGCCATTACCAGAAAAGTAATGATTGTTCAAAATTTTCTTGAAAAGGGGCACACGCAAATGGAGGTGGATAGTGCCCATAGCTTGATTGAAAGGAGACTGAAAAATAGAGATATTTACCAGCCAACCGATTATATCAGTGTGTGTAGAGAAGCCCGACCTACAAAACCTTTTATTGTACGATATTTAAAATTCGACGACTTTTTAGATCTAACAAGTCTAAAATATTATAGCAATATCAGGCCCGGTTACAAAGTTGGCGACCCGACAGTTGCTAATATCCGCTGTTTACGCTATGATCCAAAAGGAGAGATTGGCTATAAACTGAATTACTCCGACGAATGGAACATGTATACCAAGAGACCAAATCTTACAGGAAATTTTCCTATTCGACAACATTACACCGAAAGACTTAAAATAAAGGCAGACAAATTCGGGCATCTACAACTTCTGAAAAAAGAGATGGTATTTTGGTCGTTTTATGATGAAATTCCCCATATTTAATTAATAATTATTTGTAAAAGTTCTTGTACTATTTTTGTTACTCTTTAAACTGTTCATGTTATAAAAATTGTTAATTATTTTTATACTTAAACTAAATAAAAATGCTGTTTAAAGATATTATACTCAGTTTAAATCCTCGTATGTCACTAATTTCTAGAACAAAAAACACTCAAAACCACGTATGAGATATAACAATTGCATTCCTCTTATTTTTTTTCTTTTATACCTTTCCTTCGCTTGAAAAATCCAAATAATGTACAGTTTTCAAAATCTGTTTCAAGATTTTTGAAAATTATGGGTTAAAAATGGTTTTTTCACTCTCTTCAACAATTTTGATTTTTCCTCATACGAGGAAGTATCTATGGCCTCGTTACCTAAAAACTAAAAAAGTGAAAAAACTTAAAACAAATGAATTTATTTAAGCCATAGAAACTTAAAAGTTTATATGCCTCTCTAAGGGTGGAGGAGTTACATTCCATAAAACTGCTGACAAGCTCCTTTTGACCACTCCTAGAATAGCGATAAGCTAAACTTATAAATAGTAGTAAAATAGATAAGTCTGATACTCCTGTTGTATCAATTGTCTGTAATTCTCCTTTTCAAAATAAATTTGTTACAATCTGGTGAAATAAAAAACTACGTTTCAAATAAACAGTGTTTTTTAAAAACGCCTTCCCTTCGACACGACTTGTAACTCGCGCACTCACACCTGCCCGAATGTAATTTTTTTTTCAATGAAGGTGGGAGCGTATAAATACTTTTCTAAATTAAGATATATCTACCACTTATCGCTATGACAGGCCAATAGAAAGACGTTGGTATCAAAATCTACAACGATAAATAAGATTATTTAAAATTTTAGCACATTTCTTAAAGTTAGTATTGGCCACATCACAAATTATGTGTTGCATCGTACTGCGCGCATGTGCCTAGTGCTTTACTACAGTCATTTGATCAAGATCTTAAGACGGGATACGCCCTTTGTGAGTCATTACATTAGCCCTTAATTCAACTGTACTACACTTTCTTCGGGACTTTCTGACCACAAGGGAATACTGATTCATTTTCCTTACCAAGATCTAGTTCAAAAAATTTTAGAAGTTTTTGGGAAGAATGCACTCTTATGCATTGGGAAAACATTATTCAATCCACGGAACCCTTGACTAGTTTTCACATAAAACTATCGCATGCTTTTAACAAATGTCTTCCTATAAGCAACGAAGATCTTTTCATTTTATAAGAAAGTTCTATTTGGATAATACTATGTTTACTACATATTTTAACAAAACTATCGACAGGTCACTAAACGAGCGGTATAATGGTCAGCGTATCTCTGATGCGGGTAACAAATCTAAAGAACAGTGGGCTATAATCAACAAGTTAAGAGAAAAAAATAACTCTTTACATCCCTCGGTGGAACCTGATGCGTTAAACCAATTCTACTCCTCTGTGGCGCGAAGTTTAACCACCGACTTACCCTGTCTGATGAATCCTCTCGATTATCTTAACGATATGTGGTGCCCACAGGATTTCTGTCCGACTATTACGGATATTGAGGAGTTGTAGGGTATCTTTAAGCAAATAAAAAAGAAATTTAAGAAGTAGTCCATTTTCTGTGGCGAGATTATGAAAGAAAACAAGGTCTACCACCAAAATATTTATATATAGTATTTTGGTGGTATAGACAGACCTTGTTTTCTTTCAAAAAAGAAATGTTCAGCAGGATCTGATGGTATTTCGGTCAGAATATTGGAGTGCTTACCGGAGGTCTCACTTCATGCTCTTGTCGATGCCATTAATATGTTTCTTTTCTACGGGGCGAATTTCCTTCCTGTTTAAAAAATGCGATTGTCATTCCCTTGTTTAAGGCAGAAGTCCTGAGGATCCTTCGAACTATCGATCTATTTCGCTCCTTTTCACCCTTTCGAAGGTAATTGAAAAAGTAGTAAAATCTAGACTACTCAATTTTTTAACAACTAATAATCTTATAACTTTATCGCAGTTTGGTTTTCAGTCATCCAAAAACACTGGTGATGCTATTTTCTCACTCCTTCAGAATATTTTCCTTAATTTAAATGATGGCGGTACTGTCGCGGCAGTATTCTGTGATTTTTCCAAGGCATTCGACTGTGTGAATTACCAAGTGCTGCTGCGAAAGCTTCAGCGCTATGGCATTTGTAATACGGCGCATAGATGGATCTCATCATATCTTTGTGGGCGATAGCAGGTTGTGTTCATTGATGGACGATGCTCTGGTCTGTCTAATATTGAGTTTGGAGTGCCCCAGGGTTCTGTGTTGGGCCCTACCTTATTTTTATTGTATATAAGCGACCTTACAAGTATAGCAATTAGTGGCCAGTTTACACTTTTTGCGGATGACACCATTCCTCTGTGGCATTCAAGCACTGGTGAACTCTTGAAGAGTGTCATAAATCAAGATCTTCAAAAAATTAAAACTTGGTGCAACTCTAATTCTCTTTGTTTGAATGTTAAGAAAACTAATATTTTGACTTTTGGCTTTGACTGTAATGATCTTGTTTTGGATAACAAACAAACTGAAAGTAAAGCAACCATAAAATTTCTTGGACTATTTATAGACTCCAAGCTTAAATTCGAAAAACATATCATTGAATTAAGTAAGAAGTCAGTTAGTTAGTTAGTTGCTTTTCTATTAGAGTGGTGTCACAAGAACTAGGTTGTTCAGCGGCAAAGAAGGTATACCACTCGCTGCTTGAGTCCCATATAAGATATGGTATTGCATTTTGGGCATTCTGCAATCAACAACTTTTATATTCTGTTTTCGTTATTCAGAAGAGAGCGCTTAGGTATATGAGTGGGGCAAAATATCGGGACCATTGTCGGCCATTACTTAGAAAGTTTGGTACTTTAACGGTTATATGCCTAGGCATGGTTAATACATAAAAGATCCTCAAGCAACAATTCTCAAAATGTATACAGCACCAGGCAAAGCTCTAACCTTCGGCTTCCAATTCCTAGATCGACATTGACTAAGCGCTCTCTAATTTACGAAAGCATTAAAGTGTATAATCATTTGAGAGTGAAGTATAGATCTTTGGATTATGTGCGTTTCCGCAGAGCGGTGAGAGACCTTCTGGCACAAAAGGCGTATTACAGCCTGGATGAGTACTCACGGGATGAAATTTGACACTTCTTGTGGACTTTATTATAATGTTTTTTAAAGTTAAGCTATTTTTTTTTTTTAAACTATTTTAAATTGTTGTTTGGTCTAGTTTTTATATTTGTTTTTATTTATTTTTTAACTTTATGTTTGTTTTTATTTTTTTTTAAACTTTTTGATATCTATTTTTTCCAAATTGTATTTTGTCTATGATTTTTTACCTTCTGGCATCGTCTTAGATCGTAGGATAAATTTAGCATTAGTGGCTTTGTCTATAATATGTAATGTATTCTTGACAATAAAGCATGTTAAATAAATAAATAAATATATTACATGGGTACGTCTAAGCCATGATACAAAGAGTTATTTGTATCATGCATCCAAGCAATGTGGTTTACATTTTTAGATTTTGAGGCCCTGGAACTGCAATTTTATAAACTTTTAATGGATAATTCATTAGAATTGTATTTCTTATACGTAGAAATTATCGTATTTACTTGTCTCACATGATTACCGACTGCAGTGGCGAACATTCGTTTTCAACATTAAAGCGTATCAAAAATGAGTTAATGAAAACGATTGGCCAAGAACGTCTAAATCAGCTCATCTTAATAAATAAAGAACATGATTTACTCAAATAAATCTATATAAATAGTACTATCTCTAAATTTGCTCACATTAAGTCCAGAAAAGTTTATTTGTATAGTTCTTTTCGCAAATAAATGGTTTTGACCTTTTAGCTGCAATAAAACTAAAGGGTCGATCCCATTGTGTGGACAATAAATATTAAAAGTATAAAGGTGCAGTAAAGGGTCAGACTAAGGAAATTAAGTAATTATATTCGTATGATTTGGGACCCAACCGTTTTCTGAGCCGGCACGTAAAATGGTAATCCTTTCCCTTTATTTATTTATTATGTTTTGCACCTGCCGGCAGAATCGGACCATCCTCTGGATGGTGTGTCATGCGTGTCAAACCATTTCTCATCTGGGTAAATTATTGGATGATTTTTAGAACGATATTCTCTATCGATGTTATACATATACTCAGGACGCCATTTTTATAATTGCTGGGATTCCATAAGTACTTGCTTTTTGTCAATTGTGCGATATCTGAAGCCCATTTTAAACAAAACTCTCTAAAGGCTAGTGATGGTACGGCTTATTTGGGTTTCGTCATTAGTGGGTCGTTGCTGCAGACTTTGTAATGTAGGTACGCGGTCAAAACATTTATTGGAACCGGCATCTTTACCCTTCTTTCTTGATTTGGTGGTATTTGATATGACTCGTTTCACTGTAGTCAGAGGTATCTTAGTCAAATTACTAGTTTCACTCTCAGTAGCACTAGCGTTAAGTCCCATATTATGTAAAAAACTATCAACAGTTTTTACAATCTTCCTAGCATCGAGATATAAATAAATGCTCTTTCTTTACCGGAACATTTAAAGAAGCTCTGTCTATGTTTTTCCACGGACGCCACATAATGCTGTTTTATACGTATATTATAATATTTCGTAAAATGATATTGCAATACAACTGAACACTTCCCGTGAGAAATAAAGACTGCCATTCAATCTCTAAAAATACCTGCTATAGAGGGATTTATGAACATTTAAAATTATTTTATTTTAATTTAACCTTACCTAGAAATCATTATAATCCGGCCCCGAAAATCAATACTGGGAATTTACGGGCATTTACGACCGCACTTGGCACCCATTTTATTGCAATTAATAAATAAAAACCATTTTTCGTAAAAAGAACTTTAACCGTTCTGTTTTATTTAACATCCTTAACTTAAGAACCTAAATGAATATTTCTGGTAGAATAAAGCATATTATACAGGGTGTGTTGACAAGGTGTTCGCCTTCGATAGCGCCTAAACTGTAAGAGATATAAGAAAAAGTTTTATATAAGAGTTATAGGGTTTGCAATAACGTAAAAATATTTTGCGTTAGGTATACAGGATGGCTCAAAATATTGGTACTACATAAAAATTATTTTTTTTTAAATGAAACACCCTATATATTTTTTCTCTTTCTGATTCCGCTAGAAAGAATCTCTACAGTCAAATTTGCTTTTTTGAATTTGATTGCGACGTTGTCAAGTAAATAATTATTTTCTGGTATTTTATGACTTTTATTTGACTTATAAAAAAAATCATGGTTGCCTATGGAATCAATAGAATTAAACAAAATTTTTACCATAAGTACCTTAAAGTACTTGGTACGTAACCATATCACTATTTGTTCTATTTATTATACGTGTTGACTTGTCCAATTTCCCTAATTTAAATTTGCAATATGTCAAATTTTTTAAATGGAACACCCTGTATTTTTGTAACTGATAAGGTGTATTTTTCAAATGCATTTTTTGTTAAATATGTCATCTACCTAAATCTTCTAGTTTTTGAAATATTGTATATTTTATGAAAAGCTACACGAAAATTAGTAATTTTATTATTTTAATCAAGAATGCCATGGGCAAAATAATTAAAATGGGCAGAAACATCAAAACTGATACATATTTTTAAGAGTCCTCTTTAGAGAATTTTAGAAACAAAAAAATGCATAGCTATTCGGTCAACGAAAGAATATAATCTGTTCTTTTAAGTATTAATTAACATTAAATGTATTATGATTAAAACGAACATCTTACACATTTATATTATAAATAAACCAAACTAAAAAGAAATATTAAAGGTAATAATTAAAGAAAAACCGTCTTGTTACAAATTTTGTTCAATGTGTCCTCCAAAGTTCAAATTAAATTAACGAATTCTTTTCGCAAATGAGTCGTTTACATTTTTTAAGCTATTTGCAGTGATGGTTTGGAACACCTCTCGAATTCGATTTTGCATATTTTCTCTTGTGGTAGGAGCCGTCTTATATACTATTTCCTTTACATATCCCCATGAGAAAAAAATTTAGCTTGGGAAGGTCGGGAGACCTTGCTGGCCAAGATACTCGGCCTCCCCTACCGATCCAACGGTCATGGAAACGTCGGTTTAAAAAGTGTCTCACTAGTAGACTGTAATGAGCTGGCGCTCCATCCTGCTTAAACCACATTCTTTCCCGAGTATGTTCTGGTAACCCGTTTAATAGCACTTCTAAATGATTTTGCAAAAAATCAAGGTACACCTGACCAGTAAGGTTTCTATGAAATGTAGCCTCATCACTAAACATAACATATTTAAAAAAACGACGTTGTTGTTGTATCATACCTTCAGCCCACTGGCAAAATATTACTCTATTTTCATAATCTTTCGGCTATAATTCTTGCAATAACTGAATATGATATGGATGAAAATGTTCACTACGAAGCATTCTGGACACTGATGATGCACTAAACGGCAGTTCATTGCCTAGCTGTCGAGTACTCTTGTCAGGATCTTCAACTACACTTAAAGCTGTCAGTAATTTATTGTCATTGTTAGTCGTTTACTTGACTCGTTCATGTGTTTCATAATCGATATTTTCTGTTCTTTTAAATCGCTTAAAAACAGTTGGATGAGGATGTCTACTTTGTGGATGTTGTTGGGCATAAATCTTCGAAGCTAAAAATAAATTTTTTTCACCTGCTCCCAAAGCATAAGTCATGTCAATAAGTTCTGAATGTGAAAAGTTCATGGTTAAAATACAGCAAGATCAAAAATAGTGATAAAGGAGAAAATTTAAACAATATTTACCATATAATACCAATATAAATAAGTTTAAAGATAAATAATAATGACAAGTTATGCCTAGGTAAAGAGTTTATTTTGTCATGACCATCTTGATATATGTTTCTATTTTCCCAATGAATATTCCAATTTTAATTATTTTGCCCATGGCATTCTTAATTAAAATAATATAATTACTAATTTTCGTGTAGCTTTTTATAAAATATACAATATTTCAAAAACTAGAAGATTAAGGTAGATGACATATTTATAACAAAAAATAAAGGCATTTGAAAAATACACCTTATCAGTTAAAAAAGTACAGGGTGTTCTATTTAAAAAAATTGAAATGATGCATATTTAAATTAGCGAAATTTGCCAAGTCAACACGAACACCCCGTATAATAAATACAACAAATAGTGATATGGTTACGTACCAAGTACTTTAAGGTACTTATAGTAAAAATTTTGTTTAATTCTATTAATTCCATAGGCAACTATGATTTTTTTAATAAGTCAAATAAAAATCATAATATACCAGGAAATAATTATTTACTTGACAACGTCGCAATCAAATTCAAAAAAGTAAATATTACTGTAGAGATTCTTTCTAGCGGAATCAGAGAGAGAAAAAATATATAGGGCGTTTCATTTAAAAAAAAATAATTTTTATGTAGTACTAATTTTTTGAGCCATCCTGTATAACGCAAAATATTTTTACGTTATGCTCTATTGCAAACCCTATAACTCTTATATTAAACTTTTTCTTATATCTCTTACAGTTTAGGCGCTATCGAAGGCGAACACCTCGTTGACTTACCCTGTATACTTGTACATACCCACTTAACCAAATAACGTTAAAAAAACATTAGATTAACGTTGTGTTGGAAAACGTTGACCCGCTGACGATGTATAAAGTAACGTTATTTTCTACACGAAAATAACATTTAATCGGCCGCTAAATAACGTTAGTTTATATAACGTTAGATATTTTAACATTTTTTTAATGTGTAAATTTTGTTGCAAATAAACGATATACCAACTTATTTCTAACGTAAAATATCATTTCGTTTAAAAACGTTGTTTTTTTTTAATGTTATTTTAACGTATAAAATTTGATGTAAAACAACGTTATTCTTATCTACTTTGCTCAGCCTAATTGTTTCGGTTTATAATACCTAAAAACATGCTTTAATTTAATAATTTAAATAGAATGGGTAAAAATGCACATGCAACTAAAAAGTACCTACTTAGGTAGGTAGGTATTATTATGGTAATCTCCAAGAAGTATATACATACATATTAATGGTATAAAACAATATCCAAGAAAAAACTAACACAAAAGGAAATTAAAAACCAAAATAATTGTTCTTTATTAAATTTAAAATAACGTTTTTTTTTTTATCTATTTGTGCTAAATAGTGATTTGTAAACATTGTGAAAGGCAAAACTAAATACTTAGCTACTATTTAGGTATCTCAATTTAGCTCTAAGTATATCGAATACAATAAATCGCACAAAGTCATAAAATATATATACTGCGTTAATAGCAACAGGTAACACAAGGTAACAGGTCTTCACAACACAGAACAATGAAGAAAAAATGGCGCCTCAAGGGCAATCATCGGTAACTGAGCAAACCGCCCCGTGAGGCGCTGCACCAATCGCGCGCTAAATTTGAAAACGTTACTTAAAAGATAAAAAAAGGTTAGTTTACCTAACGTTAGATCTAGACTGATAAAATAATGTGTTTGTAACATTAGAAAATAAAACGTCATAATTTACAACTTAAAAACATTGATGTTGTTGCTGACAGTATTAGTATTACGTTGCAAAAACTAACGTTGTATTAAACAACTTTTTTATCACGATAATATAAGTTACGTAAAAAAACATTACCCTTTTAACGTTTTTTTAATGTTATTTTAACAAAGTGTGTTGAGTGGGTACATACACATAAACCAAGGGCCTCTTGATAGAATTTGCTACGGGACCCCGCGCTGGCTAATCCAGCACTGGTTGGATGGATGTCGATCTAATTTGAACCATAAAAGAGGAGAAAGAGGACTCGCTTGTTAAATATGATACTACTTAAATCATTCTGATTACTTACAAAGAGAATCGTTATAATTACAATGATATTTTGCATTTTGTATAATTTAATACTGTGAAAACGGAACGACAAATAAAGTAAGTTAATTTGTATTATTTTACACTCAACCCAAGTAGTACATTAAGTATCTTATAACAAGAAATATCTGTAAGATGTACAGTCAGTGGCAGTTACCATAGAAGCTAGGGAAGCTCAACTTCACCTAAACGATTTACTTAAAAAAATAAATAATCCAATACAATCCTACTAGAACTTACAATTAATTTTTAAAATTGTCCTAAATTTTATTTGTAAATCGGGCGAATCCGACCGCATTTTCATAAAGCACCCTTGATCAGAGAACTCCATATGCTATCTAGTTCTCTGCCTCGATGGCCACTTCACGGGGATGCCCGATTGATTTCGAGACATACCGACGCGCCATTCGCGCCGCGCTGCCTCCCGCAGATTGCGGGAAGCGATTGGAAAGCAGCGTATTGCCGTATATTGTTTTACTGCATCGAACAAATTAGAGTGGCGCGTGTCTATTCGAAATTTAAAACCGTGCATAAATATTGGGAAAAGTACGCTGTTTTCAAACAGATTAATATTTTAATTATGGATCCTGTTGCTAGTTCAAGTTCGGCTGAAAGTGAAAATAGACTTTTGTGTGAGTGTATTAGTAATTAGTGTATAGTAAAAGGATTTTCCACTTATATTTTGGAGGAAAAAAAAAAAAAAATTAGTCGTGGCTCCGCATTTCTCATTTTTCCGTTACAGCCAGGGCCGTCAAGAGGGGGGTGGGGGAATCCTCCCGGGCCCGAGTTTTTGATGGGGACCCAGAAATTTGAAATATCATCCCCGGTGGGGAAAAAATTTAAAATTTTTTGTTATTAAAATATTTAAAAATATATTTTAAATTGATGCATTCATATGCGTAATAATTTCTCAAAATTTACCCAAAAAAGGGCGTGGCACCCAAAAATTTTCGCCTGCGCCGCAAGAGATCGCAGCACTTTCGGCGGCCCTGGTTACAGCTTCCCATTGTGTTAAAGTCTGGACACGCTACTGTGTACAGTAAATCAAACAAATCTTAATATTACCCACCTATAATACATACAATATATATTAATCAATAAACCTGTATACTATGATTTGTGTTACCTTCGTTACAGGCATAGTAATACCTAGTATATCTAATATCTACTTATTACTATTTATACTTGCACCATATTCTTCGTTTAAAGTTGACCAGATTTAGGGATTTCAGAGATTCGAGAAGTTGATTATATTGTTTGGTAACGAGACCTACAGAAGTTCTAAATTTTAGTTTTTCCAATAGAGAGGCAGGTTTTTGATTCGTGGTACTGTTATGAGAAAAAAACCAAGCAGTTTAGAGGTCGCCTCTTCTCCATTATCAGATATTCACGCAGCTTATATCTTTCTATGAAAAGGTTACATGATCTCTCTTTTTTAACCCACACACAAGCCTAACGCAGGAATTTTGAACAAGCTGCAGCTTGTTAGTATCATCTACATTAAGCGAGTTTGGGCCGTATACTATATCGCCGTAGTTGAGGTGCGTCAATATCAACATTTCACATATAGGTGGTGCTCATTGATATTGCACAGTAAGGCTTTTGGTTTTCCAATAAGATATTTTATTTCTGACCGGTATATTATTAGCTTATAACGTCTTAGTTACGCGGGAATTATAAGGGTCATAACTCCCTTGGGATATTAAGAAAAATTTTACATAAAATCAAACGATTGACATCTAATGTCAATTTGATTGTCATCTATTGAAACATTTATTCCACTTTAAAAATGAACAAAATGTTACTAAAATCGGTCAGAAATAAAATTATCTATGTATCACTGGAATTATAAGGGTCTCAATTACCTCGGGCAATTGCTGTCCCTCGGGCCAAAGGCCCTCGGGACGTAAGTTTGCCCTCGGTAATTAAGACCATTATAATTCCCTAGATACATAAATAACTATAAAATATTCAAGAAGAAAATATGTCATACACATTTTATAAATTTTTATGTCTAAATTTTCTGTTAGTACTTCTATCAAATGTCTGACCTTCTACTGTCAACAAATAATTTTATTGTCCGTGTTTATGCAACCAAACATATAAGACTGAAAAAGGAGATTTTATAATTGGTATCAACTTGCGGAGGGCAGCAGTGTTCAAAAGGTAGTAATTATGAAACCCAAATAAAAAAAATATTCCTTGACTTCAATTAGAGAAAGTTGCAAGAAACTGGATTATTTATACCCGAAATATTCGTTCTACTATTAAGTAAGTGGGGTTGTTATTAATTTTATATTGGCGTTGGGTGTAAAATTAACATAAAATGCATCAATATTTGATGTATGATTTATTAATAAAAGATTCTGAAAGCTTTGACAATTTTTGCAAGTTATCATGTAAAAATGTGTTTCTCTCTTTGGATGAATCATCATGATACTTTCACAGCGTTTATATATCATATTAATATGGATAATAGCACGCTACTCCTGCTAAAAGAGAAGGAGGAGGACCGAACGCTTTACAGTCCAGTTTGCTCGTAGAAGGCAGCCACCCTTCGACGGGGTCAACCTAGATGGGCGCGACGTTCCCTGGCGCGACACAGTAAAATACCTCGGTATCATTAGATAATTCGAATTTGAATAAACTGATTTATAGGAATCGCGATTTTAATTTCTAATTTTTTTTATATAAAAAGGCAACAGTATTGAAGCGTATACTATTCGTATTAATACAGCTTGATTAAATTATTATTTACGCTTGGACAGTATAATCAGGTCCACTGGTCTACCCCATTGATTAGGGCTAAACTTAAGATAAATGATGTTTTTTTTACATAATATGTCTTGGAAATCTAAAGGTTAGTTGCTTTCTTTCGCCGAATCTATCTCCAGACGCGTTTCGTCGTGTAATGGCTGGTCAGTGAGACTATAGAATCTGACGATGGAATTATCTTTCAATCTACTGCACCGCTCGAAGGTTGCCTTATCCGATATTAATATAATTTTATCATGACAACGTAGCAAAATTTAGGAAAATTTCTAGTTTAGTATTGAAGAAATAGTCCATACTTTCAGTGGAGTCAAAGTAATATAATTGAAACAATTCAGTCTTCCCCCACAGTTTAATAATTGTAAACATAAATAAATAATGATAATAATAATACTAAATAGTCTTTATTAAGAATTTAGAAAGAGTAAACTAAAAACAGTCACATAAGTAATTAAATAACTAGACTAATGAAACCAAATTAAATCATATTAAATAAAATCAAATCAGATTAAATTAAATTAAATTAAGTCAAATTAAATTAAACCCTTTCTACAAATTCTTAAAGGGTGAATTCTAGCTGATAAGCAGCTACTCAACATTAACCCTTTTTACCATAGATTTACCATCGTTACCGTGAATTAACAACATGCATGACACAAACCAACAGCGGTTATCTACAGTTTTTTAGACACGTCAACCGCACTTTAACAGTAATTTAGCACTTACTTTCAGGCTTAATAATAACATAAATCAAATCAGACCAAACATAGTAACATATAAACATCCCCGAGCACAGTTATACAATGTAGAAAAAAAAAGAGCAGGAATAAATACACGTCAGACTCTTACTAACATTAAAATGTTTGTGCAGCAGAGTGACTTTAATATTTTTTCTAAATACCTCAATTGAACTGTTATCGTAGTTATTTAGGAATTCATTATGGTATTTTACGACATTATATGTAAAACATCGCTGAAAAAGCGTTGTGGAATGTTGGGGCATACGCATAACAAGTGTATTTCTTCTAAGGGGAACAAGTTTTTAATAATCTATAAACATTATAACATTAACAAGCAAAATATATTGAAATAGAAATTTTATTCTAAGCCACTTCAATTCGTTTAATTTCTCAGATACGCGTTCATACTTTCTTAGGCCAACGATAAAATGGCAACAAGCAATATCAATGATTTGTAGTCGTTATTTATCTTCATATGTAAGACACAGGTAATAAAGCGTAATGCAATACGATAAGCGTTGACATGATGTAAGCCTTACATAATTTTTTACGGACTTCTAAATAGTTCCCTACATGTTTCGAACACTTTAGCGTTCATTCTCAGTTCATCTTTTGTGTCTGGAGACACTTAATACACTTAATCTTTGACGTATCCCCACAAAAACAAGTACATTTTTGTTACGTCTGAATTTTGAGGGGGGCATTTAAATGGTCCACCTCTACTAGGGGTGCCAATCCCGGGATCCCGAGATTCTGGGATCCCTGGATCCCGAGGAAAAATTAATCTCGCATATCCCAGGATTAAGCCGTCAAATCCCGGGATAAATTATATAAACGGGTTCTTAAGAAACATCTCTTTTAAATATTTATTCTTAAACGAACTAACAATAATTTTATTGTAAATTATATTTTATTAAAACTCTTCGCAACATATTTCGATGGGATAGCCTAATACCTCAATAAGGCAACAATGCATTACTTATCAACATGACCGAGGGGTGCGACACTTCCAAAATTTTGTACACCTCTTTATAAATACTTTTAAATACATCAAATAAATCACGTATTTATGGATATAACCTGAACTAACATCAAGTTGAGCGAAACTGTTAATGTAAGTTGTCTTAAATTAATGAGTACAACTTAACAGGTTGAGGAATGTCAAGCTGAAGACCTTGTGTAATAACTATACTCTGTTGCTCAATGGGAGAGAGTAATAAAATGTAAATTTGCAATGACAGGACCCATTACATTGTGGACAACTTAAAGGTTGCATTGTAGATTTCACGTAAATTGCAACTATAGTTTTTAAAAATACGATATTTTACATATTTAAGAACTACACACCGCCAATCGGTGCTGAATAATTAGGGTCACCCTAATTTGCATAGAATAGAAAGACGAGCTTGGTGAATGAAAGTAAGGTGACAGCGGTGTATTACAGGTAGTTTATTAGAATAATAAGTATAATAATATTTATACTTAATTATAAGTATAACTTTCCAATCTCCAGTAGCTCCTTTTTCAGCATATCTTTATGAAATGGCTTCTTATTTACAGTAAGCCAATGAATGTTGTCATCTTTTTTCCAAGAAGATGTCGGTATTTTTTCGGATTTTCATGAGTGGTAGCTGGCATCATTCATGACTATAACAGACCCATTAGGAATAAGATCTAGCATTTGCTGGAAGTATTTTTCAAAGACATCAGTGTTCATGCCTTGATGATACTCTCTAGTCCGTTTTGATTTAAATGCTAGTAAAGCGCCGTCGTCAAGTCCATTGCTATCAATGTGAGTAATTATTAATCCTTTACCTTTTCTCGAGGATGATTTTATTCCAGTGGAACATCCTTCCATGAAAGCTTGCCTCGTGCTTTTTATATGTTTACCCTGCCATATTTTATCAACGGTATATCTTCATTTAACCAAGTTTTGTCCATATAATAGATATTCCCTTTGAAACTGTCTTGCTTTATAATAACGTATTAATTGTATTACGATTCGAATAAAAGTGAAGTTTCAATTATAAGTATTAAATTTTAAATAATAAAGAAACATTATGGAAATAAGAACAATCACGTTGCAGTAGTTAACACGGTTGTGGTTGGCACAGGTTATATTCAATTTTTTTATAACCACCTACCTCTTTTTTAATAAGCTTTACCTAAAAATGGAAAAAATGTTATCCTTTTTCAAAAATATTATGCGGAAACAGTTCGTAGAGTGCGAGCCGTTTTTGGAAGAAATAATGCACAAAAAGATACGACAGTGCAAAGATTGATTAAGAAATTTGAGCAAAGTGGTTTAGTTGGAAACATAACGACGCTAATATATAATTTTTTTTTTTCGAAAATTAAATTTATATTTCTTAAGTTTCATATAAAAATTTAAAAAAACGTTATAAATAAAAAAAGCCTTTCTTCTTCAATACTGTTATAACTCAATTTATTATCTTTTATCCATAATGTTTCTTCACTACTTAAAATTTCACATTTATAATTAAAACTTCACTTTTATTCGAATCGTAATACAATTAATATGTAAATATGACTAGTTAGTACACTAGGTCTTTAAGTTTACATTGCTCCAAGAGTTTTTTCTCAACTCGATGTTAGTATTCCCTAAAGATGAGCGCTTAAGCGTTCGAAACATGTAGGTAACTATTTATTTGTTTTTACAATTTTTAAACTGTGGAGGAAGACTGTATTGCTTAATTTACATTTAGTTTAGTGTTGTGGGAACGCTTTGCTGCCCGCATCTAACTTATTTGACATAAGAAAAATATCAAAAGAGATATATACATAGATTTATTAATGGTATTACCTAAAGTCGTTTACAAACGTCGATACAACGATACAAAAAATATAGATTTAAGATATACAATATGACATTTATTTAAGGCAAAAAAAAAAATTTCTTTCAACTTATTTACTTATTTCTGATCTTAAAACAGTATTGCTACAGATTTATGTCTATTTAGTGTATTAGATATTGCTGGTCCAAGGTATTTGTACTTTGTTACTTTGCGGAGTGTCTTATTATTAAGTTTTTCTCCTGGTCTAATAGTCTTTTGCCCCTTTTGCTTAATGATCATATATACAGTTTTTTCTACTTTTATGCTAATTTTTATTAAATAACAACTAGTCGAAGTATAGCTTTAAATCTCCGTTAATGGCTTATTCCAACTCCTCTTCAGTGTTCAGAAAACACAAGGATTGCGTCATCGGCGAGCATAAAATATTTACATGTTAAATTTACAAAAGACTATGTACATAAAGAAGAATAGGTGTCCCAGAACTGACTCCTGCGCCACTTCGACTATGGTGTTTGTAGAATAAGATCTTAGTAGCTCGTAAAAAGTTCAATTTTTTGGAGCTTCTCCAGCATTTAATCGATATCGACCGTGTCAAAGGCTTTCTGAAGTCAATAAACATGGCTACATATCTGCTATTATCTATTACAATTGATATATAATCAAGTACATCCGCAGTTAACCCTAAGTTGTTACTTTCCTTCTGGAAGCAATATTGTCGTGAATCATTCATTCATTTATGCTTTAATAACTTTTTCCCATTATTTTGGAAAGTGTGCTGAGAAGGAAAATTGGTCTATAGTTATCATGTGCTCCTTTTTTTTGGATTGGGATCATCTTTGCTGTTTTCAGCTTCTTGGGGTAGACACCACTTTCTAACATTATTTACGATATAAGTAAACAATAACATTTTTTATTACATCAAATAATATTGTAAGATCTATATTTATTTTGTTTACTCCTGGGGTGCAATTACTTTTAAAATTATTGATGAGTTCCTTTATTTCAGCAGAATCTGTAAGACGAAGATATATATTTGTGTTTACGTCCTCCTCAATAAAACTTGAATTTGCTGGGTGTTGTATGTAAGGGGCCAACGTTTTACTCACACTCAAAAATGATTATAAAACATTGTTTCTATTTTCCTTTGGATTACTTCTTTCGTCGTTTATTATTTTTGCCATCCTTTCAAAACTGCAGTTTACGGTTTTGTTATTACTTTTTTCTGCAATATTTATAATCCATTTTGGTAATTTCTGCTGATCCATTCATTCTGTATTTTGTCTATTCTTTTGTTAACTTAAATGCATTATTTTGTATTCTGTTATAAAATGATCTTGCAGAATCAAGTCACAATGTATGTTTTTATTTGTTGCAACGTGGTCTATAATAGAAGCCGAATTGTTAGTTTCACGAGTTGCATTTCAAGGGGATATTCTACAAATGCGAACATGAAAAACAGTTCGTATTATGAATGTAGGGCCATAAATGAAATAAGGAAGTTATAACCGCCCAAAGGAAATTTTCAAAGACTAGTTTATATTTTATTTCTTTGCAACTGCTTGAGGTACCGGTGTGCGTCTTAGCACACAAACTAATATTAATGAAAGATCATTTTTGATATTAAGAGTTAGAATAAATAGGAAAGAAGAAAGGGCATCGTGTGTCATAATATGGCATTAAGGATACTGTTGTCTTAAGAATGAATAAGGAATAAGAAGTGTAAGTTACAGATTCCATCTACTGCAATCAATGCTACAGGGAAAAGCGCCTGTAAAAAGAACAGTTTAGAAAAGAGACGAATCTCATGGAGCAAAAACTTTGAACTTGGTTTTTAATGACGACAACACCATTATTAATGGCCGCAGTGAATAAAGTAAATATAGCGAATTTGGTTGCCTTCAACAGGAAAGGATTAGAACTCCAAAAAGTAGATTCCGACTTTAAGGTGCTCTAATGGTGCAATCTTGTTTAGGATTTCATTTTATTTTTCTACTCGTTTGCAAAAACTTCTTTCTGTCATATAAATTGGATGGATTTTACCATAAATATTTGGTTTAAAAAACTTATTGTAAGAATATTTGCATGTATACGCCAAATACGTTACATAACTCCAATAAAAGCAATATCATTACGAGGGAAATAACAAATCAAAACGAATGCAATTGCCCTTATAAAATAAATTCGTATTACAGCGTGTTGGTAAAATATCGTATGTCAGGGTGCCCTGTTCATTTCAGTGTATTTTCCGATTTAGTAAAAATCCAACGACAAAACATTGCTTACCAGCCAGATAAATAGGCAGTAAAAAACACATGTATTACTTAATGTAAACCAATGTTTTTTAAACAGATAATTTATATTTTAATTTCACGCGCTTGATAATATTTCTGATGCAAGCATGTCAGTTCTGCAGTTCCATCTTCTAAACAGAGCATAAAGGATAAGGATCTCTAGGGTGATGTATGCAGTTAGAGTAAGCAGTGTAGGGCATAGAATATAGGGATGCTCTACGCTACACTGTTTTTGAGATACAATGTCTCAAAAAACTCTTTGGCCGATTTTGTGGCAGGTTCGCTTCTAATAGTAAAATTGTCAATTGCTTGCAATATGACTCAAACTTTAAAAAGCCCGCCAAAACAGCACGGATTTAAATACGCGCTTGCTTAATATATTCATCAAACTGACATCTTCCTGGATGTCATCAGTCGCTAAGCACCAACTGAGTACTGAGTAGAATTTTATTAAATAACCGTTAGGAAATTCCTAAGGTTTTTTTTCATATCTTTGTGCATTTTTTCTTTGCGCGTTGTTCTTAACTATTTTGTTGGGCTGTTTTTACACGGCGCCATATTATTGCCATAAATAGCGCGAGATAAAATAATGCTTGCAATATGTCCAAATTTCTCACCCAAAACGACAGTTAGCTACAATAAAATATTGTGAATTTTCATTAAAAATTGGTGTTGCCGCATCTCGTATGATTAAGAAGTGTGATGGGGTGAAGAGTGATGAAGCAAAGACGTAGAAGTCTACTATTGGCGCTGATTCTTAATTCACGGAGAGAAGTTAAACAAAGGGAGGAAACCGACGTCTCTGGGTTCATCCCTTGTTACAAGCAAGATACGTAGATGGTGTTTTTTATACGCCTTTATAAATCAAAATTCATCATTCATATATTGTGTGACCATATCACATTTTTTTTTTATGGTAAGGCATAGCACTGCAGGATTAATCTCTTATGGCGCTCTGCGAGCAGTGCGTGTGCGCAGGAGAGGATTCATGTTGGTCTTGAATCTTTGGAGATTATACTCGTTGGGGAACAGGGCCCCAGGGAGGTCGTTCCAGGTTGAGGACGTTCTCCAGATGAATGAATTTTTAAACAGTGTCGTTCGAGGGACACTAAACTGAACCACGTACGGGTTGGCTGCAGTGGCTCGTCGTGTATTTCCACCATGCATCGCTTTAGGTAGAATCAAGCAGGTAACCTCAGTTGAGCACTTGTCTTGAAAATATTTGTAAAATAGATTGAAGTCGCTAACCTTCCTTCGATGTTTGAAGCTTTCCAGGTTGTTTGTCAGATCATACTCACCGATCAAGCGAATGGCTCTTCTTTGAATGGAATCCAGCAATCTCAGAGTATGCTTAGGAGTAAAGCCCCAAACATGTGAACAAAATTTCCAGCGATGGACGAATTTTGAGCATCAAGAAACACCAATTTGTAAGTATCATCTTAAAGAAATGGCATTCGGAGAGATTTTGAAGTGAGAAAGCCTCGCAGGCCTGCCGAAGGTAAAGCGAAAATTGTTTTGTAGCCACCCCTAAATTTTGTGAAGAATTCACCTAAAGTCGTTAACCGTGCGGATACAAAAAAGTAAAACTACTCAAAAATCTCCTTGATTCCGAAAATTCATATTTATTTTAGTGCTCTCTTTAACCTTTTAATCGTAATTCCCGATATTCTTATTTTAACTTAAAACAAAAAAACAACAATATTTTTTAATTACCTTGAATAATGATAAATGACTATGATATTGTCAAGCAACAATAACTGCACCTGTCGATTTTGACACATGATGTCAGTTTTTTCCTCCGGTTCCATGTCAGCAAGAATCTACAAACACCGACACTTTTCTTTCCATCAAAGCGTAATAATTGTTCTTTGGTTATAAATGTTATGAACAAAAAATTTGACTTTCTATTACTATTCTTTATAGTTATGTAATATTTTGTTGAATAGTTTTTTCTTTCAAGTTTAATTAAAAATTATTGAATAAATTATCATTTTTCTTATGTTTGTTGTTATGTAGCTCGTAGGAAAAGTTTTGTTCCTAACACCAATCGGCAATATTAAAGCACGTGTGGTATTACCACTAGAACTAGTGCATAAAATATTTCCGGAAATTTTAAAAATTTTGTCTGAAGGCAATTTTTTAACAAAAGCATTTAATAGCACCTGATAACATCCGAAACCCTCAGGGTGAGGGATTATTTCTTTGGTGCTATGCACGAATACTGTTGCTCAAAAAAATTGACTGAAGAATAAATTTCTCTAAAGTTTCCATTAGGAAATATTTTATGTACGTGTTATGTTTTAATAGGAAATTTCTCGAGTGTAATGAATATATTATTGTAGATGGCAGATGTTGGATCACCCGACATCGCCCGGTGAAATACCATCGCATCGGCTTAGGTGGCGTGAAGTTGCTCTTTGAGCTAACGTTTTATCGCTGTGCTGATATCTTCGGTTTCCAGGATGGAAAGTATATAAAAAATGCTATGATGACGGTTCCAAGATCAAAATGCTCTGGAGTTCAGCTCGCCCTCCGATCGGATCTCCAGGTGGGGGCTGGTCCTGGCGTCTCATCAAGCGAAGTTATCCCAACATCCACCATTTCCAATAGCCAGGGGGTCTTTCAAGCAATATTCAAAATTGAAATGGTGTGACAACTGAAGTTGTCAAAAGACCCAAAACTAGCAGCTTCCAAATTGATTTCTGCAATATAACAGAACTGAACTCAAACATCAATGCAGTCCATCAACATCTACAAACTACCAAACCTCAAGTAAAAGACTAACCGAAACAAAGGTCAGATCATCGACTAGTATGGTAATCTATTTATATCGATTTATACGACTTCAATCACCGCAATTTTGGCCTTTGTCCGCAGTGATGTATGTCTCTTGTCAACGATAGGAGGTACTTGAGTCTAATGACTTTAATGTAATGTGGTTTAAATATCAAAGCTGAATTACTAAATTATGCTGCTGCTGCTGCCTTAACCGGTCACCAAGCGGCCATTATAGAGACTTGTTGTCCTCACTTGCTAATACTATCGCCTTTTTGCAAGCCCACCATCCCAATTCCGAAGTTGTCATCCTTGGCGACTTTAACATTCATAATGTCAACTGCGAAAATACCCAAATATACCGACGAGGAAGGTCGCGAAGCCGAATCCTTTGCTATCAGCTCTGGCCTCACCCAACTCGTTGGTGAACCAACTCGGATTCCAGATCGAGACGGTGAATTTGCTAGTTTGTTGGATCTTTTCTTACCTTAAAATCCCGACTTGTACACTGTCACCGTGAAGCCTCCGTTAGGAACCTCTACCACAACCTTATTTCGGAACAACCTTCTAAACCACGCAAGATCTGACATTATACATTACCTAAGTGAGATGACCTAAACGATAATTTTCGAACCTTTCCTTGGCGGGACGTTTGTGTTAACTCTGATGATCCATCCATCTATGCTAGAGAAGCATCGGAGATTATCCTTACTGGCATGGAAGCCTTTATCCCTTTCTCAGAAAAGTGCCTTTCTAGCGGTAAGCCTTTGTTTACCAAAAATTGCGAACGAACTGTTAAATCAAAAAATTATTTCTACCGCCAAGGGCTTCAAAAGCCTACCGCCGAAAATCGTACCATCTTTGTTAACGCTCAAAACCAATGCAAGCAAATGATAAACCAAAGCAAGGAAGCACACAACCAGAGGATCTAAGACAAACTTCTTGAATGTCCTAACGGCTCAAGATAATTTTGGTCGGTAGCTAAGGCCGTCAGTCAGAACTTTACCAAGTCAACCATTCCACCTCTTACACGTTCTGATGGCACTATTGCGACCAAAGCACAGGAAAAAGCAGACTTACTGGCGGAACTGTTCTCTTCATATTTAACGGTTAACTTTGTGGGAAAATCTCCACCGAACATTCCCCCTGTAGAATCGAGAATGCCCGAGATTGGTTTCCGGCACCGCCATGTTAAACGCATCTTAAGGAGTCTTGACACTGAAAGGTCCTGACGATATTCCAGTCATCGTGATTAAGACGTGCGCTGACGAACTGACACCGGAATTTGTAGGCTTTTTAACTTATCTTACAAAAAATGAATATTTTCTTCTTACTGGAAAACTGCGCAAGTTCAGCCCATACCCAAAGAAGGCAGGAATACCTTGCCAAACAATTATCGCCCAGTAGCATTGCTTTCACAACTCAAAAGCTATGGAGAAGGCTATCAATTAAAAGTCCCTCAAGGTTCTATATTATCGCCCACCCTATTTTTACTATACATTAGCGATCTTTTGGAAAAAATAAAAATCCTATATATAGATTCGCTGATGACAGCACACTTGTTTAATCTTTTACTTTGGATGCTTGGACGTCGACTGCCAATGCACATCTCTATAGGCAGCAAGAGGTCTCACATCTTAACAAAGACCTAGAAGAAATTCTGTCTTGGGGTGACAGTAACCAAGTAGAATTTAACGGTAAAAAATCCCAGGTGACAGTTTTTCTAAAAAAGTTAATGTTAAAAATTCGGATGTAGTCATGACGGGACACTCGATTCCCTCGGCTTAAATTTATTTATTGGGCGCCAACTTGGATATTCATATGTCTTGTCATAGTCACGTTGCGGCCGTTGCTAAGGCAGCCTCGCAGAAGCTTGTAATACTTTTACGAACTAAGAACCTCTATACAGCCCAAAAACTCTTGATGTACTATAAAGCCCAAATTCGACCATCGCTGGAGTTCTGTTCGCATATTTGGGGCTCTGCTCCTAAACATACCCTGAGATTGCCAGATTCCATTTAAAGAAGAGCCATTCGCTTGATCGGTGACTATGATCTGACAAACAACCTGGAAAGCCTTGAACATCAAAGGCAAGTTGGTGACTTGAGTCTATGTTACAAATATTTTCATGGCAAGTGCTGAAGTAAGGTTGCCTGCTTGATTCCACCTAGAGCGGTGCAA
Source organism: Polydrusus tereticollis (assembly GCA_963920685.1). Taxonomy (NCBI): domain Eukaryota; kingdom Metazoa; phylum Arthropoda; class Insecta; order Coleoptera; family Curculionidae; genus Polydrusus; species Polydrusus tereticollis. The sequence goes on from OY987327.1 coordinate 124,011,429, forward strand.
GGTAGAAATACACGACGAGTCCTTGCTGCCCACCTGTACGTGGATCAGCTTAGGGTCCCTCGAACGACACTGTTTAAGAATTCTTTTATCTGGCGAACGTCATCATTCTGAAACACGACCTACCTGAGGCCGTGTTCCCGATCGAGTATAATCTCCATAGATTCAAGATCAACATGGATCGTTTCCTGCGCACACGCACCGCTCTTAGAGCACCATAAAGGATTAATCCTGCAGTGCCGTGTCTTATCATAAAAGCAAAAAAAACGGTTCTTCTTCATTTTTAGTGATGAAATATAATAAATTAGTTTTGAAATAATTTTAGCATCTAATTTTATCTAAACCCTTAGTACTAAAGAACAGGAAGTAAACTTCTTCTAAAACTTTCTGTTGTCATATCATAAAATATTATCTACTTTATAACTTTTTGTTACAATTAACTATTTTCTTTTCAACTTTAGTAACATAAAATATTATACTAAATCAGGCTTTTTCGGTTGTTGTCATGGAAACGGTACGTTAAAAGTTAACGTGTACGTCTGATCATAGGGCTGATTGTCTGTTTAACTCATATTACTTAAATGGAAGGAGTTCTACTCTTTGTGACTTTCGTATACGCGATAATAACTTCAAAATTCCCTGTTTTTCAATCACAATGAAAAAATAACAAGTACGCTTTGTTCGGTTGTTGCCATAGAAACAGTGCGTTAAAAGTTGTGTGTTTGATCATACTGCTGATTATAATAATATGTTATGTCAGTGGCGGAGATACAGAATTTGGTAAAGGGGAAGGGGGAAGGGGGTTGCGATCTGTAAGATATCATAAAATATTATCTACTTTATAACTTTTTGTTACAATAAACTATTTTCTTTTTAACTTTAGTAACATAAAATATTATACTAAATCAGGCTTTTTCGGTTGTTGTCATGGAAACGGTACGTTAAAAGTTAACGTGTACGTCTGATCATAGGGCTGATTGTCTGTTTAACTCATATTACTTAAATGGAAGGAGTTCTACTCTTTGTGACTTTCGTATACGCGATAATAACTTCAAAATTCCCTGTTTTTCAACCACAATGAAAAAATAACAAGTACGCTTTGTTCGGTTGTTGCCATAGAAACAGTGCGTTAAAAGTTGTGTGTTTGATCATACTGCTGATTATAATAATATGTTATGTCAGTGGCGGAGATACAGAATTTGGTAAAGGGGAAGGGGGGGGGGGGGGTGCGATCTGTAAGATATCATAAAATATTATCTACTTTATAACTTTTTGTTACAATAAACTATTTTCTTTTTAACTTTAGTAACATAAAATATTATACTAAATCAGGCTTTTTCGGTTGTTGTCATGGAAACAGTACGTTAAAAGTTAACGTGTACGTCTGATCATAGGGCTGATTGTCTGTTTAACTCATATTACTTAAATGGAAAGTGTTCTACTCTTTGTGACTTTCGTATACGCGATAATAACTTCAAAATTCCCTGTTTTTCAACCACAATGAAAAATTAACAAGTTCGCTTTGTTCGGTTGTTGCCATAGAAACAGTGCGTTAAAAGTTGTGTGTTTGGTCATACTGCTCATTATAATAATATGTTATGTCAGTGGCGGAGAGTTATACCCAATTGCGATATCCTACGATAATCATGACTATAGAATTTTTCGGGTCGGAACAAAATATCGTATGGGACAGCATACTCTAAAAATTGAAAACTTCGATTTAGCCAAACGGGGGGGGGGGGGGGTCCGGACCCGACACCCCCCCTGGATCCGCCACTGTGTTATGTATTCATTAGAACAAATGAAAAAAATTAAAATCAATATCTAGAGTAGTTATTTATATAAGGTGATATATGTCAAAAAATTTCCACTGTAATCGCGTCTAAGGTACCCAAGAGGGAAAAATATCGGGCAATCTTTTTAGTTGCTACGGTAACGATACAAAAAATAGGCCCTTCATTGGTCGAAATTTGTCGGTGTGAAATTTTCAGTTAAATTTGCACAAGAGAAGTTTCCCCCGAAAATGGGTTGGGAGTAATCCGCGTTTGCCTAATTTAATGCAACAATAAAGCCGGGGACACATTATTGTCACGTCACGTGAGCTCACGTAATATCCCATGAGCTCACGTGGCGCTTGCAAGATGTAGTTCAATCTTTTTCCATGCATTTAAATCGATCAGAGACATACTGTTGTCACGTCACGCGTGTCACGGTATGTTAAGCCGCAAACACACTGAGCTCACATCATGTGAGGTCACGTGCTATCATGTTGTCATGATTTAACCGTGAGAGCATACTAGAAACACACTACCATCACGTTTTATGATGTGTTATACAAATTGATATATGAATTCGGGCAGTCTTTCTTTGATTTCACTGTGTTTGTGTTGTTTGTTTATTTTGCGTAAATTTTAAATTATGGAAAGCGCCAGCTCAATCAATTCTTCGGACTGGGAACAGGAAATAGAAACTGTGGCTGCCTTTATTGTTCTTCTGTAAACTTTGCCTTCAATCAGTGAAACAACAGCAAAAACCAAGAAAATAATGTGCTTACCTGGTATTTCTAACTCCTTTCCAATTTCCTCCCAAGCGGCTTGGCGAATATGTTGATCACGATATTCAGGCAATCCGTGAATATATAAAACAGCATGTTCTCTTACTTTTCTATCAAAACCTCTTCCAGTTTTAAACATAAATTCACCAACAACACACCAGCTCTCTACAAAACCGCCTAAACGAGTGCTCACGTGAGACGAAAAGTGTGGATTTGCAGAAAATAAGCACATGCCCGCTAAACATGGAACATTCTTGAAATATTTCATGTTCGCCGAAGTATCGCAAAAATGAAACATATGATTTATGTATGTCAGAAATGTTCCAGAATCGTTTTCTTTTTGATTTTGATCTGTCATTGCAATGGTTAAGTTATTCCGTTCTTCCGTGTTTTTGTCACGGCAAAAATATTTTCCGCAACATCAAGTACTTTACATTAGTACCAAAAATGTTGTGGGAAAAGCATTTATTTATTTTGTGCTGTATTGTAAATAGAACCGAAAATTTAATTGTATCTACTGCCACTCTACCGTGGTTGTTTTGACATTTTCTTCTGACGGAAGAACTTCATATAACCAGTAAATTAAACCAATAATTTCGGGACCTAGTGGCCTTAAATATATTTTTAGGGGACATAGAATCAAAATAACTGACCAAATGCTATACAAATTAGCCAGAATCCCGATAAAACTGCCAGGTAATGAAAATATAGTAGTAAACCACCACGGTCCACGGCAGTGGGTCAATAGACACACCCACCAATGTAGTGATGCTGAGTCAGAGTTAAATTTTTGAGTTCTGTGGTCACTGGTCACAGTGCTTTTTATCCTAATTTTGATTTGATCAAAAAAAAAGAAAACAGTATAATTACCACAATCAGTGAAGGTGTTTACTACTCCAAACAAAAATAATTGTGATAATGGTGATAATACATTGGTAAGTGGGTACCTAGATATTATATATTATTTTAGTGTCAACAATCTAACCTAAAAATCCAACGTTTTCCAATTTTCATCACCAGTCGATTACATTATTTGCGAATTTTGTAGCATTTAGAAGTTTTTTATTTCTGCAGCGTACTGACGGAATAAATAAGTAAATAATTAATTAATTGTAGGATTTGTTTTTAAGAAAATTTTGATCATTTACTTTTAGGATGAAACCTCGGATGAAACTTTGGAAGGAACGGAAAATAACTAAAGATTCTAAAACAAAGAAGTTCAAGTAGGCTGTTAACAGTATTGATATAATTAAGTGGATAATAACTTAAAAATAAAAACTATTAGGTAGGTACATATACAGGGTATTTTGTTATGGTTTATATGAAGTGGATTTTTAACTACCTTTAGATCAAAGTTCACTTGAGTAAAGTTTTAATATTTTGTTATATTGTTAACCTTAAAGGTGTTTTATGTTAGTCCTTTTTATTTATTTTTTTAAATGTTTTTGCAGGAATCCTCATAAGATTTTAATATTAATAAGGTTCTAAAATCTAGTTATAGGTATTACATATTGTGTTAGATCAAGTTTTGATGCGGCTGTATTTTGTATTTAAACTTTATTGTAAATATTCCCATGTTTTGAAAATAAATTTTGTGATTTACATTTAATTTTGTGAATTATTTAGGGGTTCACTTGCAACGTTTGGTAACATTCTCGAAGTGTAAATTTGAAACATCGCATACAAATTGACTTGCAACATTTCGTAAACATTTTTTTTTAATGTTTCAATGTGATATGTTTGAAACATTGCGAAATGTTTCCTTGGTACATTTCAATGAAACATTTCTGAGGTAGGACATTTTCAGTTACATAAACATTTCTCAAACATTTATCTGCAGTTTAGTGATACGTTTCAAGGTTTAAATGTATGTTTATGAAACATCTCTGGAACTCAAAATTGTTTAGCGGGTGCTAGCACGCGTGCCGTTGGGGATGTAACGTAATACGCATGAGATTACTTCAGTGTGGTTCTGATGTATTAACATACTATGTAAAACAGCGCTTCACACTTTTTGTCTGTAACGTAATAGCACGTGAGCTTACGTAATGTGACGTGACGTGAGCTCAGTGTGTTTGCGGCTTAATACGTTGTTTTGAGCAAATTGACGTTTTTACACTCTAAAAACTGTACTAGCATACCATACTAGAATCTTAGTTTCCAAGACTAGAAAAGTTTGTTAACATAGCCTCAAGAAGAAATTTAGTAACGGATACTAAATTTTATTGCTAGGCCGATTCCGGAATTGATTACTAGTTCAATCCTAGTGGCCATTACTAATTTGGTTGGTTATTACAAGAATTATAGTAATGGTGTCCGACAATCTTGATTAGTACTAGTAAAATATTTTATTCTTAGAGGAACCAGATATACTTAGTTGCACTGAATATGCATATTGCTGCGGAGGACTAGTTTTACCATTGTAGTTAAAATAATTATTCTACCCGATACCAGTAAATTTACTATGGTAGCTGTCGTTACTAGCTATACGTACTAATTTTGATGTAAACTAAAACATAAATTAATTGTTATAGATACCAATTTTTTATGGTAAGTCTTGTTATGGCAACATATCCTATTATAATTATATTTATTATTTTCATTACTGGTAACGTTTCGTTCCGAATATTTGGCTATCATGAATTTTATCACTATAAAAACTACCAAATCGTTGCCACTACTAAAGACAATATTAGTGTAATAAACCAATATATTCCTGTTTGTTTAGTTTGCCGCAATTTTTAGTATATAATAAGGTTCTTTCGATAATTAATTTCATTATTAATAATTCATATTCTTGCCCCGTTCGATGACTTTTTGAGAGAATTCGGACCAGTTGGCATACATATTCATATCATGTTCTGGATACATGCTATTAAAACCATTCTCTAACTAAAAAAAAAAATTGTTCTTTAATAAAAACGTAATCGCTGTGCACAGCTAATATTAAAATATTTGCTAATAATATCATGAACTTACCAAAGTAAAACCTCTATTTTCACGTAGGACCCTCTATGTGGCATAGTAAGTATAAATTGGTGTCTGTTTCAACTCATTCTGTCATGCAATAAATGTTTTCCTCCAATACATTTCCACCTGACCCCAAGGTTCTATATTATTTTTCAACCAGCACAGTGATTCTTCCGAGGCTCCCTCATCATCCTCACGAGGCACAATGTCTAAAAACAACCAAGTTTAAAATCCTAAACGAAAAACACTATATGAACCATATCTGGTCAACTCATATAAAAAACAAACCAGGTTTTCTTTGGGACTTACCGTCATCTCCCTGCTCACTGTTTAAAAGACCCACCCTCCTCAAACTTTTTCTTATATTGTAATATTTACAAAAAAGCTTTCCTTGGTCATCCTTTTTCAATTTTCCATTAGAGCATCGTTTCAGAACCACTCGAAAATATATATCCTTAAAGTCACAAAAACATTACATACAAGCTTGTCCCCGGATGGTGCATGATAAAAATACTTTTTAGAAAAATTTTCTTTTTTGTTCAATTATTTTTTTTTAAAACACCTTTTAAATGAGATATACTTCACTGCTGTAGTGTTAGTAGTTCTTAAGATATCTTAATTTCTTTTAATATATGTTTAGGGAAAATGCTCGAGAAAATTGTAACTTTTTTGTTGTTTAAAAATCAATTTAAAAAAAAACTACTTATCCGAAAAATTTGAAATTTTGGATTTTTTATATATCCGATGGGTACTGTACCAAAAATTATCAAAATCGGTGAGGTGCAGCCAAACCTCCTTTTATTTTGGTTGATTTGATGTGACCCAAATAAATAATAAAAAAAATAGAAAACTCTATACACATGTGGAAAGCTCTATACATTTTTATCTTACCAGATAGTCCCCTACCACAAAGATTTCTGTTTCATGAAAAAATAACAAAAAAATAAAATATTATACAAGGCCACCTAAAAAAATATTTTTATTTTCAGAAAATAATTTACCTTCGACTCGCTAGGAAATACAATGGGTATTTGTGCAGCAAGTTTTGAAAAATCCTCGCGATTCAGTCTTTTCTCAGTGTTTGGCCCTAGTTCATTTTCTATTATGATTTCTGATAGTTTATTCCTCGAGTCATCGTCAAGTTTTCGCTTCATTTCAAAATACCCTAGTATATATTTTCCCTTAGGGGAGGATCGCAATAATTTTTTTAAAGGTATTTCTTCAAGGATTTCTTCATTTGTGGGGTCTGATAAAGTAATAAAGTTAACGATATTATGTATAGGTATCCTATGCTATTAAAAATAGAGACAAAGTCAAGAGTTACCAGTTTTTTTTCCATTTGCTTATTGCAATTTTATACCATGCACCCAATTTAAATTAACTACTAACTAACTATTAACTACTAACTAAAAAACCTAAATTAAATAATGCATTCAACTATAAATAAATAATCCCACTTAATAAAGCAAGAATGCCAATATTTGACCTGTTTTAAAGTTTGGTTAGGTTAGGTTTAAAAGTAAAATAAAAAGTATTTATTTTTGAAGCCCCTTTTACTTTCGTCTGGTTACAGCCAATTGTGTACTAAGTACCTATATAATAATTAATAATATAAATTTTTTGGATGATAGGAACAGATAACAAAGCAAAATCAAAGCTTTTTATGGCGACCCATGTTTCATAATTTTAGAGATAAAATTTAATATTATTATACGTACCCATAAAGCACTCGGTTAAACTATCTAACCCATATTTTGATAGTTTTTCGACGACAAATGGATCGCACACAGGCACTGACATTATTTCAAGACAAAAATCTCGGACACACCATAAATAATCGGCGTACCTAACGTGAACGTGTCTGAACCACCGAAATAAACGGAAAATTCTGGAAAATTTCTAACCAATCTAACCATACTTCTCTATAAATGGCGGGACTCCTGGCTGAAGAGATCAGTGTTGCCGGGTTTCAACGGCGTATGCAATGTTGCCAAAATATGTTCTGCTGCAGGGTGTGTTTGATGGGTTATGATAAATATTAAACTAGTTGCGTAAACTAAGTAAACTAATATTTGTTGATTGCAACATGCCGACTCGGTTACCAATACTAAAATCCAGCTAAGAATAATATTTAGTTTCCAAAACTAAAATATTTTGTTTAAACCAACCAAGTCATAACTAAAATTGGTTTGGGACACTAAAGATTACTGTTAGGTATGCTAAAGTTTATCTAGCAAGAAAATATTAGCTTGGGCGACCAACCCATTTTTTAGAGTGTAGTTATATCTTCAGATAGTAAACTGCTCTCTTTAAAAGGTAAATTTATTAACATAAAATGTAGTAAAAAGTAACTTACTGTATTTTTAAAAAATCCAGGTTTTTAAAGTGGTTTCTGAAACGAAATGTAAATTTTTTACTTCTTTTCTTTAGCAGTACTGTGTAACAAGTGATAGACAAGTGCTTATATTAAAATACGAAAAATCAAGATTTATTAGCCCAACGACGCGCTTTTTATATACTTTTTTTTTGTTTTCTCTGTCATTCAACAGTGGGTTTAAATAAAGTCGAAACATTTTTAATTCAAGGAGAAGATAAATAAAAAAAAAACCGGGAGTTGAAAATGAAATATTTTAAAATTCGTGGCATTCTGGCATTTATTCGAAACAATACAGTAGACAATACAGAAAAGTATTTTGCAATATTTTGTTTTCAAATATCAGCAGCTTACTAATGATCTAATCAATTCCGCTAAAGGAAGAAGCTTACTTTCAGCCGATGAGCAAAACAGCCAGCATAGTTTTTTCTTGACATTTGACGAATTTTAAACCTTAATCTTTTGCAATTTGTCGAATGTTGTTTTGAAAACAATAAAAAATAGGTTAATTTCCAAAAATCATGTCGTCGATTATAACTTAGGTTTAATTCGTCTCCCATAGAATAGCGAATCTTAAGTTACATATCGCTATTTTTAACATAAAGGCAGAGTCTTAAACGTCGAAAAAAGTTCAAATCACATATCAGAAATCGGTCGATTCAGCGAGTTGCCAGCTGCTGCAAGTAATCGAACTTTGATAACTGTAAGTTGCTAGGTGTGTTGCCAAGTGCTAAAGTTGGCTAAACGCGCCTATTGTGGCGTAGGAATCGCAATTTTTAAATTTTGAACATTGTAATATTTAATTTGAACTATTTGAAAATTGATGGCATCCAAAAAGTGTCTTTTTTTCTGTACAGAATATAATTTGGTAACTTTCTAGTCGCAGGAAACAAAATTATGCTTCAGTCAAGTCAATTTGCATTCAACCTCAATATTTAGTTACAGAGGATTTTGACTATATTTTTACGTCAGGTAAAAACGGTTGGCATCCTTTTTATCTTCGTTACGTTTTTGGTATCATCGCTTAAGACTTCTTAGTAATCGGAATTTGCTTTGTTTGATGTGTGCGTCGTTCGTGTGTGTTCTGGAAATTTTTTAAATTGCACACATGGTCCCTCGACGGATATGGTTAAGTTAAGTGCTTCTCTGCTATTATTTCTTTTAGTGCCTCTCTACTGTTAATTGCGATCAATAGGGAGCCAGTATTTCGGTAGTAGTTGTAAGTAGAATTTGGTCTGCCTGTGTGTAATGTGCGAGTTCATTATAAGTGTGTTAGTCGAAACAACCGTGCGCCTGTTATAGCCTATTCTTGTCTTCAAAAACAATTCATTTAAGGTCGGGATCTTAAAATCATTGTGGAGTACTCGATTAATCGTATACCTGGGGACATTTGCATTCAGTTTTAGGGCCCGATTTTGAACTACCTAAAACTTATTCAGCTCCGTCTCATATATGCTGCACCATAATGGCGCTCCATAAATAGGAACCAGCCTGGCCAAGACCTTGTGGAGGATGACTTTAGTCCTATTGCCAAGTCTACTCCACCTGTGAAGGACAGCCTAACGCGACTTTTGGAGATAAAGATGACTTTCGTCTTGGAAGGATTCAACCGAATCTCCCAGTCTAAAAGTTATGTTGCCAGTTGGAAAGTTATAACAGTGTCGTTAGCCAAAAGATAGAGCTGCGTTTGTCTATCGCGTGGTGTGTAAATGTTATTCAACATCGGGGAAAGAGGAGAGCCTCGCGGCACTCCCACCCTGATGCGCTAAATCGAAGAAAGTGCGTTCTCCGACGAGAATGCAAAACTTTTATTCTCTAGAAAAAAACTCACTACCTTGATAAAGTAGTTTGTAGTTTATCAATTTCAGTAAAAGACCGTTATGCTACCTGGTCAAAAACTTTGCTAACGTCAAAAGAGACCGCCCCCGTGTTAGGCAGGCGTTCGAATACAAAACTATTAATTCGAGCTAATATCAATTTTTCTATGATTTTTCTTAAGCTTGACAATAGACTAGTGGGCCTGTAACTTGAGGGCACAGTAGTGTATTTGCCCTTTTTGTGAATTAAAATCACTTTTGCTCTTTCCAGTGCAAGAGAAATGACCTAGGATAAGCTTACTATATTCCCCTTAGGTCTGTCAGGTAGGTTTCGCAATACCGCGTTTTTTATGCCATCAAAACCTGGAGCTCTTCTAATGTTGATATACCCTACCAATGTCTTTGCTTTCTCTTCTGTTACATCCGAAACTTTTGCAGGGGGTGATCAATGACTTCGTAAATTTGTATCGCTCTGGAGACTCTTTCATCTTGTAGCGGATCGTTTGAGGGATTTTAACTGAATTGCTCGCAGACAAACTCACAACAATTTAGCTTTGTCCTTGGCATCTGTTAGTGTGAGTCTCGTGTCTTGGTCTTTCAGGTAGGACATTGGGGCTCTGGAACCTCTTGTCAGAGTTCTAGTTGTTTTGAATATCGAGTTATCCTCGATTACTAGACTCTGAACTTTGTCGTCCCATAAGTTTGATTGCCATTCTATTAACATAAGCCTATTTTTTCGGCCTCATGATTTGCCTCCGCTTTTATTCGAGGGTCACCAGTATCCCCTGATAAATAATACACATATATGTATCAAATAGGATAAGTAAAGCACGTAAGAGCAAAACAGAAGAAGATGAGAAGAAAATCAAATACAAAATTCAAAATCAAAACCTTTCAAGATTGTTATCAACATCTACAACAAAAAACAAGAGCAAAAGACTGATGTCTGGCTTAAGAAAATTGATTATAAGAAAGAAAAGGTCACCAGTATTATATGCTCTATGTTTAAGCCTGTTTTTGACTTTACTGCGTTGTTTAATCCCGTCAGTTAGAGCACCATATTTTGAATATAAGTACATTTTTGTGATCGCGGTAAGCAAGATCACAGACGATATAAATCTGGCACTTGTCCAATCATCGACTGGATGATTGGACAAGTGCCAGATTTATATCGTCTGCGATCTTGCTTACCGCGCTCTCAATGTCATCCGGGATACGACATCGCTGCAGAGGTTCGACGTTTTGAGTAAGTTTTTATATCTAGGCCAGTTTGTGATGGTCCCAGATATAAAACATCGTTTTTCTTCAATTGGATTGCCAACATCTCCGTCACATGATCAGAGCTATGATCACAGATGATGGTCGGCCGAGGTAACTGAGCAGAATTCTTGATCACGAAGATATTCAGTATTTTACAGGAGACCACGCTCAAACATGTGAGTGTGTTCTTCCTGCAGCAAAATGTGGTAGTTTGACGCTTTCGAATACTCATATAAGGTACGATTTTGGGTATTTGTGACTCTGCAACCCCAAATTGTATGCCAAGCATTGAGGTCGCCCCCTATATTATTATTGCCGAAATTTTTTCTGAGACAGTTGTCCGAGAAACCTACCGACGGACTACAGTAAACTGATCCCAGGTAAGCGCGTTGATTATTTTTGAGATCTATTGAAATAAATGTCCACTCAACGTGGGAACAGCTATTAGGACCTGGCATAACTTGAGCCAAAATGTGCTTCTTGACCATGATCATAGTGCCCCCCACCCTGGTCTATTTAGGCGATCATTCCTGAATATCGTGTAGTTCGGAAACAAAATCCCCTCTCCCTTAAGCCATGACTCCTGAACAAGGAGCACATCTATCTCATTCCTTTCAACAGAATCAATAACTTCAATTCTCCGATGCTTTATGCTATTTCTTTTATATTGATAGTAGCTAACTTGAAAAATGCCGTCTCCGTTTGTACTACCATTATCCTACGGTTGTTGGGGTGGCCGGGTGGCGTGGGTATCCCATATAGTTAGCAGGATATTCACTTTCGCAATTTGCGCATTTCGCTTTTTCCTCTCTGGGTTTGGGACATTCAGAACTTGGATTTGAGTGCCCGTATAACTGACAACGATGACACTGAGACACAGTTGCATGCGTCTGCTGAGCGTCTATCTTAATACTTATAAGGTCCAACGCTCTTATGTCATAAATGATTTTTTCGGTTCTATTTTAGTTTTATTAGCTATTGATCTGATTATTTGGTTTTGAGATTTTTTAAGGTCTTTATGAATAATCTGTGAAAAATCAGTTTTTTCTTGTTCTGGGATGTCGCTTATTATGGCCAAAGTTAATTCAGTATCTATTGCTAGCATTTCATAATCTTCGGTTTTATTATTGATAAGTTGGGGCGGAATGTGTTCTTTTTGAGTAAATTCTGTGGTAGAAAGATTTTTAATTTTTGAATGAAAGCTAAATTTATTTTTTGTTTCTATTTGTTGCGCGAGTATTTTAGTTTGATTTAAGTAATGATTATGTATTTCCTTATTAACCAGTTTTACGATATTATAGGTAATGATGTCAAAAGTATTTTTATTTCTACCCATAATGCATATACGGTTTTACCTAGAATTTAGCACAACACAAGTAAATTAAATACCTAACTATTTCAATTAAGAAAATATTTAGCGTTAAACGAGAGAAAGGAAAAGATTCTGTTGTAATAATTTTTATGACAATTAACCATATTAATAACATAATTATTATTAAAATGTTTAGCCATTTGTTGCATTTGTGTCTATTCCCGCCCCTAATTCAAAATTGTAGTTAATCGACTGGCAAAAACAGAAAGATAATGATTTCCATTTAAAATCAAACCGTATTTTTTAAATTTTATAACTAGAAGAAATAATTAAATGTTGCAAATTTAACAGTGTAGGTAGTGGACAAACAAAGTTTTGCATTGAGGTAAGAATTTACTGTATTTTTTTTTTTTTTTTTTTTCCTACTTAATTTCTTTATGTCAAATTATGCGGCAATTACAATTATTACTAATTACTAAATTACTAACTACAGGCACAAAATGAAATGACGTCATACAGCACAAAAATCTAGACCGATTCAATTCCATACATATTATTACCTACTTAATTATACAGTGCGTCCATAAAGTCTTGCACAAATTCATTTAAAATTCAGGTATTTACATTTTAAAAACGCTCGGACACGTCAATTAGTACTTTTGTTTGCGCATTTTTTAACGTAAAATGTTTTTATACAGGGTGTCGCACGTATGAGGTATGAGGTCATCAATAAATGTGTTTAAAATAAATTTTCAAACGTCAATATTTCGGAAACCGTGATTTCCAGAGGTGTTAAGTGTTCATCATATAATTCAAAATTGATATAATATACAGGGTGTTCCATTAAAAAAAATCCTTGATGACCTCATACCTCATACGTGCGACATCCTGTATAAAAACATTTTACGTTAAAAAATGCGCAAACAAAAGTACTAATTGACGTGTCCGAGCGTTTTTAAAAAAAGTTAACCCCTGAATTTTAAATGAATTTGCGCAAGACTTTATGGACGCAGTGTATACCTATTAACTAAAGCCGAAAACCTAATAACTAACTTTATATATTTCTAAAATCATCCAGATTATAGGGTTTAAATTCAGTAAAAACTTCTTTATCTCAGCTTTAAAATTGTTTTCCCTATCTATTCTTTTAATTCGGCCAGGTAATTTATTGTACAACCTTAAGCACATATAAGGATGTGAATTTTCTGTTAAAGTAAGTCTATGTATTGGATAATTAACATTAACAGTTCCAGTGTTCCGCTGATGATTTATTGGGCTTTGAAAACAATTTTTTTTTTATAGAAAAACATCAGGCACTCGTAAATGTATAATGCATATATAGTTAACAATCTTGTAGTTTTAAATTATTCTAAGTAGTCGCTTTTGAACCAAAATATGATTCCGCATTTAACGCGAGCTTCAAAGTTAGCAAAATACAGGATTTTTAAAGTTTTCTTGTTCATATAATTGGCAGTGACACGAATACCACGCATTCAGTTTTTTCAAAATACACTTGACATGATAGGACCAATCCAGAAATTCATTAATTTGTACACCCAAGAACTTAGTATATTGTCGATTAAGTAAGAAAAAATTGACGAACAACTTCTATTTATTTACTAGCGAGTACCTGGCATGCATTGCAATTCATCCTGTTGCAATTATCCCCTTGGAATTCGTCCTACTGCATCTCGTACTCTCGAGCGATTTAATATTTTTTTTATTGTTTAATAGTTAGTCTACGTTAGAAATCTTCGCGAGCGTGCGCACAACGACTCACCAAAGTTTCATCGCAATCGGATGAATGGTATAGGAACGCATACGGGACAAAGGAAGAAAGAAAGAAGAAAACAAACAATGATATTTATATGTTTTATAGATTTATCTTTTTTTTACCCTTGCAATTCACAGTATAACAAATTCTTACTTAAATAAAATTTTGTTGTTCACTACAGTTCAAATTTCAAACAGTTAATAAAACAAATACTATTTAGGTCCTATATTGAACGGAATATCAATCAATTCAAATTAAATTTTTGTGCGAGCAGAAAAATATTACTGAGTGAAACTTTCATTTCAAGTATAACAAAGAGAGTGACGCTATTTGAAATTTTAAGGTGGTGATGTGAGAGTAACTAACTAAAGTCTCAAACAAACTTAAGGAAGTTCGTCTCTTTCCTTTCCGTCAGACCCATTTATTGGACGCATTTCGCCGTATAAAATGGCTCATCAGCAAGGCTATAGGGTCTGACGAAAAGGAAAGAGACCTCAATGTACCAGTTCAACACATACATGAACATAATATGTGAAATGTAGCACGTGGCGATATCTCGCGGCGAACGAGAATCTATAGAAGTCGAAACACGCTGGAATGGAACCAGTAATACGAGTAACTAAAGTTTGATGCCAAACCGTATTTTTGACTCCTTTGTATTTATCAAGATATTCGCGTTGAAACTTTCCAAATTAACACCTAATATATTTTACTACACCATAATAATTTTATTTTTATTTATACAGGATGTTACTTAATTATAGGCCGTACTTCCAAGGACGAATTCCTGAACCAAATTTGAGGAGAAAAGTTCATATAAACATATGTCCTAAAAAGTCAAAAGATACGGGTTGTCTTAATAAAAAAAATCGATTTTTTACTAATATTTCCAAGATTCTTCCGCCGATTTTGGAGAAATCTGGCAGTGTTATTCGTTGTGATAAGACGCTAAGTTATCACTAACTAGATGATTATTATGAGTTCCAGTGGCATCCCGGGGGACAGTCTCACACTAATTTTTTAACAAATATTTAATTAATAAAATTTTTTAGTGTTTTCGGGTTAAGCAGCTAAAAATACAACTTCTTTGTCTCAGTGGCGTATATTTCTTTTGTCAATAATATTCGCGAGACGGCCCCCCGGAACGGCATTGGAACTCATAATTATCATCTTGTTAGTGTTAACTGAGCGTCTTATCACAAGGAACAGCACTTCCAAATTTCGTCAAAATCGGCAAAAGGATACTGGAAGAATATTACAGTTTTAGAGGTGACAGTCAATATAATATTTTTTTTTTGCTGGGAATATGTTTTCCGTTCAAACCAAAAGCTGAGGGCGTCAAAGTAAGTTTTCCATTATTTAAATACCGTTAGAAAAATTGACGTTTTTTTGCAAGATTTGGTTTATGGAGGTTTTTCAGGAAATGTTATACAAATTTTGATGTAAATTGTAGAGAGAGCTGGCTGCTATACTCTGCTTTCTCTAAAAAGGTCGCAACCTATTTGCGCCTTAGACTAAATGGGCAATTTTTGTATTTCTGATAAAAAGGCAATATCGGCTTGAAAGCTATTATTTTGTACTGCTACTTAACCGATACTTAGGTCAGTGGCGGCTTTCTAATAAGAGCTCCAGAGCTGTAGCGCTGTCTAAACTAATTATAATTTTATTTTTTAAATTAACATTCGACAATAATATATATTTTTAATACTTCAATACATATGAACTCTTCGGCTATATTAATTCGCACACTTCGTTGTCGCTTTTAAAAAGCACCGTCATGCGCGTCATCCGATTGTTCGCATGACGCGTCGCTAATAAGACTCAGCGGCGGTATGTAAATATGGCTTTAAGCTGGCCAGTCAGAGTGCCATAAGTTCTTGAGATTCATACTGCACTTGTTCGCGCCGGGTGGATATATTCTTGAACCGAGATTACTATTTTTGATGGTTTACGATATAAAAACAGTTTATCTAGGAATAATTTTGTCAAGTATAATAATTTTTAATTTAGCTTGGTAATAAATTAATGATGGATACTATAATTAAATATACACGTTTTCCCCAGAAGGCAAAACAACTAATATTTAGGCTCATGCCTAAGGCTTGACCCCCTAATGAGATTACACTATGTTTTTTGTCAGTGTCAACCTTTTCCTTTGACATTATCCCATATCACGTCATTATCGCTCACATTGGCAACACAGCACATCGCGTAACCGAGCAGCCGATTCGACGTCCCTGACATCTTCCCTGTATGTAATAACATGTGTAATTAATTTTCCCAATTTTGTGAAGGGATGTTAAAAACTTCAGTTTCTATAAGCTCAAGTGTACTGGAGTTAATAGTAGGGCAAATATTGTTACGACGAATGGCACATTTCAATTGGTGCCAAACATGTTCGATGGGATTAAATATACAATGGTATGGTGGAAGCCTTAAAACTTTATGCCCTAGATTTTGTGCATAATTATCACAGAAGTATTTTTTCGTAGTTTTAAACTTTGTAAAACCTCAATTAATTGCCTTTTGGTGTAATCTTCCTGAAAATAAATGTCATTACCATACATGTAGTTTTGGATTGTTGCTTTTGTGTCATTTGAGGAGGGAGTCGTGGTCAACTGCCTACTATGTTAGCTAGCATTGTCCATTACAATTACGCTATTCGGAGGTATATTTGGAATTAGCTTGTTTTTAAACCAATCTTCAAATAATCAGCAGTGGTGCCCTCATCGTAATCCAGAGAAGAATCTTTGATGTTTTTTGCAGACAGAGAATGCCCATTTGGATTCCATCCGTTTTTAGATCCAGCATGCAAAATCGTAATTTGTTTACCTCCTTTTGATGACGCGTTTGTTTTACACTTGCCACTTGAGTCAACCCAACCCTTTTCCGGGGTATCATATGTTTCGAACCAGGTTTTGTAGATATGCGGATTGCCATGCACGAATTCTACTGGCTTCCATTAAAACTTGTCTTTTAATATTTTTTTAAAATCTAAAACCCATGTGTTGGATACACTTCCATAACGTTGTTCTGCCACATTTAACGCCGGTTTCATCTTTTTTAAGCCTCTTAATTAAATTATCTAATGTAGGCACGCTTTGTTCTTCGTATAACTTCCAAATTTTACGCCGTACTATATCTTGATCACCTCCATCTACCTTCGAGAAAATCTCAGTATCTTTTTTTCCTCGCTCAAATTGGATTATTCAAAATTTTCCATATAGTTGATGTTGGAATTTTTGTTAATGTGGCCGTTTCTTCGAACGCTGCTTGCTTGCTGACCGCACGTTCAATAAGAGTTGAATAAACATTATTTATAACTTCCTTAGTTTCCACAGAAAAGTTTTTTCTACTTTTCGACAGGGTTATCTCCTGAGATACATTGGGCTCGCACATATTTTCCATGACTCACACACGATTAAACAAACGCTGTATTACATACGAAGTAAGAATAATTACAAAGCTTAAAACTAACTAGAGTGGCTATACATACATACAGTCATTAGAACATAATTTGTTTTATGAGATTAACCTTCTCACTTTAAATCAGGTAAAATTCGGTTTAAAATCACCAAACTATTACTTTAATAATGAAATTACGTCTTCCGGATTTGCAGTTTACTTTAAGATATTTTTAAGTACGGACCATAATTTACCTGCATTTATTCATTCATTTATTGTTTGTTTATGGCCACCCTTGCATAATCCCATTCAAAGGCAAAGTGGAACGTTCTTATATCCCTGGACAGGCTTTACCAATTAATATAAATACAAACAAATAATGTTTGTTACATTCCATTTACCACGTAACACTTTATTTTCTTTTGTTTCAGGACCTTAAAATGTATTAGAATAAGAATCCATGTTCAGCTATTTATCTCCTTTATCCTAAACAATATAATGTGGATAATATGGTACAGGAATGTTGTTTCCCAAGTTGTTGTACCTTTAGAAAATCCGGTAAGTAAGAAATTTCGCCTAATTTGCCGACATAGTTTGTAGTGAGGGCAAGTTTTGCATATTACCCCAAAGCCTAATTATTTATAAAGTTAGTAAAATGATGTGTATGCAGTGTCACAATCCAATTCTAGTTGTAAAACTGGTCTAGTTTCACAATTATTGAGTGCCCATAAGATAATTTGTATGTTTTGTATTATTATCAATACCGTTTCCGATATTTTATAAATTTATGAAATATATTGCATATAAGCTTAGGTATAAGGATCTAATGTGGAATAAGAATATAATTATTTTTACGGGTGTTCTTTAACATTTTGTCTTTACTATTCTACAATAATACTTTTTCGCTC
The DNA here is from genome assembly GCA_963920685.1 of Polydrusus tereticollis. Lineage (NCBI taxonomy): Eukaryota > Metazoa > Arthropoda > Insecta > Coleoptera > Curculionidae > Polydrusus > Polydrusus tereticollis. Next base: position 124,029,800 of record OY987327.1, read on the forward strand.
AGGTTTATTACACCTCAAAGAATACACTCACATAAAGCGGTGAAGGAAGTTAGTCTTATCTAAGTTATTATTTCAAATATTGATTTCATATTTCTCGACGCGTATCTTTTGTATGATAGCCCTAAAGTCGTTTAGTTTAGAATTCAGAAAATATTTTTTATTATTTTTAAAATAATTTCTGATTAGTTATGTAACGGTAGTAAGAATATATTTATTGTGCTCATAAATAAAATATGACAGTATCGGCCTAGAGAAATAAAGCATTAAGACTTTTCCAGGTCAAAACTAAAATCACAATTATTTACTAAAAAATTGTTTTATTAGTAATTGAAGGCGTCATACCGTCCTAGTACTACACTTTCGTGTATTTTGTTTTCTTGTTTTTATTGGTATATTTGTGTACATATTATAATAGCTTAAAAATAAAATAAGGGAAGGCAAACAGATGTTGAATAACACCCAAAAACCTAAACCACAAGTGAAAACTGTAAGAGGGCAAACAGAAGAATCAAAACAAAAGAGTTAGTGAAGTATTGTTAGATTTTAGATTTATAGTCCGCCTCACGAGTCTGTGGCTATGACGGCTGAGGAGACAAGAGGGTAAAATACTTTAAAAAGTCAGGTTTAACTGTAGCGTGCGGTGCCTCGTTTCATATTAATATTTTATAAACTAAATTTACTTCCTCTTATGTTAATAATTAAACCACACCACTGTGCACTCTTAGCGGCAACAGGTAAAAAAGAACGCAGTGGAACACACATTTTTTAGGCATTATTTTATTCATGTGTCCACTACAATTATTTCATCGACTAGAAACGGCCGGCTGGAATGGCGTGGGCGAGAAAAAATTCATACGGGGTCTTATCATCATAAAATTAGGCCACTTTTATTTAAAATTTATTGGTAAACTTAGCAAACCCGGTACATGACTTTTTTTATTCGCATTCTATCCATAGCCACAGAACCGTAAGGCTACCTTGAACTAAATCCCCAGTGATGAAATTATCATTTTATCTTTTTTAATATATTTTCGAGCCTATATATTAAAATGTTTATATCCTGTTTCTTTTTCGCCTTTTAATTTTGATGATGACGAAGCGTTTTTGACATGTTTAATCACACATATTAAATTAAGGATAATAACTTCAAAAAAAGTGCCGGACTTATTTTAAGAAAAATCAGTAAAACTTGAGAATAAAGATCAAAATAATTATGGGTCAGCTATTTTCGAATTGTCTCAATAATAACAGATTTTATTACTGCTGAAAGAACTAGCGATTGGGACTTACTCTTACATACTATGGAGTTGATGATTCCGTATTTTGTCCCAGTGGGCTATTTGTCATAGGCTAAATTACCCAAATTTATTTGAAAAAGATGAAAGAATTACCATCTAATATGAAGAGTTTCGAAAGTTTAAAGGAGAATATTTTACATCAAGACGTTCGGATAAATATTTTTCTGGCATTTCGACAGACCAAACCATTGAGCAAACCAGGATGAAATACATAAGTGTCGAAGGAAGACCTTTCAAACAGTGTGTCTTCGAGAGTGTTGTGTACAAGTGGATTAGAGGAGTAATTTTTACAAAAGATGTGATTGAACAACTGAATTACATAATATCTTTCAAAAAAGGTTTATAACGTGCTGATTTAACAGATGCTCAAAGCAAGAGGTACAGCGATGATGTAAAGAAATTATTCAATTTTTTTTACAACACAATCCTTTTCCAGATACTGACACTGTAATGTATATTGCTACTGGAATAACTAGTGAGGAAACAATCAATAACTGTTATGATGCTTACGACAAGGGCTTGCAGATAATGAAAGAATTCATGGTCGAAATTTAAAACAATTGAAATTAAGAAAAAAAGATTAATTCGTAATTAATGAAAGTTACTCCTTTATGGTTTGTAAACAACTAGATTACATTGAATAACGTTGTAGTTCCAATAGATAATGTTTCAGCGCATTTATGTATCATACAAATCAGAAGAAAAGTTAAAAATATACATGACTTTTGAACTAGCTCTCTGTTCTGATGCTCTGTTTGAAAATGGTAAAATGAGAAAGACAAAGAAGTCAGCGTTTTATGAACTATATCCATAACTAACAATAGATGTCAATAATCTTGAAAAATTCACATATGTAATTGTTGGAGGCATGTTATTGTATCGTTGTAAATGGCAACTAGATGGAGAGTTCAAGAAAAACTGTGAATATTTTGTACGATATTTGAGAAATAATTACGGCAAGTAACTTTAGGTGATATTTGATGGTTATAATAAGGACTATAAAAAATCTGTTGAAAGAAATCGCTATTCGCAAACAAATGCAACAACTGAAATTATATTCGATAAATATACGTTACTTAAAATAGGAGCAGATACATTTCTTGGTAATATCAAAAATAAGATCAGACTTACAAATATGTAATCTGTATAATATGTGATATCAGATAATAATATTCTCATTTCTCAAGAGGGAGCTGATGCCGATAATTTAGTAGTTGAAGCAGCTATAAATATAATTTCGGAAAATGTAGTTGTTGTTTCTGAGGATATTAATGTTCTAGTTCTGTTACCTGCCTTAACTCCAAATGAGAGAAAATTTTATTTTAGAAAAGTCAGTAAAGGGGAAGCAATTTCGTCGCAACCGATTAGGCTCAACTGCTACGTACCTGTTTGGATCGTTATTCCTTTCAGTCTGGTCGGCTGAGGCACCGCAAAGTCGATCGAAACGTCGCAACTGTTGAGAGGTAGGACTACAGGTAGGTTTAGAAATACGCTGGTCCCTTGGTTTCTAAGGTCTGGGGTTCTCCCACCTAAGGGAGACTTTTCTCGTCGTGGAATAAATGTTACGCTTGAAGAGCCCGAGGAATGAGAACTTGTCTCGTCATCATCGTCGCCGCGACTAAGGCTACGTTCCAGCAGTTGTAATATAGAATTTTCTGGTAGTTGCCTAGTTTCGCACGGCTGTGATGATACCACAGGGGTTGTCGTTGTGGGGACCCACCTCTCACCCGCTCGTTCGGAAATTTCGACCGCCCCAACGCAAGTAGGAGAAATACAAACCCGAACGGGGGAAGAAGGAACTACGGTCTGGGTGTCTGGATTCATTTCAGAATATTTAGAAGTTCCAGAAACCGAACTGATAGGGGAGGGTAAATTAATTTGTTCGTAAGAGATTTTAAAGGAGGGCTGTCTGTCGTTATGTCTAGTCTATATCCTTACAATAATCTATATACAACGTCGTTAATTACTACAACTAGAAGGCTCGGCCTTTATACAATAACCCTTATAAACTAGATATAACTTGGAAGAGGGATCTCTCTTTTTTCCTTTTACCGAACCTATATACGGTCCTAAGCAGGTTCGAATAATCATTCTTGGAGCGAAGATTATCCGCTATGATGGATAACTACTATATTCGCGGCAGCCGAGAAAATCTTTACGCACTACCACTTTGTTCAATGACCGGGTTGGTCAGATGTCTGTGCGTTGATTACACTTAATTGGCTTTATTAATAATCGAAAGGAAATCCAACTTTCACTACGAGGTTTAGTGCTCACATCTGTCGCTCTTATCTATCTCGGTCGCGGCCTTGACGAATCCGAACTTGCCAAGGTTTACCGTACGAATAATTAAACGTGGGCTGGTTGTATGCTCCTTCGATTCTAGGGAAGGTTTACGCAAAAAAGAACTTAATTTACACGGCTAGTTATTCGCAGATAGCTGCACATTAATCTGAGATACGGAAGAGCTCACAAGGTCAGTCCGAACGTATCTGTCCACAATTTTTCATATGACCATCAAGGGTCGTCATCCGAGTTGAGTCCAGGCAACACCAATCTAAAGGAGCTAATAGTTTATGACACCTTTTCCGTATTACCTATTATTCAGAGATATCCTAGGGAAATGCTTTGAGTCAATATCCAACTTCTCGGACTCCACAATGGGCTAGGCTCGGAAATACGCATAGAAATAGCTCAAGGGTCGGGAACCCTGATAACTCTCATATAAGGACTATAACCACTGGCGGATGGCAATAACGTCGATTTCTTAAGCACGTCGGCCTTCTTATAAGGAATTCATATAATTTCTGGCTTAGAAGAGTAATCAAACGTTCTCCAAGTCGTGGTGGAGCGTTGTGATTCAGCAACAGTAAGAGTTCGTACAGAGAATCCTTACAGGGAATGGTAGATAAATTGGCGAACCTTAACGGAAGGCATCCAAACTATAGAAGACAAAAATACACCGGCGCTAGCGGGCTGTCCCGGGTATACAATACAAAAAGCCCGAATGCTTAAAATTACAAAAAGGGCGATAGTACTAGTTTCATTTCTTTATCGAATTTTTCCGTATAGCTGATATAATATCGAAGGCTGGTAATGCGCCGCACGCAGCGCCGTTATGGCCCACTGCCAAAGTGCCTAAATTGACAGCGAGCAGGAAGAAAGAAGAGACCTACGGAAGCAAGGCCTCGCCCATCTAAGGATTTTAGAAGTACCCCTGACTACAGAGGTGGCTAATCACAAACTCCTCGCAGGTAAGCTTAACCTAATGTACAGGGGGGTTCCAGACACAATGGGTCCTGTCGGGCAACTTGAGGTCTATGCACCTTATACAAAAATTAGGGTTGGACCAGAGTCGCTGAAGCGACTATTATACGTGGTCTCTTTGTGGAGCGGCAATCACAAATCGAAATTTTCCGAAAACTGTTCCGTTCTTTTTCTCAAAAATATTTTTAATGCAATTAACTTTAAACAAATAAAACTACCCCTAGTAAACAAAGATTCGAATAGTTCCTCCGTCATCTGATACGCTAGCACCCTATCGTTAACCCTCTAGAGTCTAGAAGATGCAATCCACAGCATAAATTGTACTTAGCCGTATAGAAATACATCCGTATCAGGCGCGAAGTCTCCACACAAAAAAGAGTTCCACTCCACCTTTAACAAAATCTTTCTTTAGTTTATTAATTAATTAACTACTGCTATTACGTATTGTTCAGATAATTTCAGACTACTCGGATTCTCCATCTGTAAATAAAAATTATCACAAACTTCAAGAGTTATAGGGATATTAAACGTTACTAAACCACAAAATCGAACAAATATCGAATCACCTTTTGTCACTGGGAATTTTCCCCACACCGCGACAATTTTAAATTCAATCTTTCACGTATCGGACTATAGAGCTCCGCTTTAACACCGGGAATTCTCTACTCCGGCATGGCGCGCCACTCAACTTTGCTTTTCGACGTAGTGTTAAACTCGAGTTGCCGCCATCAACCCGAGTCCCTGATTTTCATGCTGTCTGCCCTTTTATGTCTTCGCCGTTCGGGCTTTTCGTGCTTGACGAACACGGCCTAGACCAGGCTTGCGTCCTGCAGCGTTTTACACTCTGGTTTCGCGCAAATATTAAATTAGTTTAATTATACTGGGTGTTAGGATTTTCGTTGCAACTGCACGCTATTTTATTAAATATTTTTAATATTTAATACAACAGCAATGCAAGAAGTTTATTATTCTAAAAGCTTAAAAACAACACTGCGTATGTGTAAATAGCACATTCTTTTTTTTTCATGTTTGTTTCATTGTACCGGATGTGACACTATTTCAGCTTTTTATAGTAGGCGCAAAAATAATTCTTAACTTTTAATTAAAGGGAAGATCTGCAAAAAGCCGCTAACATTTTTTTGATTAAAAATGTATTTTTTGATTATATAGTCGTACAGCTGGAATGACATGCATTCTTGCATTATACAATGCACCCAAATAGACGAAAGACTTAAATATATTTGGATATAGTTCAAAATATTAAAGCTACAAATAAAAACAGTCGTTTACAATTAGCATCATTAGCGCTTACACTTCATGCAGCCTCCGAGCATTTGAAGAGAGTATACTTACAGATGCAATGGTTGGGGAATAATATTTCGCCGATTGAGTGGGGATGGAAACATGGCGAGGGACGTTGAGCACAATAAAAATTAATTAAGCACCAGCCCCTTAAAACTCCATGAAATGGTTATTTGTTTATTAAAAGAGCACAGTGATACATTGCCGCATCGAGCAAGAAGTTAGAGGGCGACGCGTAGCGGAGCGCGGCTTTCTCGTGAGATAGCGCAAAATAAAAATTACAAATTGCATAAGTACATATTACTTATTTAAACACCATCTTACTCTCAACTTTAAAAATTGGGTCAAACATGCGGAACACTAGATGTTTTATGATGCATGCAAAGGTAAGGCGAGTGAGCGTTTTTGTTACTTTCTCGCTCGGCGAGCGGCGAAGTAAACAAAACGCTCCCTTCTCGGAGAAGCGCTATATTGTGCTTTCTTTTGGAAGTGCAAAGCTGTACTTTGCGCTCGGCTGTAGGAAACCTATTTTTTGCACATGTACGACAGGATGTGGAGCTGCTTGTGGATGCAGGAAACATGTATTAAATTGCAGTGCAGCTTGTTAGAGGTGCAGCGATGGTAACAGTTATTAAATGCTTCTCCAAGTTTACAAATAGATACAAATGTTAATGGAGATATCAGAGATAATTGGTATATTTTTCATTAGAGTAATGACTAATTATATTATTCACGAACAAATAATATGTTTGTATAAATATTATAACATTTTTTGCATGAATTATACCTGACTATAAAGTTTCTGGCCACTATTTTGGTTCCTTTCTTTTTAAATTTGCAACTTCTCACCTCGAATTAATATTTGCCAACCCCAAAAACATAAATGAGGGTATTTTCTTATCCATCTGATTAAAATTATTGCAGTTACGTTGGATTCATCCTTGATTATTTACAATTATTTTTCGAATTTTTCAATAAAACTATTAAATGAACAAAGATCTGCAAATTCTAATTAAATAAACATTTTAGTATTGGGTTTTAGCCGTACAATGAAACAAACGCCATTAAAATTTATTTATTCACTGGTATTCTCGTTCGAGGTTTTTGACTTTATACGACTAAGGACACTCCACTAAACAGAAAATGGTACGTTACTGTATTATTTAAACATTCTACTTAACTGCAAATTTGTTGGTACATATTCAGGGTGGTAGTGTGATAAGAAACGGACCAGCTTTATAAATGTATTGAATTTGTGTATTCGTTCACTGTTTGTTGACAGTCTATATTAACTTTAAAATCAATAGCTGCCGTTTCGACAGTCCGCGTCATCTTCAGGGCTGTAAAAGATCATCCTAGTTGAAATATTTTAAGATTACAAATATATTAAAATTTTAGTAATTAAAATTAAAGTTACTGAGCATGAGGAGGCGTATCAACTTATGCATCGAGCAAGGCCGGAGACATTTCCTACAGTTTCAACGTTTATATCGATGGCTTCCAGCTGAATACAGTTAAAGCGGCTTTTATAAATAACTTGAAAAAACTAAAATAAACAACTTCGAATCCGACTTAAGATATCCAAGTCAAGCCTAATTATTATAAATGGGGTTGACTTTGTTCAAGTGGTTTGAAAACATGATATAAAGGTTAATGCCGCTTCACTTGCTGCCTAGCTTTAGATCAATACGTAATCCCCATATGGTTCTGACTCAGTCTAAAATATGTAAAGGTCTAGCCTATAATCTATAGAGTATTTGTGTTTTGTTAACAACTCAAATTCGAATTTTTCAGATTTTTCCAGAAATTTTACGCCGGTTATATTTAGCTATTTTATTTGTCTATCGTATTAAAATGGTCATACAAAAATGGAAGAAGATAAAAACAGATAAAAATAATTTAGTGATTTTGCTCTGAGTTGCGTTAGACGAGAAAAAAAATAATTATGCTTCTAGAATGTTTCCTTTGAGTGACAAAATGGGCTGGAAAACCCTTAAAGTCATTGCCATTAAAACTGAAAAGAAAAAAGAAATACCCCCAGGTCTAGCTAATTTAAGCAAAATAAATGAATTTGGAAACAGGAAAAATGATAGTTTTCGTGATACTAATCCCTTTTATACTAGTTTACCACCTTATTGTCAAGACCAGTTTAACTTTAAATCGGTTATCCTTGAGGAAATTGAATCATTTTTTGATTCAATTAAATCAAACGCATTTTATTCCAATAAACTATCGCTTCAAATGATTACTTAACAGTCGCTTATTATTTGGCCACTTGTCTGAGCTGAGCTGATATAAACTGACCAAGTAAGTCAAATTATCTCAATCAAATTTCCTTCCCCCTTACCTACGCTAAGGTTACCGGTTTATAACTGAGATTCAGCCCTATGCAGCAGCAGTCCGTTAACTTTTTAACGGTAGTGTTTCCAGTAGAAACGGGTTAACACAGCCACTTGATCTTTTCCAACCAAAGTTAAGGAACAGCTGTTAGAATTTTTAAACGGATCGAACTGTCAGAAATGTTTAACCTAAAAATTTTATTTATTTCTGTGATTTACGTCAACTGTTTGATAACTGACAACACGAAAACGAAAACAGGTTAGGTTACATTTTTTTCTGTTTCGGTAAATATCGACCTATTTTGGTATTACGAATAAATAAACGCATTAATCAGAATAATTTCAGATGGAAACGCAAATTTAAATGAATTTCTACCTGCGGAGAAGATTATTATTTTCCTATCGCCGAGCTAGTGTATAGTTTTTGTGCGTTCGAGATCTGGCGTAAGTAGGTAGGTACATAATATGTTTTATTTTGCTTATTTAATTTGTTAACAACACCTTTATGATAGGTAGGTACTTATTTACGTTTTTCTCTAGGAATGGATTGAAATTAACCAGGAAAAAATACGCAAACAAAGCAGCAGAGACGTTATTAAATTATCATAATATGGCTAGAGCTTTTAAGCAGTGTGAAGAAAATGATACAAATAAATAATAGGTATTCTGACAGAAGGTAATTACGCAATAGATTACCTACATACCTACTTTATACCTACTTTAATTAGGGCTCCTAGGAAATCTTTGCTTTGGTAATAGATGAATGTATACATACATACACATTTTTGTAGGTTATAAGATACCTACAGATTTTCAGATGTGCTTCTTATTTAAAAATCAAAAAAGGGTATTGGAATTATGCCTGGTTAAATTTAGAATATGACAATGATTACTTTAATATAAAGGTAAAATAACTACCGTTTCATTTCAACATTTTAAGTGTTATTTAAAGTATTACAGACACCATTTAATACACTACGTAGTAAGGTGAAACCTTTTATGTGACTTTTGTTTTTATGTTATAGAAAATTCCTGACCAAATTTTTTTAAAGTTAGGTATCAATCAGTACCTTTTTTCTCACATAAGTTTTAATGTCTAAGTATCTTATTGTCCAACAGTATCTTGAATATGAGCTGGTAGTATAGTCGGGATAAGAAACTAATGTTAGTCTAATACTTCGGTAAATATTGGCAAACATATTTATTAACCTAGTTTTATTGTCCTATTCCGACTACACTACTAGCTTATATAAGATTTTAGTATTATTAAATTAAAAATGTTGTTCTCAATTCAATTAACTACAATTTATTTCCAAATAGGTAACTGTTACAGTTCATTATGTAGAATAAAATATAACTTAAAAAATTTCAACAGACATACCAATAATTTTATTATTATAATATTACATTTATAATGAATTTCAAATAATTTAAGTATAATTATTTCTTAGTTACCACTATAAGTCTCCAGGAGGGCCATAGCTAACTAAAAATAAATCCAAATCTTACGAGAAATCTTGTCCTTGGCCAGCATTGTCTAATAACAAAATAATTGTAGGACAAGATTTGGTTTTATTCTTAATTTGCTTTTATATTTTTGCCAATTTTGTAAAAGTAGCTTACCGGCTTGCAAGCCAGTTTATTGATTTCAAGCACTTTTTTAAATAGGAACTCTATTTATTTTAGAAGATGGTTATTTTTTGGTGCAAAAGGTATGTAGAAAAGAAATATTAGTAGTTCATAGTCTTAACGACAATGCCTTAAAAATAGCATCAAATCATACATTTAGACTGTGAAGTATCTGTACGATTTTTTTGTCCACCAGGGTAAGCATGTTTTTACAGGTTATTAAAACAACTGATTATATATATATATAGAATTTAATATTAAAAACCTAAAACCAGAACAAATTAATTATATTGTATTAAAATTTAAAATACCTAAGTAGGTATCGCTAATGCTCTTATTGCGATCTCCAAGGACTCTCCAAGTTTAAACTAGAAAATAAATCTTCGAAAGAAAACAAATGATCTTTAAGGTGGCCTTAGAACCACCATACTTTAATTGATATCGTGTTAGGGTCCCCAGACAATGGGCACTCTGAACAGATTTACCAATTTTATTTAAAACTATTTTTTTAGGAATTCAATAAGAATTAAATTAATTAAATTATTGCCATTTTCCAATCATGAATATAATACACGAAAGGTTTTTCATCACTTATGTTACAACTAAAAGGTTAAAAATGAAAAAAATTTGATTATTAAATTTCATATTAGTGGGTATTTTACAATTATTATAAAACTATTATGTTTTGAGTAGGTACCTAAACACTTGGTTATATCTTATACGTATGCTCTTTCTGGTCATTCTTCCATTAGGTAGGGTCAGTTGGGGTAAATGTAGACAGGGGTAAATGAAAACAAGGCCTGTACATTTTAAAAAGCGCCCCCAATTTAGATTTCGCGAGTCATTCGCAGAAGCTTTAAGGAAGCACAGGGCAACAGCGTCTGAAGATTTGGTTTATTTCATTAGATAGTTGTCTCAGAGCCATTGGCGAATTTGCATGTGCTAATCAAAATGTAATACCCTCGCGCATTCACTATTATTTTGTGAAAATCATTATAAGGTAAGGTAGGTACCTAATATTTTTTGGTATCTTTAAGACAAATTTCAAATAAATTATAGTGGGATAAAGTCATAATATCACAAGTTTGGTAGATATTTTGATGTTTACATTTACCTTAGAATTTTGCGGCGCTGGGTAAATGTACACATGGATGAGGGGCAAATGTGAACATGGATTCGGGCCAAAAAAAAAGGCCCACCACCATATTCTTCATAACAGAATTAAAGGGAGAAAAACGGCGATGGCTGTTCAAGGTCCTGGCCGAAAGTCGACGCGATCCGTTATGGAAGAAAATGAAATTGTAAAGTGCCTTTTAACAAGATGCAAAATGGGCCACCCTTGTAGCAAAGAAGAACTGCGTGACCTCGTTGGTAAATATGTGAAAGCTAAGAATATAAAATTTCCTTTTAAAGATAACAAACCAGGTAAAGACTGGTACCTTTCGTTTATGTTTCGACATCCTCAGCTATAACTAAAAAAACCAGAGCATCTTTAAAAGTTGCGTAAGGATGCGAGAAACACACAGATAGTAGGTATATGATTTTTATGAGAAGTTAGAAAATGTGTTATGAATGATCTCGACAAGGAAAAGCTGCGTTTGTCTTCTATATAATTTCAAGACTGAAACAACAATTATGTATATGGTGAAGTGTTAACCTCTAACGACGTCATATCATGACTAAAAGAAGCCGAAGAAAAAAAGCAAAAGGCAACTACTTAGGGGCTAACTAACAAGACAAATAAAAAACTCAAATCAAAAAAGAAACAAAATAATACAACCACTGCAGAAAATTCAGGCGTTAAGAAGAGAAAATTATTGAAAATAGCTAAAAATAAATCAGATACCTAGGAAGAGAGTGATACCATATGAATATGATGATGAGAGTTCCAGCGATGAAATACAACAGGATAATGACGTAATTTATTTGGAACCCATTAAAGATATGTCAAAGTTGTGCGTTGGAAAATTTGTTTTCATTCCGTTCAAAGGGGGTTAACGTAACACAACTATTTTTAAATATGTTTGTTCTATTGAAGATGTTGATGAGGACCAAAATGAAATAAAAGTTATCGGCGGACACTTTAAAAACACTTTTTTGTGTCGTAGAAACTGATGTTAATTTCGTTAATATCGGTCAAGTATTAGGTATACTGCCAGATCCTGAAATATTTCCCAAAGTTAAGAGAATCTTTTATAGATTTGTAAATAGTATTCCCCTGGCGGAGTAGACTTCAAACCTTCGTTGAAAAATTGTTATCTTTATTCTATTAGAATTATGGAATATTACTTTGTTTGCTTGTTACTTAAGAACATAGGAATGACGGAATGAATTATTTTTCTGCCCTTTTGTTCTTATTGTTCGGAAAGCGTAGGTGTTGTTTTTTTATAATAAATATTTTTGTAACTGTCGTTTTTTTAAATTCTACTAATGGGGTAAATGTAAACACGTTAATAACATATCAAATATCAACTATATAATGCCTACAAACGACATGTTTCTGTTAACCCCACGATTTTTTGCACAAATGCTTATGGTCTTCAGCAGAATTGTTTACATTTCCCCCGAGGGCACGGGGTAAATTTAAACATACAACCTGTAAAAAAATATATGACAAAAACTAAAATGGCTAATTTTGAAATGTATTATTCTGAAAATGTTTAATAAATATACATACTCAAACTGCCTGCAAAGTCGATACACTTAAATACTTTATACAAATTGATCAAATTAATTTTATGAATAAAGGTATCAAAAGTGTCGAGAATCGTCTACATTTAACCCAACTGACCCTATAGGTACATTATTCAAACACGTGTTTACAAACTTTTTAATTGGTTGGCGTCACAAGTTTGGAAAATGTTGCCAAGTTTATTTACCAACGCTTTACCTTGCATATTTTGAAGTAACAGAAGAAAAGAATACACTTTAAAAATATCAACAAATCAAAATATTACTAAAAAAGTATAGCTATGAAATCAATTTAGTATGTACATTTGACTCTTCGAAAACTCTTTTGTAGCGGGGTTAAAAAAAAAAAACGGTATATTTGTCGATATCAGTAACTACAAATAATTGACGTCACAAAAGGCAGGAGGTTTTGGCGCGCGTTCAAAATGAGAAATTTGTATTGTAAAATATCTCGTAACACAATGAGATTTATGATAAAAAAGAAAAATAGGGGGTATATTTGAGTCTAGATACAACTAAATATACATTGAATTAAAAATTGTGCAAGGACCCTTTTGTACACACGTATAATAATAACGGTATGTACCTGGCCCGAATAGCCCTAGCAATTTAAGGCCATGCAAAGGAAGACAGACACCCTGTATTATCAGATTAGACCGTTTTCAAGCCCAACGAATTTCCTTGTAAATATATACATTTAAATTTTAGAAAATATCCCAGTCTCAATCGTGTGAATTGTAAATCTTAAACCATCTTACCGAAACTTTATGTAATATTTTATGTAACGCTAATTAAATATGTAATATGTAGAAACACAACATTAAATAATAAAAAATTCCTGGGCCTATATTAATTTTGACATTTTTTAGCTGTTGGGACGTTTTAGCAAAGGAGGAAAACATACTCTTGAACTGGATTGGAAGTGTTAATTAAAATGGCAAAATATTCTACTTATAGACAGTATACAGGGTGTTTCACGGTCGATGGTACGTTAGACGTTTACGGAGAACTAAATAACGAATCATTTTCAAATTTTGGCAACTGGAATAAACGACTATGGTCTATCGTTTTAATATATTTTCAGCAATGCAAGGTTGCCGCTTCTGCCCAAAACAGGTGGCAATATAGTTATTTCAAATGGAACACCCTATATCTTAGAATTTTTTTGGACTCTACATAAAATTGTAAGTATTTTTTAATAAGTGCATTATAAGTCTAAACTTAATAGGTTCCGAGATATCGCCATTTGAAAAATGACATTTTTGAACTTTGACAGCTTCTAACTTTTTAACGATATGTCTTAGAGCAAAACGGCTTACATGTCCCTATCTTCCTATTTTACTATCTTCCCAAAAGTTTCAACTTCCGGTTAAACCGGGTGTAACTTAAAATCCCCATATATAGTACTTCCGGCGTAACCGGAAGTTGATATTTTTGGGAAGATAATAAAAAAGCAAGATAGGGACATGTAAGCCGTTTTGCTCTAAGACATACCGTTAAAAAGTTTGAAGCAGTCAAAGTTCAAAAATGTCATTTTTCAAATGTCGATATCTCAAAACCTATTAAGTTTAGACTTATAATGCACTTATTAAAAAATACTTACAATTTTACGTAGAGTCCAAAAAAATTCTAAGATATAGGGTGTTCCATTTGAAATAACAATGTTGCCACCTGTTTTGGGCAGAAGCGGCAACGTTGCATTGCTGAAAATATTTTAAAACGATAGACCATGGTCGTTTATCCCGGTTGCCAAATTTTGAAAATGATTCGTTATTTAGTTCTCCGTAAACGTCTAACGTACCATCGACCGTGAAACACCCTGTATAATATACCGAATCCGAATGATAAATTAATGATTCGCGAAAAGGTCAATGTCAAGTGCGTCCTAATAATATATTCAAGTAATTATAATGATTAATATAATACAGGCAAAAAGACTAATCTACAATATGACATTAACCAACATTTAAACGACTTTAATAGTAATTTATATTATATTACTAGTACGGTATGAGCTTCACTACAGTAACGAGTGGGGAATATTGCTACGACGAGGTCGTAGACCGAATCATAGTAACCACACGCGTGCTGTAGTGAGCCTTACTGTATGTGTGATATACAACATTTTATATAAGACCCAGAATTTTGTTTTTTTTATGTATTCAAAATGATTTTGACATTTGACAAAAAAAATTGTATTATTACACAAAAAGTGACAGTGACCGACGGAACTAAACAAATCATAGTTTGATTAAAAATGACTAATGTAATAAAAAAAATGAGTGATCTAATAAGTTCATTACATCACTGAGTGATGTAATGAGTTCATTACATCACTCAGTACGATAATACAGTATATTGCATAACGCAAACAGGCTAAAATGGGTTATGTAATAAGCTCTTTTCGTGTGGGTCTTATATAAAATTAATTAAACACCAAGAATTTGCTCTTGAAAAACGGGTAGGGACCTAGACAGCAAACACATGTCAATAAGTTGAAATGAATAAAAATAATGAATTTATTCCTTTTTTCTGCTTCTACACACCAGCAGCTTTTTTTTTGCAACTGAAAAATCTTTCAAAAATACATGGAAGTCATTATGGCTTGGCGCGCACCAGCAATTAATGCTAGCCCATATCAAATCAGTGTGTTGTATTTAAGCCATTTTTAAGTTGCACAAAAAAAGTTGCTAGTGTGATTTTGATTTAGAAATAAGTAAGTTTAAGATAAATGTTAGTTAGTGTCCTACTGTTCCTCCAGTATATTTAAATGTTCTAGGTTAGGTTAGTTATAGTTAGTTCTAGGTTAGGTTAGTTATAGTTAGTAGGTACATTAAGTTCTGTTAATATATTAAAGTTATCTAAGTTGCCAAACTCTTTTAAGTAATTTAATTTTAGCGCCATAAGTGATAATTCATTTTTCCTTTCTGCAATAATATTTTGTTTCTCCCATAATTCATTTTTCCTTTCTGCGATAATATTTTGTTTCTCACATAATTCGTTGTTTTTTTTCATCGTCTTGTTGAATTCCTCCATTTGAACTACCACCTGCTTTTGAACATCTAGAGTCGTTTTCTGTGATGCTGAAAACGACTCTATTGCAGACCGTAGGGTTGTGCTGGAGCACCTTTCGTGTTCATTTTTTGTATTAGTTGACACTAAAATTAAAGTTTATATTTACCAAAAGTATTAAAAGGGTAGTAGCCATAATACAAAGCCTTCGGGAGAGGTGAGGGAGCAACGGGGCTGATAGCCCCGGTTCTCACCTTTCTTTGTGGCCCTATCTCAAGTAAAATAAAAACCCAATACACCCTATAGAGTAATTTTGCAGTCTTAACTGTAATGAATATGCTTTTCTGCTCGCTTTTCTGCTTTTAATGCTACTCCGTCCTGGCGATACAAATTAAGATTGCAAAATTACTCCACAGTGTTATGCAAACGAAATTAGGAGAGAAAACATACGTTTTAATTTTTCTGTATATTTAAACATGTAGGTATAGGTACTATTTTTTAAAGAAATTAATAAAAATTAATAGATACTTACATTTATCTACAATTTAAAAAAATATTTGAATCGGACTATGGAAAAAAAGTTAGTATATACATAATATATACATATTATATTGGATTAAAATTTTGTATGGATCGAATTTTATGTCAGTGAGTGTATTATAAAATCAAATATTCGTTATATTAATGTGTGTGAAATCGAAGAACTTGTTGATTGAAGTAAAATTATAAGTATCCCAACATTATTTACTTATTATTGTTTACCTCTTTTAAATTTCTTCCTTGCCGGTTCAGTTACTGTTGTTGTTTTGTTAAGAGTTTCTAAAAATGTTTCACTCAATTAATGAAAATCAACATTTCTATGCTCTCTTTCTGTATTACCAATATATTGTTATAAGTAATATTATGAAGCAACTGAGAAACAAAATTCTGAACTTTTTGAATTTTCCAAATATTTAGTAGTAAAATTACCTTCTTTAATAATTGTTTCTGACGGCATCGCGATGTTTATTACTGAATCTAAAAACAAATGGTTTTATTAAATATTATTTGTAGTATTCTGAGATTCGTAGTCGTATTGATCGTAAACTGCCGTTCTGCGAACGGTTCAGGTTAATTTTCTTTACATAGACTATGTACCTTTTAAAATAATGTATTAAACCTTTTTGATTCCACAGGAGAAAATTTTGATAAAAGTCAATCTGTTTTTGACTATAGTGTACTATATATTATACCGTAGATTATACATACGTATATTTGTTTAAGGTTTATTAGGTTAGTTTTCTTTATTTAATCTTATTTTAATGTTAGGTACCTACTAAACTAAATTTTATGTTATAATTATATTGTTATATTGCAAGTGTAAATATGTAAATAAATTTACAACATATACCTGAAGCTGTTGGTAGTGGGTTGGCCAAGTTTAAGCAGTCTTGAACCTCTGGGTCACCTAAATGGATATAAGAAAGAAGCGCTAATAACTTCTCTTCTTGAACAGTTAAAATTTGTTTTATAGGGGGTCCACCCCCTGTCCGTTCCATTTCTATTTTAATATTTCTACTTTTTTTTCTGATGTTCGTCTTCCATTCGCTCCAGACCTACAAATTAAGTTGTTTTTACTACACTTTTCTTTATATGATAGGTACGGTCAAAATTAGTCCAAATAAAAAAAAATCAATTGCCATGTCTGTACAGTTTTACCGACCTGTACGATAGCTTGTCCTCGGGACGAAAACTTTTTTTCGATTTTGACATGTAAATTCTTTGTCCGTATTTAAAAGATGTTGAATGAAGTAGGTATAGTAATAAAGTACACCCAGTAGGTATTATAATATATAGATGCATGAATATTTCTGTAATTTATTAATTAATTATCTGTTCAAACTTTAAGGCGATATTCCTGACTTCATTTTAAGACAAGAAGTTTATATAAATAGCAGGTAAATAAACGTTTTGTTGTTAATATACAATTTGATAGTTGGACATTTAGTTTTGATTTTTTTTTAATGTTACCTAAGCCACTTACAGAAACGACAATTTCTATTTTGTTTATCTAATTTTTTCCATAATTGATTTCACAATTATTATGAAATTTTAAAAAAGTAAAAAAAAAACCACAGCAATATAAATCCACGTCGACATGAATGTTTGGGGTTATCCCCATTAAATTTGTATTGATGCTTACTCATGTTTGGAATGTTTATTTCAGTCGTAAATTTTTTGTCTAAATCAGTTTAATTTATGAATCTTAACCACAAGTGAAATAATTTAGTTAGGTACTAGGTATTATAATTTCTTTATAATATTATTTATTGTTAATATAAAAATATAGGTACTAGATAGGTATAGCATATTTATTGCTTATCATAATATTAGGTTTTAGTAGGTACCTACTTGGTTTTCAGCTTAGTTTAGTTTATTTATGGAAAAACTTACATAAGTTTCTTATCTTGGTCAACGAATTCAAAATACATTTACAAATTTAAGACCATTTACAATAAATACAATACATTTAAATTTTAAGAAAACCCCCGAAAGTACATTTTACCTAAAACATCCAAACCACAAGCGCACCCACTAAATCCAGGACATTACTTTAAAAGTCCATATCTACCACTCTATATTGTATGAAATCGTCCATTTTATAAAAACATTTATTTATTAGAAATTGTTTTATTTTATTTTTAAAGGGTTTTAGAGGGAGATGAACACACCTATGAGTAGTATAAGTCGGGCAATAAATAAATAATAATATTTAGACTTGTTATCCTGTTTATGGTCAATATTTTGTATATAATGGTAATTCAAAATGGTTTATCGGTAACAGTTCTAAAGGCAGGCAGAAAAAGCTTATGATTTGAAGCCTCTGTTTCATATTAAACATAAATAAACAAATTTAATTTTTACAAAGTTATGTAAGAAACTTGGTTGATCCAAGCTTTAATAATTTATCTATTATAGCAGCTACCTGCATAGTCTAAATAGTCTAGAATCTTACCTCTATTTGGTAGGTAGTACATTCTTGCCAAAACAACATAACATCATATATTTTTCAGCTTGTACGTAGGTAGGTACATTGTAGAAAACTGCTTTAGAATCGGAAACATAATTTTCTGCTACATACAATGAAAAATCTTCTCGAAAACCTTTCTTGTCATGGTTTGATAAAATCTAAAAGTACATAAATTTCCTATAAATTGTAAATCAACACAAATCAATTTAGTTCAGTAATTTTAACCTGTAAAAGTGTATTTTTAACTTACCTGTATAAAAAAATATCCATTTTTTCTTTTAAACGAGCTTATGCATATATAAGAGGATGCATTTTCAATCAAAAACACTTCGATCACTAATTTTCGAAGCAAAAACCGAAAAATTCTAAAGAAAAGCAAGCAAAAGCAAGAAACGAGGTTCTGTCATCTGTGTACCGTGAAACGAGGGCATCCGAAGCAATCCGAAGTGATTCGATATCCGACAGGTGCGGGCCCCTGATTGGCTCAAAATTTTAACCGGGGTCCGTTTAAACGAAGCGTCGGGTCTTTCGATGCCGATAAAAAAGCCCGTTAAAACTCGAATTAACCCCTGAAATGTAACGGAAAAGTTGTTGCTGCATACCAAATCGCGGAAATAGCATGGGATTTTTCTAACGGGTCCCGTTAGTTTGGAGTTAACGGAAAGTTTTAACCTGTGTGCTGCTGCATAGGGCTGATTGTCCGTTTTGGCTAATTTAAGTGTTAACTGTCAATTTGACATAAATTTGCAAAATGGTCATTTTATTTGCAATTTGGTCAAGATATTTTTTAAGTTAGCTTAGCTTAGACAAGTGGCGAAATAATAACCGAGTATTGTATGCCCTACATCTTTCCACGGATATTTCATATAATTAATTCCTGTCTCGAAATGGGTAATTTTCCACGTTCATGGAAAAATGATACAGCCCATTTCTAAGATAAACAATCCTACTTAATTATCTGATGTGCGCCCAATTAGTTTATTGCCAGTTCTTTCAAAACTACTTGGGAAAATAATACATAGGGGAGAAGGAGCATGAAAGAGCCAGTTTACTAAACGGAACAAAGAAATATACTTTTAATGAAAGAAATGATGTTTTTTTTTTCTTCAATTATTATTTATTTATTAGAGTGGGTAATTTCATACGAAAAAACCTTAAACACTATAAAAAAAAATCAACGAAATATTCATTTTGAAAAAATGTGTATTTTGGCTCTTTCATAACATTTCGGTATTGAAAGAACTACTAAAAGTTATGCAAGAGCCAAGTCTGTATTATAAAGTGTAATTGTGAAAATTATGCAAAACAATAATAATTGCACTATTAAAAAAAAAACAAAAAGACAATTCTAACAAATCCTTTTTAAAAACTAGTGACATTTTTAAGAAATTTTTAATTCTATCACTAATTTTAAGTAATTCTAGCAAACGCTTTAATCTTAACATATTATTCAGTCATACGTATTATATATATAATCTTAACATACTAGAGGCGGATTATTTTTTATTAATAACAATTTCGAAAATTAAACAAAACAACAATTAATAATATCTTCTATCAAAAATAACATCGTTAAATCTTTAAGAACTTCAAAAATATATTGCTCACTTTAAGCTTCAAAGTCTTAACTATCTATTTGCTTAAGTTTAAGATTCATACTTTTTAGGAACCTTGGAATAATAATTTTCTTAAAATTAGAAACATGTCTTGCAAAAGAAATTAAATTTCCCCTTAATGCCACAGGATGCCCAATCAGAACAAATTTTGCACTGAAACCAATCTTGATCACTGTTTTTATATGTCTGGCAAATTCAACCCCTCTAAGATTCACATAAGAGCTGTGATTATCCATGAATATTAATGCTGGATTCTCCTTTGATGGCCTAATATGCATGATCCTCGTTCCACTGAGGTAACTTGCCCAATTTGTTTCGAACCTCTTTCAGCTATGACTTTAGGAGGATTGGTGACGGTGCTGCAGCCTGTTTCGTCGTCAAAAATCATATGGGGCGGAAAATGGTATTTGCGTAAAACAGTGCTTGGTTTCTCCAAAAATGTGTTTACATTAGTTTTGTTAAAACTTGTTGCACGAGATAGAGAAGTGCTTTCAGGTTTTCTCACAGTTAAATCTTTGTGTCTGCTCATAAACCCTTTGAGCCAATCATCACTCGCAGATTTAATTTCCTACTATTTATCTGAGCTGATATCATTGGCAATGGCATAATCATCATTGTTGGGCCATAGCACATTTTAAAAGCAGCCTTTAAATAATCCGCAAGCATATTCTCCTGGTCTGTTGTGAAAATGCGCTTATTTCCTATATTAGGACAGTATTTATAAGCTAATTTACCAGAAGCGTTTACTTTTTTAACTATTTTAGCTAAGTATGCCCTCGATATATTTAAAACAAGTGCAATTTTGTTTATGGACTCACCTTTCTCCAAAACTTCACTGACTGCTTTTTTAATTACCGATTTTTCGGGTCTATTTCGTTTTTTTTTGGACCAGGCTTTTCCATAATGCAATATCTGAAGCAAATAATTTATTAATATATGAAAAAAAAATGCATATTTATTATTATTTTATTTTATTTACAAAATTCAAATGCAGGGTTATGAAAGAGACAGCTCTTTTAGCGCCCATTCACCCGGTTCTTTCATAACTTATTATTTAAAAAAATATAACCTTCAAAATAACAACAATATCAAAACTTTTGAGGCTCAGTTTTTACGCAACTGCAAGGCCAAATACATGCACAAACTCAATCTATAATCCATTTACCTATATTTGTTTACAATAAAATACCAAAAAACAAGTTTAATGAAGCAAAATTTTTTAGTGCCGAAAACTTTGACTCGATGTGCCGGCGTCCGTTGGTTTCGGCGAACTGTCAAATGTTTGTGGGTGACGGGAAATCAGTGTTGCCACTAAAAAATAAAATTACCAACCAAATTCGTTTCTAGACTACCAAAATAATGTAAGTGCCTCTTTTAAAACCTGGCTCTTTCATGCCCCTTCTCCCCTAATCAGGCTACTGACTTTCTTATGCAAAATAACATTTAAGCTTAACTCCAGTCGGGCCTTAGAAAGGCCCACAGCACAGTGTCAGCACTCCTAAACATTAGTGATGATAATTTAAAAGCAATGGATGCCGGGAAGAACACTGCACTCATGCTGCTGGACTTTCTAAGGCCTTTGACACTGTGGATCATGGTGTGTTGAGTGCTAAATTGAAATATATTGGCTGCTATTAAAACTGCAGTGCCACAAGGGTCTGCTCTTGGTCCGTTATTGTTTTTAATATATACCTGTGATCTTTCTAGTAAGCTTTTAACTTGCTCTGGTCACGGCTATGCAGATAATATACAACGATTTTGAAGTTTTTTTTGCTGAAACAACTATTGAGGCCCATAATAGTATGAATCATGACCTGGATATTATCTATGAATATTCCAAATCTCATAATCTGACTCTAAATATTAAAAAATCCCTTTTTCTGTTGTTTGGAAATGCCAAGAAGCGTAACTATTTACTAGATACTGGTTTTAATCCGCTAATATATAATAAAAAATTCCTCATACGGAATTTGCTTTAAATTTGTGTTTAATAGTTGACTTGAACTTACGCTTTACGGTGCATGTTTCTGTACTTCAACGGCCTTCTTATTGTCTACTTAGAACATTATATGCCAACAGACATTTTCTCAATTTTAAACTTAGAAAAATGTTATGTGAATATACTGCTTTCCCAATATTCTAATATTGTAGTATGATTTACGGGCCTTGCTTGAATGCGATCGCGAAGTATCGGATACAACAGGTACAAAGAAGTTGTGGTAGGTTCGTTTTTGGCCTCAGAAAATGTGACTCAATATCTGCAACTTTAAAAATATTGAAAAATACAACGTTTTTTACATGTTTTAAAACATGCGCACTCCGTTAATTTAAAAAGAAAGGTTAGGTGGACGATTTTGACGGGTTAAATTTAAATAACCCTAATTCGCATTCGCATTTCTTTTTGTGAAATAACTATTTAAACAACAATAATAGTAATGATATTGTTTGGTCCTGCTGAATAATTCATTTTTCCACTTCCATTATGTGAGGTTGTATACTCAACTCATGCTCTTCTATGTTGATTCTTTTTGCGTTCGGCATGCGTGCGTTTACACCAAACACACTATGAAAACATGACATTAATCTGTACCTTTACCACTCTATTACCGAAACAACAGAACTCAAAAATTTAAGAAGAGCGGTTTCTATGTAAAGAGAGATACAACATAAAGACATATTAAACCAGCTGCTCCGACGCCAGCGCATTCTATAACTGGTGGTTCCGTTCCGTGAACTATTGTCCCGATCGGTCGGATTGTGAGCGGAAGCGGAGGAGGAGAGTAAAAGCAGAGCGGGAAATTTGAAATTCCTTAATTTTTAGTATTGTAGTTATTTTTACTCTCAGGACACATTTTAATAACTTTTTTCCGGAGTCCATCAACAAAAATAAATTAAAATGCATCCTAAGGGTAAACAACTTAAATATTAAAAATTAAAGAATTTAAATAATGAAGTATAATATGAAAATCTATAGTACATAACATATATATTAGCTAAATAAATAAATTGTTATAAATAAAGATGCTCAATAAGTAACTAAATATTTTAAAATAGGTTTATAAATACAATTATTTGTGAAAGTAGTGGGGACCATAGTTTTAGCATAGAGTAAGCCAAGGGCTACGCAAATATCAGTAAGATGTGCATCTTTTCAATCAGTAAGTATCATTTAATATTGTTCAGTCTCACGATAGTGTGCATAACTTTAATCCTTGTGCAGCCCTCGTAAAGAAATACCCAAACATATTCTTACAAAAATGTAAATTCCTAGTAAGGTGTATGTCATTCTAGGTAGCTGTCGCCGATATCTTAGTCTATTAGGCATATTCAGATTGGTCTATACTAGTCTTCTTAAACGAGGAAAAAAATTACTACTATAATATAATAAGTACTCTTTAGGCTTATACAAAATATGAGACAGTTACATTTTTCCTGTAAGAAACAATATCCAACAAGGAACTAACCTGAAGTACATTTCTAGTAAGGTGTATATCATTTTAGGGCCTTGCGCAGCCATCATAGTAGGTGTAAGTAGCTATCGCTGAGTTTCAGTCCGCTAGGCTTACTCAGATCGGTCAATACTTTCTCCTGAAACGAGGGAAACAATTACTAATTTATACATAGTATATAGTGTTATTCAAAAAAAGACAAAACATTTTTCCATTAAGAAACAATGATGAACTATGAACTACCCAGAATATTTATCAAAGCTGACACAAAGTTAGCAGTCTGCGTTGGACCCACTTTTTCTGTAACTGCTTCCCTTGCCTGGTAAAACTCTGTGGAAAACAAAAATAACTAATATCACAGGTTCTATAAGAGTTAGTTTGCAAACACATCCTGACCATCTAGTGCACAAGCAGCCCTAAGTGTTGCACTTGGGTTATTTATTTCTAAATTTAGATAGTGTCACACAAAGAATTGTAATGCACCCACAGAGCGAAGCTAATCAAATATACATGTAGCTTTACCCTACCTTCTTTAATTACACCTACATGGACTCAGCAAACCAATCTAAAGTTGTAACAATTTTTGCTTCGACTTTATCTTGCAGGCAGACTAAGCACTCGAACATACTTTAGAAAGAAGTAACAGCGTTTTAAACTACAGGTAGTGTTATTATACAAGCAGATATATTTATGAATAGATTTATATGCGTAAAGTAGAGAACATACTTACCAAATAGTTTTAAATCAAAAAGAGAATGACAATTTCCTAACCTTAAGGTATCAAGGACACAATAGAGGAGTTATTTTCTGGCGATTCCTGTACTTGCTTTCCATGTCGCAAAAAGGGAACGGTAAAAATTACAAACAATATCAATAAAAACGATATAACACCAAATTTTGCCTTTACAAAACATCCACGAGACAAATCAATATAAGATGGCGACCAAAATTCCATCGCAAAATCATCATCTTCTAGCATTTCTAGTAAAAATCTAACTGAACTATTCGCTTAACCCAGTGCTACTTTAAAATTAGATCTCGAAGTAATTAGGACTACAAGATGACATGCTTATTTGACCAGACTACCAACTGAATGTACCGAAAAAGTGAATCATTCCTATGCCACTCTGAACTCATGTCTTGGAGTAGTAGAGACCAGCACCATTGGGCCACGCCTATTAATATATGGTGATAGCAGCACTTAAGTTTGGTTTCATACGAAATGACAGCTTGATTGCCGCTTTACCTCGTCCTTACCAGAAATCGTGGTCCCCCCAAAATGCCTAGGTTGGCGTACGCCCAATGAAAAGCTTCATACCCCTGACCGAAACGCTATGCCTAACGCACTGTAAAAAGCACAGACAACGTGGTAAAGAGGGCTGTGGCACGCCGCTCATTTATAGTCCGTCTTACGGTTCTATGGCTATAGAAGGAATGCATATAAAAAAAACTGATGTACCGGGTCTGCTAAGATTACCAATAAATTTTAAATAAAAATAACCTAATTTTATGATGATTAGATACCGTATGAATTTTTTCTCGCCCACGCATTTCTCGGCGGCCGCTTCTAGTGGATGAAATAATTGTTGAGGACACAATGACTAAAATAATACCTAAAAAATATGAATAGGGGATGTTAATTAGTGCTGGGATGACCTCTTTGCGGTTTGAGATTGTCTCTAAATTTAACATTAAACTTCAATTCCTTTCAAATATTGCCGCCAATGGACTTGACGGTTTACCCCGGAAACTAAAATTGTAGGAGGGAAAAACTTTGAATTATTGTACCATCTTTCCGGTATCTCCATTTTCTGAATTCCTCTGCTAGTACTTAGAGTGATTTAAACTGATGATTAAATATTACCGAATTAATATGTTCTACCTTCTCAAAAGAAAAAAGAGAAAAGCCTCATCTTTATTGAGTGACTGAGAAATACAAGTGAGTACCATTTTATCTACATTTTATTGATTCTGTAGTACAGCTCTTACACGTGTTCCTAAAATACTCAACACTAAAATATTCTTTCTCTCTCTTTGCAGATAAAAAACGAACTAAAAGGTACCTAAATTTAACATAAAACAAACCTTTAGTTCTATCTGACGTCTAAAAATGTTATATTAAAAAATAAAAAAAACCCACCTTAATTTAAAAAGTCTATTCCATAAAGAATACCACCACTAATTCAAAATCCTTTTCTCTCAATAATATATTTAATGAAAATAAATAAAATCATTTCCCTACTAGCATGGGTCAAGAGAAAAAACAAACTTGTTTAAGACCTATTCCTCCTACTATTTACAGTTATTAGCTTACGTCAAATAAATATAAAACCTATACACTCAATACTCAACAAGTGTTCCAATTAACCCCTTATCCTTAACCTATTTGTGTAGCCGAAGGGAAGTTCCCAGTCAAGTCCATGGGCAGGCACACACATTCATTGAACTATCCACTACTGTGTTTTACCTTGTATACATTATAATTATATAGAGTTGCTGATGATGATCTTTTCTAAGGTCGAAACTAGTCCGACTCAATTTTCAAACTTAAATGTATATTGAACATCTAACTCATATGGTGAATCCCTCCCATATATATGCCTTCGATACCCAAATCTAGGGTGTAGTGTAGTTAATATATTAAAAAAATTTTGCTGGTAAAGACAGACTTTCATTTCCCTTTAAAATGCATAACCACAGACCATGGACTACTTCTTAAATCTTAAAAAATATGTGTTTCACTGCGTTTTTTTTACCTATGGCCACTGAGAGTGGACAGTGGTGTGGTTTAATTATTAAAATAAAAGGAAGTAAATTTAGTTTATTAACTTATAAAATATTTATATGAACCGAGGTACCGCACGCTTATGCTACTACAGTTAAACCTGACTTTTTTATGCCTTTTACCCCCTGTCTCCTTATCCGTCGTAGCCACAGACTCGTAAGGCGGACTATAGATTCTCTTACTGGCGATGGTAAGCAGAGATGCCGAATCAGTGACGCAGATGCATATTTCAGCGCGTTTCATCTTTAATCGATGCCAGATCAGTGTAGTTTAATTTTCCCCTTTACAAATCCTTTATCTATGGACCAGTTTAAGTTCAGTGAAGTATCGTTTGTGTTTAAAAATGAAATCCTAGGATGACTTTTGGGAAGAATCTATAAACAATATTTGTAGGTTAAACCCACGTATTTGGGATATTTCCTTTTTGGGTCTTTTTCTGCTCCGTTCCGAAATAAATATACCTCCTACCAATGATATAATTACGACCGTACGCAATTTAAATTTCATTTTTCCAAAAAAGCAAATCATGTCATAAGGAAACATCTACATGGGTCCAGATTATTTCATGATTCTTGGGAGTCGATGCGCGTTTCGCCGTATGCTTCTGTCTGTGTAGGCAAGCCAATACGGATGCCTGGATTTATTCCCGGAGTCAATACATGCATCGCCACATGTTTCAGTGTATGGGCGCCTTTAAGTTTGGTTATAATTGGGCTTAAAGCCAAATTTTAAGCCACAACCAAGGCGCCGATATAAACGTCTGAAGTTAACCTTGAGTTCTAAGCCGCCTTAACTTTAACGCAGCTTGAAGCCATCGATATAAACATAGCTTCTTTACTAGTTGATATTAAATTTAAAATTTAAGTTATTAATTTAAATTTTTAAAGTTGTAGTTCATGATTTTACCATAAAAATTAATAATAAATTTGCGCGTTATTGATTATGTCAGTATTTAATGGCTACGTTAAACCAAAATAATATTTGATATCTCGGTACAACTTCTGCCTGCGGGCTAGATTTTATTATTAAATTCTTCTCAGATAATGTTGTTTTCATATTTTCCTTTTGTGTTTTCCCTAAAGGCTACATCAAACAAATCTCCAAGCAATACCAACAAGAAAGAAATACATAATATTTCTAAGAAAAGAAGCTTACACAAAAATATCGAGTTAATTTACTCTACAGTGTATTTGATTTATTTTATTGTCTCAATCAGAGAATAACGTATACAAACCCCAGTTTCAAGCAGACCCAAAATTGTTTTTGAAATCTTAGAACTGGCTAATTTGATACCAATTGGAAAATATATCGCTGCTAAAGTCGGCTTCCACATAAGTGGCGCGTTATGAATTTATCATAGAGAAACTTATATAGTGTTGATTTGCTCAAACCAAGATTGAAACGGAATTAAAGAGATATTCGTAATATAAACGCGATAAACTAATTGGTTATTTATGAATCGGAGAGAGAAGCACATCTAATTTTCAGTAATTATCAGAATGTGTTGAAGAACAGTCCCGTATTACATAATGTCGTGAATAAGCTCCCTAGTTTTGACAAATGTGTCATTTAATTAAAAATATTGTGACATAAAATGACGAATATAAATCGGCTTGCTGGTTTTTTGAATACCCAGGCGAAAGAAATGGTTCTCAATTTAATAGATTATTTTAAATATGAACAGGAGGAGGCTACTGAAACCGGCGAGTTAATTAATCCCAAGTGTATTAAAAAGAAAGTCTCGGAAGCACTAAAACTAAGTTTAAGATCAATACAGAGGATTGTTCATGAAAGTAGTAGAAGTA